>UCOJ01000138.1:0-181544 GCA_900474305.1 Cecidostiba fungosa | reverse complement strand
GAACGCAATGAAACGAGCGGACTGACGGTACCCGGCACTCGACACCCGACGCCTGTCACACCGTGTAGACAGACCCTTATACGACGAGCGCGTGTTACAGCAACATAACCTTCAATATGTAAATTCGTCTAAGGAGTCTTCAAAATCGTTGTAAAAATAATTAAATTTATGTTTCTAAATGTTTATGTTTGTGTAAAGTGTTTATTGTTGACAAAATGAAGAAACCAATCGAAGCTGTTATAGAAGACGTGATAATCAATCCGGAAAAAATCCAACCAATTATAGGTACTTGAGAACGTGAATTCAATAAGAGATTTTAAAATAAATAAGTAATCTTAATTTTTTGCCATAAACTTTGTAGTAAATTTCCAAAATGGTCAACTCAAAGATGAAGAGACGAAAAAGATGAAATGTGGCCTTTTCAATGATGAGAAAAAGAAGAAAACGGTTTTGGCAATGTCAAATGGCCAAGTTGTTTACAAGGGTTGCAGACCTGACCTCAGCAAAGCACTGACTTATACAATGTTAGCTGTTCACAACAAGAAAACGGGGAAAGTCAGATTGATTCAAGCTGAGCGATGGGATGTTGCCCCTGTGCTGGATGAACATGTTGATGAGACGAATGATGATAACGTAGATAAAACGGCTGAATTGAACAAACAGTTTGGTTCTAAGAGAGTTAAACGAAGAACTGAGCAGTATGAGAGAATGAAAGTCAATGTTGATAATGTAAAGGAGCAGTTAGAACAGACTGTTTCCAGTAAGTTTTAAATTTTAGAGGTTGCGAGAATGAATTTTTCAGTTCAACTTATTTTGTGTTCCAATAACAAAACAATTTTATTATTATTTCTAGATGTAGAAATAGAAAGATCAGAACTCGAACCTTCTTCAACAGATGATTTTATAGATGGTGTACATTTACCTCCTTGTAATAAAGATGCATCAAGCGAAGCAGATGTATATAATATTGAAGATATTGTACCAAAGAATATTTTGAAAACTTTGTATGCTGGAGCTGCAGCTTTGAGTGAAAGTGACATGGAAGAGTAAGTAAACTTGATCAAATGGACTAACAGTCTAAACTTCCATGTATTGAGCTAAACATTTAAATTCTTCTTTAGCAAACCAGCCTTCTTTGTCAAAACTGTGGAAGCTTTTAAAGACGATTCAGACTACAAATTCAAATTAGCAACATTATTATATATCGAAGGAGTAATTAGTTGGTTAAGCATCCCTATTAAATCGGCAAGGAGAAATGATTTAGAAGTATGCCCTCATTCAGCTGATGCAAATGCATATATCATTGAAACCTTCAGCATATACAGTGCTCAGGGAAGGTAAGCCAATAAAATTGTTGTAAATTTCTAAGAATCCTGATATCATCTTTTTGCATTAAATTTATTTGCTATCATGCTTGAAATGCATTTTCAAAAGCCATTTTAAAATTTATATACAAAGAGAAGAAAAACTTCTTAAAGAGACATACAAATTTTAGGCAGCGACCAAACAGTATGAAAGACAAAGGAATCTGTCACTGTATAATCCTAGCCTTGATGATATGGAAATACACTTTAGATATAGAACTGTTCTCATCAATGTTCACATCCACATTCCGTGTGAGCCCTAAAAGGCTCATGGACCTTGCGAGATGGATGCTAGCAACTCCCTCTAAAACCGATAAAAAGATTGTCATGCTTAAGTTACCTCTGCCTGCACTCCCTAAAGCTGTTTTTAAAAAGAAAAAGAACTAATTCTTAGGTTAAGCAGATTTTAAAGTTTATAAATTATGTGTATTTTTAATAAAAGATTAAGACTCGTTTTGTACAACCCTTCTGTTCTCAGTCATTTTTCGATATATCGGGCTGCGAAACGCGTGTTATTCCCGCTCCTGTAAAATCGAAAATTTGACAGGTAAAACTCACGAGCCACCTAACTTTGCAATTTATTTCTGGCATTTTGAAAAGCTCTCTTCAAAGTTATCCAATAATTTTCAGTTGGCATTTTGTTCATCGATAAAAAACAACGTCACAGTTCGAAAACCGGTAGGTCGGCATAAAAATATTATAGGTTAGGATCATGACGGCCATGTTTGGGAGGCTGGGGAGGGAAGGCATCGGTCGATTGCGTTTACAAGTGCTTCAGACGCTCGAACGACAGCAGGCGACTCTCGCTTCGAAGAAACAGAAAATGGTAAGCGTCCTCATTATTTTCCCGAAAAAAGTCTGTTACTGACTGAAATTCGACTATAAGATTCTTTGGTTCGATTGTGATTCAATTGTTATTTTGCGGCTAGTATATGGAGCTTTACGGAGATTTTTTATTATCCGACAATTTCAACAAGTGGTCGCGCTTATTTACTTCATCCTTAATCAATATTTCGCAAGAAGGCAAAAAGTGAAAGGCGTTCGTGATAAAAGTCGTTTGAGATTCTCAAATTGAAATGCTTGTTATCGCGATCCGTATGTACATTTTACGTCAATAAACGAGTAGTTTTTACTTTTAAAAATTTCCATTGTACTATCTCTTGGATTTAGTAGTAGTGACTATCTTGACCTTGAATGTGATTTTGTAAATAATATTGCTCATTGAGTATACCGAATGTATGGAAAATACAGATTACACCCATAAAATATATTGCATTAAGAGTTTTGAAAATGTAGCAACTGCTGTAAGTAAGTATAAGTTACGAAGGTAAAAGTACAAAAAGTACAGCGCGAGAAAGGCGACGCGCGAGTAGTTACGGACGACTTGATCAGACACGACGTGTTGCGCACAATCTGAAAGCGACACGCCTACCAAGTATATATATTATGTGTTTTTATTTATTTAATATTGTATAATACATTCGAGAACTATAAGCAAAAGTATCGATCGTTTGTTATTAATTTCGTTCTCATTATTACGTTATTTTAGCCCAAACTAACCGCCGAAGAAAGAGAGAAGGACGTCAGTCCTCTGTTAACGAATGGCTGGACCGTCCAAACTAACAGGGATGCCCTGTACAAGGAATTCGCTTTCAAGAATTTCAACCAGGTAAGCGCATTTAATAGTAAATCTCACAAGCATTTATTTATTGAAAGAAAAATACGTGAACTTTTTTTCAAAAATTTCCATAGGCCTTTGGATTTATGACGCGAGTCGCCATGCAGGCCGAGAAGATGGACCACCACCCGGAATGGTTCAATGTTTACAACAAAGTCAACATCACGCTATCGTCCCACGATGTCAACGGTTTATCCTCAAGAGATGTAAAGCTGGCGAACTTTGTTGATAAGGCTGCTAAATCCGTCAACGAATGATCTGATTATGAGAGAGTTACTGTTTTGGATTGTTTATATTTTTTTTATTTCAACTATTGTATAGAAACGTATGAAAGTTGTATATCTACTGTCCCGCAGATGTGACAATAAACAAAGTATATATATGTAACGCAATTTCGCGGTCTCTTTTATTGCGCATATTAGTATAATTAAAAACGCGATTCAATTAAAGAAAATAATTGTCAAATCAGTTGTCTGATCAGATCTGTCATTTTCCACTTGGAAAAACATTTCGATACTACTCTGCCATATGCGTATGAAATCATCAAGCTCGCTGCAAATCATAATTTTCTGAAGCTTAATATAATTGGTTCATTGTTTCCTTTCGCTCTATAAAAGCGTTTATTAAAGCGAGAATCTTTATGTGTATACCTTAATCCCATTTATATCGCATAGCTATAGATACAGTAGACGTAGAACGGGTGCGCTTCGTTCTTTCCTTGCGTTGCTCACGCGATTTTTATATTAGTTCGCGCGCATTTATTGTCCATAGAAATATATAACTGTTTTCAATTTAGTTTTTATATATCTGCAATGATAATAGTGCAGTTGGACATAATCATGAAAGAGTCTACCATATATTATTTGAGAGCTGCTTTCTTTATTTAAAACAATTACGTATTTTTTCACATTATAGGTAAAAGAAGCCCTACTCGAAACGCAATAACATACAAAAATCTAGTCATTCTATCCCAGTATAGTAAAAGCGCATACTCATCATCTCTCTCCAGAGCCATTGTACAGATGCGTATACACCTAAACAGTTTTCAAGTCTCGAAAAGCGTACTAAAACACATACTCTGACATAACGACTCCGACGTCTTACGTCTGCAGGCCCCTGATGTATTGTATACAGTTCGCACATTGTCCTTCTCACGGCAAGAGAAAAGCCAGCGGAAAAAATAAATAAAAAGGGAGAGAAGAGTAGCTGGAGGGAGAAACAATGGTCGACGCGCGCAGGGAAAATCAGTCCTGACGGAACGAAAAAAAAAATCAATGCAAGCTCTCAGCGCTAATGCTTTCAGGATTGTTTCGATCGCCGTACACTGCACTTACTTATATACTGCTTCGAAGAATTTCTCTCTCAGTGTAGCGTATATGTATATGTTGCGTATGTATATACAATACTGAAAGGACACGTGCGCGTGTAAATCGAGTTTCGCGCGGATAATTAAATACAGCTCTCTCGATAGGTGCGCACTATTGTATTATACATGTATATATTTCCGGGAAAACGTTGACTATACTTATTAAATGCGTCGAGTGCATGTAGACAGTATAATTAAAGCCGTTATTTCACGGTTATTGAATTCGAGCTTTTATATAAAATATATAGCTATACTTCATATATATACCTATATAATGTAGAACGCGCGGGTTCCTCTGCTCAAATGAATTATGGAGATGAGCGACGCGTTTGTCATTCATAGTTTTCGGAAGTATAAGCGCTGTTTGTATAATTTTCAATCAGCGCGGTGTGGAATTCCACTTGAAATGAAAAAAAAAATCTTTTGCTCCGTGTCTATCGTCACGATAGCGCTATCACGTATAATATTGTATACAGGAAATTCTATAATCACCTCCACAGTAGGCAATTACAAAAAAAAAGAACAATATTATCACACTCGAGAGAGCACCGCGTCGTGCAAAACGCAAGGTTATATAGTCATCCTTGAAAAAAAGGAAGATAATAAGAGCCGATGTATGTGCAACTTTAACAATTCAGCCGTGTTATTACACACAGAGGCCCCCCGATAAAAAGCTCTCGGCGGTCGCAGAGGTGGCCTAAAAGCTCGGGGTGGCAGATCGCGTCATTGACTGGCTGTGCGAAAAGCAGGCGCGCGCATGAATGGATCTCTCTACTCCTCCTACCGGTACCGGCATCCGGTGTGTATATCTATATACTATATACACATATAACCTATGAGTATCGGTATAGGTACACAGAAGCGCGCGAGAAAGACGCGGCCTCAGTCGCGAGCCGAACGTCGACGGAGTCGTTTCGTGCGCTCTTTTCCACTTTGAGCTACTGTGTCGGATCGCAAAAGCTCTCCCGCGGACACACATGGAGCTTTACGCGTTCGACGCAACTGCAGCTGATGTCGAGAGAAGCGGATGTGGAATTACCGCCGATGGAGAGGTGAAAGTCGGATTGACGGCTTCTTGGATTTGTGGATGAATAAGCTCGGGTGAGTCTCGTGTATATACTACTTAAAAGTATGAGTATCTGTTGCGATTTTACATGTTTCTTCTCTTTTAATTCGAATGCTTTGATTGACTGATGTCGTTGATTTCAAATCGACTCGTTATACACATTATATTGTACACCTATACACAAACTTTCAACACAGTATAGTTGACAAAGTTCCAATAAGTTGTTGCCTCAGTTTCGCAAAACGGCAATTGTTCTGCAGCGAATCAATATATATATATAACCAAAGTTTTACGACTAATAATTCTGATTGTTTGCTCGACCTTTAGAACCTCCAACCTGCATCCGCAACAATGGACCATTTCCTCGTTACATACACGCGACCTACCCCTCAAAACAAAAACTCAAAAAAACAGCAAAAAAATTCTCCGCACCAATAACAATGAAGAAAAAAATTTTCAAGAAACTCATCGGCCTGCAAAAACCACCCACGCACGAGCGA
Source organism: Cecidostiba fungosa (assembly GCA_900474305.1). Taxonomy (NCBI): domain Eukaryota; kingdom Metazoa; phylum Arthropoda; class Insecta; order Hymenoptera; family Pteromalidae; genus Cecidostiba; species Cecidostiba fungosa. Next base: position 175,570 of record UCOJ01000138.1, on the reverse strand, counting down.
ATATCTTTCTCTCACAGCATAACGTATATATATATATACCGTTGACACCCTATACACCGGCGGATATGAAAAGAAGAAACCACCCTCTCTTTCTCTCGTGTCCGTTATGAATAGGCGTCCTTTATCCCTGCGTATGTACATATATATAGAGTATACAGCCAGCTCTAGTATATAGGAAGTGGGTCAAACGATTATTGCGGATCGATATAATACTCGCAAGCGCGCCGACAATCAGATCTCTCGCAAAAGCGCGCACTCGACTGACAAAATCGACAGCCGCCCGTGTATTATCATCACGTGTTGCGCGACGAGAGAGATGATGTATCCTGGAAAATCCATTTTCTCTGTATGCGCAAGGATTATACTATTATTCAACGCGATGACAGATGCTCACTTTTTATATAATGTATGTGTGTGTATATTGGAAAATCTGTCGATCGCTTTATCTTGCGCTGACTTTTTAGTCGTTCTATATACACATGTATTATCGCCGTCCGCGTGAGAAAGTTAAATAAAATTCTCTGGATTATGTGTGGTGTACAAGCTTGTGCTTTTAATTTTTATCTCTATTAGTTCATTTTAGAACGAAAATGCGGAAAAGCACTTGGTCTTGTCTTGTTTGTTCCCTAATACCATCCAGTCTCTGGGAGTAATGGACGCGCAAATTGGAGCAATCGAAATCTCTTTCCCACTCTTTGCGATAATTGCCGCGGCGCAGATTGTCCATTTAGCCGCGCTCCACTTATTTCACCGCTAATGGCTTCATAAATATTACCTATATATTTATACTCGCGCGGTTGTAATGAAAAAAATTGGCTAAACGCATATAATACTGACGCTGATTTACCGTTTCGACAGGATAATCACCGTGACTTTTTCGAAAATCCGTTCTTAATTTGCACAGGACCAGCTATATTATATTATTTCCCTAATTAATGCGGGTATAAACGTCTCAATCTGTCTTCCCCCAAAGTCGGAATTTCTTCCGACAGACGAGTGTATTATTTATAGAAGAAAAAACGATGCTCGCTACTGTCGCGTGTTCCTAATCCGGCTGCGATTTGCATACTTATATTATCCCAGTATAAGTGTGTAAGTATTATGTATTATAATATGGTAGGTATAATTTATATACGTATATCGCTATCAATTTTAAATATAAAAAACAGCTAAATTCGGAGCACGTATACTTATAGGTAAATAAGTCCTCACTGTATTATTATACTCTCGCATATATGTCAGAGTAGAAGAGCTTTTAGCACGCGACACAAAAGTTGCATAACGAGCGCGCGACAACGCATCGGAATGCGAGATCCGTTCCTGTACGCAAAAAAAGTCGCTCCGCGGAAAAACCGGTGAGATCCTTCTCTCCTCTTTCTCTCTCAAGTGTATTGTACACACAGACGCTGCACTAGGTATATATATGTATATCGCATCAGTGATCCGTGTGCGCGCGAGCATCACACAATAATAAAGCGAGGGGTATATAACGTATATACATACTTACATGTACACAAAAGTTGCCGGAACGGAAGAGAGAACACGCACATATACACATACACACACATGCTGTGCACGCAGAGTAACTCGCTCGAGTCTAATAACCAATCTGCGCGGCTCGGGATGGAACAGTGAGAAAGAGCTTTTTATATACCTATATTATGCTTTGCCTATAGTTTTTATTTGTTTAGTCTTGTATTTTGCTATAATAATTGTATAGAACGTGTTATATCTATATAACTACAAGATTTCCATTTCAAAATCTGTTCCATTTATTCAAAAGAGAAGCGCACGTTGTATAAGTAGATACATGCCGGGCATACCAAGACCACCGGCGGTCTGTATAGCGTGTTGTATTATAACAATTGTTGTCCGATGATGTTAATCTCATCTTCTTCTGGAACTCAATTAACATTTATATTCCCCCGAAGTGGGTTAAATAGTTTCGCTCGTGTATATTGTGCACAAAGTACCGCAAGATATGATATACATACATACACGCGGTTCAATTACAGCTATTAGTGTGTATTTATAAATAAAAAATAAAGTATTCCGAAACGACTGATATGATATTGTATATATGCCTGATGATGCCGAGAGAGATGAGATAAAGAGTTGCATATTTTGGATATGATGCGATAAATCAATCAAGATAACAGTATACGACAGTGCGAAACTGCGGATAAAAGTGCGCATTGTAGCTATATGTATTGTATATAGTCTTGACGCGCGAGAGAGAGATCCAATCGATTTCTCTCGCCAGTATTCCAAGCTTATATCATATCCACGCTTCAGCCCCCAACAAACAACATATCTCGCAACAATTGTGTCCATATACAGCGGGTAGACAAAAAAAAATCGTCGATAGTCATCGCAACCTGCGTATGATAACGCGTAATCAGATCGTTATCCAACACAGCTGCATAGACAATAAAGGGCAAACGCGGCCGGTGCGGGCGTATACTTGTATAGTTATGTAGACGCTGCAGCGCCGAACATATATATATAGCTATATCACATCAGCACACGCATGCGGCACATGCGCGCGCGCAAAAAGCTCCAGAGGCAGCATCCAACTCTCAGATCAGAATTATAAGCCGCCGCCGCCGCTTATCTGTAGTGCTGCCTAATAGTGCGAGAACGAAACGGACGAAGCCTCTACTCCAGCTGCAGATCTCTCAGACTCATCATCAGAGAGACACAATGAGTAGCAATAGCAACAGCAGCAGCTACTGCAGCTGGCGAAAGGGCCGGCGCGGCCGCGGCGCTCGGGACTAAAACTCTCCGGAATGTGAGAAAGGACGCCGAGAAAGCCAGCCACGACTTGAGCCTCCTGCTGCTGCTGCTGCTCTGTGTGTATACCTATACCTATGTTTGTGTGTGTGTATGTGTAAAAGAGTGGAGGTAGGTTGTTGAGCCTTACGCTTACTTACGGCTTACGGGGCCGTCTCGCTTCGCCGCGATGGACTGTGTGCAGAGTAAGAGAGAGAGGAGCCTCGCGCTCGAGAGATAACTGTAAAATGTCATCGGCGACGAATGTGTGTCATACTGGGCTAGTTTTCAGGCCCGACGCTCTCCGCTTGCCGGATTCCTGCGTTAGTTTGTAAATCTCCGGCTGCTCTGTCTCTCTGACAGTCTATCTTATTCTGTCGTACTCTATGTAAGCACTACTGTGCTTTGTAACAGTGTCATCGTTGCTGCTGCTGCTGCCCTTGCCTATAGATGCAGTTCACCCTTGTCGCTGGACAGGCCACCGAGTTTGTTGTGTGAGATTTCATTGTGTGGAATAGCTTGCTTTTGTTTATTGACACCTCGACTGGCATTGTTGCCAATGCTCAGCCTCCAAGGTTTATCTGAGCCTGGAGCGCGTCAGCCTCTTTATGTGTAACTCTGCGTTGCATTGTTTGCTGCAAACTTTTGATGAATGCCCATATTTATAGAAATGGAAATAAGATTTCACGCTATATACTCATCGTGGATAATCCAATCATTTTTCATTGTTCCCCGAGTTATAATTGAATTCAGAGATGATGAATTTTAAACTTAGTGACTGAAGTTCACTTGAAACAAAACAAAAGCAACAAAGCTTTGGGATTAGTAGGATTGAAATAATAATATGAATGCTTTTGTCTGCTTTTAGTGATTACAGATAAAGATGGAGGGGTCAGAAATTACATTTCTTTTTCAATTTGGCTTAATACGAGATACTGTCTCTGTGGAGGCAGGCAGTCTGACGTTAAAGTCCCTCAAGGAGTTTGCCTGTGATTTTATAAATACCAAGTGTCCCGATCATGGCTTGAGTCAACTCTTCGAGAGACTACTTCTTTTCAAACATGACTACAACTGCACCAACATTTTGCAACTCATTACAAACACAACTGAGGTCATCGATGAAACTTTGGTCGAAATTGTTATATCAGGTGAGTCATCATTATTTACATTCATATGTCTTGTGCAATTGCGATAAATTTATGTGATAACCAGCCTTTTTCTTTATTAATATCAATCAATTTGCTCTCCTCTAGCTCAAGTGCCAAGCGAACAGATTCCAATTCGACCACATGCATTGTCAGTACACTCTTACAAAGCGCCTACATTTTGCGATTTTTGTGGTGAAATGCTCTTTGGCCTTGTTCGACAAGGACTCAAATGTGAAGGTGGGACTCATGACAAATATTTTGCTCATACATTGAAATATCATACTAAAAGATTTTTTAAATTCATTTTAGGATGTGGTATGAACTATCACAAAAGGTGTGTGGTCAAAGCTCCAAACAATTGTTCGCAAGATGTGAGCCAGAGGCGAAGAAGCTCCACATTCCTAAATGTTCCAAGATCTCCTAGCCAAGGTTCTACCAGCAGTCTTACTAGTGCAAGTGATGATAATCACAGTGCTACTGTTACTCCGAATTCCAGCCAAAATAACAGTACTCTGGTACGTTTATTTAAAAAGCTATAGATTTTCAAGATTTAATAGAAAATATAACGAAGAAAAGACAATAAAGAAAATTATTTTTTAAAATCAATCGTATTTTTTTCTAGGCCATCCCAAGCATCATCACTCCAAAACAATCTCGTTCGCCTTCCCTAGGTGGGCGGCCAGTTTGGGTCGAGCGCGAACTGGCAGCTCGCGTCAAAATCCCGCATACATTTGTAGTTCACACCTATACGCGCCCGACTGTCTGCGGATACTGTAAAAAATTATTGCGAGGCTTGTTCAAGCAAGGCTTACAATGTAAAGATTGTCAGTACAACGCTCACAAAAAATGCATTGAAAAAATACCTAAAGACTGTACAGGAGAGAATCCTGCAGATATTACAGGTGAATAGTTGAATTGTTTTAATTTTCATCGCCATTTAAGTCAGCCATAACAATGAAATTCATTTTAATTATCAGGCAATGAATATCCTGACAGTGGAGTTGGCAGTGAGCCAGAAGGTAGATGTGATGGTAGGAACGAAGAGGGAGACAATGACAGTGATACAGAATCTCCACCACCAGTTAGTCACATGCCATTCATGTCAGATGACAATGGCAAAATTAACGGGGACTATACTGTAAGCTACTAGTTTAATTAATTTAACATTCTTTATAAATAAATAGATTACAAACCTTTGCTTTGACATTGTAGGATCATACACCTACACGCGATGTGTCTTCTGAAGACTTAGATAAATCACGACCAGCGAGGTAAATACATATCGCACATTAAAAATTATTGATCAATTATTGTGAAAATGATTTATGCATGCGTTTATTAATTCTAGCTCTACTCCCAGTAATAATATACCGCTGATGCGAATTGTTCAGAGTGTAAAGCACACTAAAAGACGAGGTTCTAAAGTATTGAAAGAAGGATGGATGGTACATTTCACAAATCGAGATCCTTCAGTAAGTATTGGAAGACAAGAATATGAAGCAATATTTTGTTTGAAAAAAAATATGATTCGATTTTTTATATTTCTTTTGCAGAGAAAAAGACATTATTGGAGACTTGACACAAAAGCAATAACGCTGTTCCAAAGCGACACTGGATCAAAATATTATAAGGAGATACCATTGTCTGAAATATTAGCAATTGAAACTGCCAGAGCACCACATGCTGGTAAGCATTTCTGTACGAAATTTCGATTTATTTCAACAACTAATATTTTTATTTACATCTATAATTTTGTTTCAGATACCATGCATTGTTTTGAGTTAAGAACGGCTAACATAGATTATTATGTTGGAGAGGATTTATCATATGGCAATGAGAGAGCTCAATTGCCACCCCCCGAAAGTGGAGTTGGCGCTCATTTGGCCAGATCTTGGGAAACTAGTATTCGCCAAGCACTAATGCCTGTCACAGGTGCTTCTTCCAGTATGTATTAAAAAATAATTCTTATGATTCTTCTTGCACACGCGCTGCAGTACAATTTTCATTTATTTCGATTACCGTTTTTAGGTCAAGATTCGGACTCAACAGAACCAGAAGAAAACATCACAGACATGTCACAACTTTATCAGATTTTCCCTGATGAAGTTTTAGGATCCGGACAGTTTGGTATTGTATATGGTGGAGTTCATCGCAAAACTTCGAGAACGGTCGCTATAAAAGTCATAGACAAACTTCGCTTCCCAACCAAACAAGAAGCCCAGTTGAAAAACGAAGTGGCTATATTGCAAAACCTTTCGCACCAGGGCGTCGTAAATCTAGAGAGAATGTTCGAAACCCCGGAGAGGATTTTTGTCGTTATGGAGAAGTTGAAGGGTGACATGCTGGAAATGATACTGAGCTCTGAGAAGGGACGACTCAGCGAAAGAATCACGAAATTTTTGATTACCCAAATTCTTGTTGCATTGAAGCATTTACATAGCAAAAATATAGTGCACTGTGATTTGAAGCCCGAGAACGTTTTACTAAGCAGCAATAGCGATTTCACTCAGGTGAAATTGTGCGATTTCGGTTTTGCCAGAATCATCGGAGAGAAGAGTTTCCGAAGAAGCGTCGTCGGTACACCAGCGTACTTAGCACCCGAAGTTTTGAGAAACAAAGGCTATAATCGTTCATTGGACATGTGGAGCGTCGGAGTTATAGTATACGTATCTCTGAGTGGAACTTTTCCATTTAACGAAGACGAAGATATCAATGAACAAATCCAAAATGCTGCCTTCATGTATCCTCCCAATCCATGGAAAGAAATTTCATCTGACGGTAAATTGACTACAATTACCTATTCTTTTTATAGAAAACCAGTTGAATTAATTTAATGATATCGTTTACAGCTATCGATTTGATCAATAATTTACTTCAAGTTAAACAGCGAAAACGGTTCTCCGTAGACAAGAGTTTGCTGCACGTTTGGTTACAAGTAAGTTATTTTTATTTATATACATCAAATTGTATTTCCACTTAAAATGACGCAATCGCATAATTTTAAAGTTCACTAAACTTCGTGACGTCACTCATTCATTAATTTTCAAAGGATGACGCGATCTTTTCTCTCTCAGCTAAACACGTAAGCAAAACTTTAGCAAACCCTCTTTCTTCTTTTTTTTCACAACCGAAAAAAGGACTACCAGACGTGGTGTGACTTGCGCGAGCTGGAGACGCGCGTGGGCTGCCGCTACCTGACTCACGAGAGTGACGACGCACGTTGGCTGGGTCAAGCGGGCAACAACAGTACCAGCAGCAGTAGTAGCAGCGATAACAGCAACGGTTCCAGCGCCGGAGTCGCCGAAAACGCATGACACCCCAGGCCTCCCGACAGCAGCGATACACAACAGCCCCCGCCTCCGCTCAATAAGGGTTGGCTGCGCGCCGCTCGCGATATTCTACGACGCTTCATTCGTGCTTGACCAAGCTGATGCACATAGGGAGCATCTTTTTTCACTTCCTCTTCTTGTTCTTCTTCGTCTACTTGCCGCTACTTTATTCGTACGAAGCTTTGCGAGAGGATACTGCGTTCATTTGTGTTAGCTTCATCCAAGCAAGAGTAACGCTTCTTGGGTAAGACGCCTGGTTCGAGGGTGTGGTGTGCGAGACTGGTGACTATGGTTGATAAGTTTTTTTTTTGGGACGGTCATGGTGGGATTGATTAAATAACTGTTTTTGTCAATTTGATCAGTTGATCTTACCACATTATCGAACCAGGTCAGCGTTGTAGGAATTCCAACAAAAAAAAATATATACATAGATATATAATTAAAAAAGCAGAAAAAAATATACCGCGCTTCGAACTCTCTGACCATATAGGTGAGAATTTTTATGCATTCTTCGGAAATGAGGTTCAGTATGAATTTTCATGAATATAAGGCACCGTGTAGCCGACGAAGATATTTATATAAATATATAACGTCAATACAGTTAATATTGAGCGGTGGAGATTCATCGGTGACGTGACGCCAATATATAAGTTTGTTAAATAACAAATTTTACATTTAAAAATTTTTATATATAGACTCTGCCGTACGTTTTAAACTCAACCAACTGATTGATAATATTTTTTAAATGTATAAAACTATGAATTGTGAGGAGGAATTACTTACAAAGGCGATCGCCGATTTTTAAGGAATTCAAGATAAAAGTTTTTGGCATTTTACTATAGTACCTACGATTTGTGCCACAGATTGAATGTTCATTTTCAATCAAAACTCATAAAAGTTTAGAGTAAATTTTTGTCGAAAATCGTGCAATGGGTGAAGGTTACAAAAAGATTAATAACTGACCCTGGTACGTATACATGTTACGTATTTTATAATCCAATATCACGACACTTTTATACATCATTGAGCTATTCCATCAAATCAGAGTGTTTATAATCGACTGTAGCTGTAGCAAATAAAGAAAGGAAAAAGGGAAACTCGTATTGAATAATCGTTAAACATTTGTAATTCATATATTAAAATTGTAAGCCTTTCGGAGAAGCATGTGTCTATTGCTATACATTGTTTCGCTGACGCAGAATTGCGCAGATTCATTTTGTGATAACGCAGTATTTAAATAATGTATAACTTAGCCATATGTAACATGTTATTTCATCAAAGAAAAAAATTCAGAAGATCATCAATTGACAAAAACGCAAACATTCCAGATTCATTCCGACGAGATTGTGCAAAGAAGGGTATCAACGTCGCAAGTCTGCCAAACTTTATTTTACGCACATGCTTCTGTCGAGGTACCGGAAATGATAATGTGAGCATAATGGCCGGATTTATACGTGTATGAGAGTATTTTTTGTAATATGCTTGAATCGAACGGAACGTAAAATACTATCATGACACACGATCGATGCTATTTTAACCTTCTAATGTATGTACATAAGATTAAAGGAAGCCGAGAAGCCGAACAAAATGTCGAGCAAATAACGTGCAAATGTGTACTAGATTTTTATATAGAAGATTTAGATACACGGTGCTTTTCTTGTGGAAAAGAAAAGCCTTTAAGTTTTTTTGCAAACTTTTACATTACATAGCGATTTTTAGCGAACTCTAGTTCAGGAGAGCTCTTATTTAGAAAAATTTATTAGTAATGGATGAATTGAAGTTTCTTTTAAACACCGAGAAGGTATAGTAGGAAGACCGCGAACTTCGATTATAGATAGACCATACATATACAAGTGTATGCTCTGAAAAAAACGTAAGAAAATGAGCAGTGTTTCTAAAAGTTGTTTAGGGTGCGTATATTTTTTGCAACAATAACTGACGAACGAGATAATATTATTAATGAGATAGCTAGACGGAAGAACGCGTAACTTAGACATTTTTTACTATACACAAATTTAACATACGGCGTGAGAATTTGATTAAAATTATTGGTTACATTGCTCAAGAATTATTTCAAAATATTGATGATAAACTACTTACTGCTAATGCATTTTTAGGCTAAATAATTATACTTATTATATTATTAAGATAATATTTAAGTTGTAGTTAGGAAACGTTTACATCATTGATTATTGCTTGAGTTCCCATATTATATACTTAAAAATTCCAAAATTTACGTATGTTAAAATGTCTGAAATTTCAAGATTTTTCGTATCGATATTTTGTATTAATTTATTCGATGAATCTCAAATTTCTGTAGAGAAAACAGAAATGTGATGCATCAAAATGCTAAATGAAATTAGGCCCAAAATTAATCGAATTTGTTAGAAGATTTATGTTTTTGGGTGTTGCATTTTTTTAATTTTGAATGTGCACGTGTGCGACGTGTCAACTATTTTAATATATAAACATGATTATGGCAAACATGTGTCCACACATATAGGTTCTATTTTTATTTATACAAACATACATTATACACATATTCATAAGCTAATATACACTCATGAATACAATAAAATTGCAGTTAATACATACCAATCTCTTTCGTTCCTTACACTGACGAACACTTTGTGTGTGTTTATCTACTGTCCCAAAATTTAAGCTTTTTCCATTATTTAAATTTTGAAAGATTTACCTTAATTATCTTTATTGCTTTATTTGCTAAAAAAACTAAAATACTAAAAATACTAAAATAAAACTATTTATTATCCACATCGTACCGAAAACGATTTACTCGTTGGAGTATAGAAAAAGTCGCATTAACTTTATGTAACAACGATGAACCTTCAATATTTGGCTTACCAATCGCACTGCATATATTTTTATTTTAAAACAGTTATTTAGTTAACATTGAGCTATTTAATCGTCAACGCGATTATATGGATAAATTATTGATGAAGTTAAGAATTGAAAAGAGTGTCTAAGGCAACGCTGTTATACAAATACGTCATTAGGCACGTTCCACAATCTGAGACTACGCTTACACTGAGTATTATTGCGAAGGGTGGAACGATTATTATTATTAATAATTGTATGAAGTTTTACTGTATAGATAATAAAGAAAATAATTAGCGTTAAGGCGGATTATAATAGGAAGAACAAATAGTTTGTCGCCGAAGTATACCTATATATGACAGTTGTGGTGTAAAAGCGTAACAGTATAAGCTGTGAAAAAAACAGAGTTTGTTGATAATCGGTAAAAGAGACGCATAAGGGTACAAAGTGGCAAACGTTTATTCTTTATGGAGGATGGCCTAATTAGATAGTTTAATGATCGATTTTACAAATATTATACTACCAAACCGCATTATAAAATCTACGATAGGTGGATATAAATTAATACAACACTATATAATTATATACATTTAATATACGAAAAGATTTAAGATGATCAACATGTTTGAGAGAAGAAGCGTTTTTTCACCGACCTTCGACATCGAATCAAATTATATTGTTTACTTAGGCATAACGCTTATAAATCTAACAGTATTATATCTAAGGTTGTTCAGATGACTATAATAATAATATATACGATGAAAAATGTACTCATCTTTCTGTAAGGAATGGATACTAATGAAAAATAAAAACATTTTTTACTCTCGAAAAGTCTATGTTGTCACAAGCTGTACACTCTTCTCGCATCGTTTATATATTTATAGTTACAGAAGTAAAACTAGGCGCTTGCATAGATTAGTTTAACGAGTTAGCTTAACTTTCATCTAAAGCACATTAAAATTCCAATTAAGCTTGGATTAATTGGCTTGTTACATCTGACAATGGGTCTCAATCTCTATGCTAGATCATTTTGTAGCAAATGATATATACACATATTATGCGTTAAAGTACTATTCCACTTTTAGATCTCACGAAACATCCATAAAATAATAACGTCGATTTGATTTGAAATGTATATTATATATCTGCGGGTGAAAGTCGCATCTCTGCGCGATTTCCTTAACTAAATCGCCAAGCCGAACAAAGACTTTCTTTGCACACAGAGTCGAGATAATTTGCATAAACAACGACATCGAATTAGAGTGAAATGCCGCGCCTCAGCTATACAAGCTATGTGATGTATCTCTGCGCCCGCTCGCTGGTCAATTTACGAACAACAGTTACGGCAAATATGTTGCTCTTGTCGCGGTGGCTATTCGGTCTTAGAGAGAAACGCGGTGTTCCTAAAATTTTTGTACCGTGACAAAATGTCAAGCACGTGATACGCGTCTTCCGCCGCAGCTCTGGCACACGCGCATTGTTAGGAGAGTAGCCGTGCTTTGGCGCCGTCCGAATGATAAATGCTCTTTCAAGTGCCCTAATGACACTTTAGAAAGTTATTAGAATGTAGGCGGCCTTTGCCGGATATCTTTAGATCGACTTTTCAGATAAGTACGAGGGCTGCCTCTGTTTTCTCTCCTCGTTTTTTGCTTTGCGAATTTTCGCAGCTCTTTTTTTTGCGCACTTTCGTCTTTTTCAACTATGCCTAATACTGCAGCCTTGAATGTCGTTGTTGCGCAGGGTTAAGGTCGAAACGAATACTTAAGTGTGCTTCTGATGTATATATTTCAGAATTGCGATGGGAAAAACTGAGACTCGAGTAAAATTAGAAAGTTAATTTGAAATAAGTCGCCTAATCTCTAATAATTTTAAATAACTGTCAAAATAAGTGGAGATTCACGTACTGCACTACAACAAAAAAAAACCGTTAGATGACTGGCGATTTTGGAAATAGTAGATTCATCCCCAGTTCGTAGATGACGCGCTCGATAAAATGTATATGCATCAAAGAAATTTCGTTTTTACTCACAATCCGAGGAGGATTATCATTATTTCGTAGAGAGTGAAAATTTAATCCTGAAAGAAGGTCGGACTGGCTTTCCAGTCGGGAGAATTTCGAGCGCAAGCTCCACATATTTAGTGCGGAGACTAGCCATTAAAAGCACATTACCTGATGAGAGGATTAAATAACGCCGCGATGACCGGCTGCTTCTTCTTCTTCTCTAACGCCGAGGTTTCCGGGCTTTTGAAAAAATTGAAAGTGTATATTTCTAGTAATTCTGTGAGCTGTAGACGCAGCCTAAAAAAAATCTTCCCGGTCATTTTCGCACCTACACACGAGAGACTCGACGCGATAAAATGAAGGGACAACCAATATAGGTATATATACTCAAAGATAGTAATATAGGTAGGTCAATGATTTTCAAGAGCTCGCGCGCGGGCTCCCCCGTCCGCCAGGATCCTAATGGCCGCGTAATCCCCTGGCGTAGATAATGAGTCTCTCTGTCGGGTCCCCTACGTGTCCTAGAAGCTATACAGCACTCGGTCTCAGCATCCTGTCTGGCTCAGTCTGGCTTCCGAGCTGCTGCGACGATGTCATCGGTCATCTTCATGCAGTGCTCCGTGCGTCTGAAGAACAAGAATAAGTTGTAGAGGCCGCGATGAGCTTCGCGCTTCGGCTCGCGGCTCTCGGGCTTTTGATCTTCGGCTTTGTTCGGCCTGAGTGGGTTGAGATTCCACAGTTTTCCGATCAGCAGAAGGTCTACAGGCCAAATGTCAAACTCGACAATCAGCAGCAGCAGCAGCAGCAGCATAATAGTGACAGGAGGGTTTTTGATGCTGGTGCATCAGGACCAACCGATCGGTTCACTCAGAAGGTCAGCTTTCATCAAGTAAGTGATGAGCAGTGTAGTTTTGTGCGATCGACTGTGATGTGTTCTCCGAGTATGTAAGAACGACGGCAAGTGATTTTTAACGGCGCAGAGAGTTGTTAGAACTGTTAATTTTAAAGACCAGTGCTTCTTTTTCTTTTTTAATTGCGAAATAAGAACCTTCTTTTACAGCAGTAATTTATACGTGACGAAAGAGCTTTCAGAGTTCGTCACTCTAATTTTGTTTTACTTATTAGTAAACGAGTATACCACCCTTTTGTATGACAGAATATTAGGGTGTAATATAAATTAGCAAATTATAGATTTACTAAAATGGTTTAGTAATAATAATTGTATTTTGAGTTATTACTACAATATTCATAGTCTATTATTTTACTTTTTTTAAAAGTATAACATAAAAGAAATAGTTGTGTTTGGTAATTTGTATAGTAAAGGTAAACGGCCCGAGTTTTTGAATATATTTAGTACTTTTATATTATAACAGGTACTAAAAATGTCTCTCGGTGTAACGAGGTCGACCATAGTTCGTTCTACTCTGTAAACTCATCTTCAAAAGTATCGTGACTTATTACACTCTCGTGTTACATTCCACTTTAGACGATCTGCCATTAAAAATTTTACCATAACTCACGTCGCGTGTGCCCCTCGTGTCAGAAACACCTCAGCGTAATTTGTTAATTAGTCGAACCACGCAATTATTTCCATATTTCCTCAGGAGATCGGTTTGCGCAACGTGAGCGGATTTTCCGGAAACCGACGACGTCCTGTCTCCAACGAGCCTTCGTTCGTCGGAACGATAGCGACTTATACTACTGAGCGGGTCATCGGTAGCATCGTCGGCGAAGAGACGCATCTGCCCGAGACCGACGAAGGCGTCCAAGTGGAAACTTTCGAGGAAGAGGACAATATCACTCAGGTATTTTCTTTTTTTCTTTCTGCGAACTAGATCGTTATCCGCGAAAATCCGTTGTTCCGTTTCGAAAGAAGTATTTGAATTTGAAAAAAAAAAAACGAACGATTTCAGTTCGACCAACCACCGATCGAAGTAGATGATGTGGACGACGACATTACAACGACGACGATGGAACCGTTGGAGACCAGCGAGTCGTCGAAGGAGTCGCAAACGACGACGAGCCAACAACCCGACGGAGACAAGGGATTTCTCGACTATCTTCCGATCGATCTTCTCAAGCGGGTCCACAAGACACTTCAATCGCAACCGGCCACTCTCAAGGGGAAGATTCGATTTTTGAAATTGTTCGAGCGAACCTTAGTCACCGAAATCGGTAATTATACTAGACGACTAAAGTTTCATGAGAAAATCGATCGAATACAAAGTGACGAAATGTTTTCTTCTACCATATATAGAGTCTCGGTTAAGCGCTGCTCTCTCGCCTGCTCGGATGCCTAGAGGTGCAAGAGACCACCACGATGATCACGACGACGGGATAGGATTCCCTTCGTTAGAAGGGACACTCATGGCCATTTCGTTTTTGACGTTCGCTGTTTATTTGGTTAGATTAGTCATGGTAAGTCGTGTAAATAATTGCGGTGTAGTTATAATTAAAAATGTATCTTTTTATTTACGCACTATTCATTATTTGCAGATGCTCTTTCGTAACGCAAGCAACGGCAACGCGACTCCAATCTTCATCGGCCGAAAAAGAAGATCGGTTGACGACTTTGCTGACGAAACTGCCCGAATACTCAGTTATCTGGACTCGGATCTACCGCGTCGCTATTGATTATAGTTTTATGATAAAATAAGCCGAAATTTTCTAAAGTGCGCGTTTACCAAAAAAAATGCGCGCCAAAGTAGTCAACGAAATTATTAAATTAACGCTAAATTAAATTATTTATTTAAAAAATAGATGATATAGGTATAAAGTTATTATAATATTTATGTATACTTTATGTCATACTTGATATTTGCAAAATAATTGTAAAAAATTATAGCAGTTCTGCAAAGAATTTCATTATTTATATGTCGTGAAATTATGAGAATAAATTATTATTTTTATTGTAATAAGCTATTTATATGTTTATTATATTTGTGTTTTAATCATTTAATTAAAAATAGCGTATATATGCTATTATTAAAGGCAGTATATTATATTTATGTTTCATTTAGAGTCCTAAAAATTATTTAGTGTAAATATAGAATATAGAAATATACATTTTTTCAACATTTGCTCAAATACAAACAGGTATTTCCAACAATTTCTTAATATCCACCACAATATTATACGATATCCGAAAATACTTTCACATCCTCACCTTTCTCATCCTAAGTCCTAACGGGTTTGACACCTATACTTATATATAGACCGCGCATATATGTATGGCTAACTCGGAATATAACATCTATACATATAACATCATGTATGTATATCATAGTTGACATGCATAACAACATAAGACCTCAACTAAAAATGACGTTTTCTTACGTCATTTAAAGTTTAAATATATACATTTTTGTTATGTCCTTTACTGGAGTTAATTAAATTATTGGATTAAAATACGCCTATGCTGTGACACTTTATTTTATACATCAAAAAGTGAAAAGCATTCCATACCTTATTTAGAGGTTAGAATTGTTTGATTTAATTATTTGCAAACAATAATTATACATAGTGAAAAAGTATGGAAAAAAATAACATTGAAATTTTCTCATACGATAAAGAAGATTTTCACTTTAATGTAAAAGATGAAAATGTGGATTCAAAGTTTGACATTGTATTAAAAGAAAAATGGAATAGAGCAGAAGAGGATAATGTATTTCGTTATTCTGTAAAAGCTCAACAATTCAAAATCTTGGAAGGAAAATATGGTTTTTATGCTCAAGTAAGATAGATAGTTTGTGCAAAAACAGTTTTTTTTTTAGTAATCTTTCATTGCAGTCTCATTTATTTTTTTAGTTGAATACTGAGAGAGCAACAATGAGGAGAAAACCAGAAGAAATACAATCCATGCAACAACCTGTTGACCCTAATCGTTTTAATTTCACAAGGATATCACATAAAGAAATATTACTTGATATTGGGAATAGTGATGGTAATGATATTGTAGCTGTTAATGTCAGTCCTATCCTGTGGAGTCATAGTTTGTTAATACCTCAACGATTTAGTTGTTTACCTCAGCAAGTAACGTTGGATAGCTTTCAGAAAGCTATAGAAATACTTCTACTGAGTAATTCTGAGTAAATATCTTTTACATTACATTGCGTATACTCTCAATAAAATACAATAATAATTTCATTATTTATTTTTTAGAAATATAAGAGTATTATTCAATAGTCTATGTGCAAATGCATCTGTAAATCATTTACACTGGAATTTTTATTACTTAAACCATAGAATGTTACTAGAACATACAGTAAATATATAATAACTATGTACATCATAAGCCAATGATAATTTATTAGATTTTAATGACTTAAAATTTATTTTATAGCCGTTGCAGTATTTTATTGGTTTAATTTTTATTCTCGAAGACTACCCTGCTAAAGGATTCTGTATTAAATTCTCATCTTTTGAAAATATCATAGACTATGTTTCGTATGCTTACAAAATTGTCAAATGTCTTCAAAATAATCAGCTTCCACATAATATTTATATTACTCGAGCTAAAGCTGATGCAAATAGTAAAGAATTTGATGATATTCGTACATATATTTGGGCAAGAACATCCAGTTATGGTGTAAAAAAGACTAAAGATTTTGCCATTTCAGCATGTGAACTTTTTGGACACCTACCAATTAGAAGTATGTTATATACGAATCAATTTAATAAATAATAATCTTGACAACACTTATAAATGAAAAATTCTTGTTTCGCAGCTGAGGAAGCATATAATATGAGGATAAACGAGGAATATGTAAGTGAATGCTTACTAAATACTACCTTGAGCGCCTTTCTTGATGCCAAAGAAAAAATAAAAAAAAGTTTGGAAGATGATGTAGAGAAGAATGTTGGCGCTTCTAAAGCATGACGAAGTGATTTTTTTTTGAAAATAACGTGATTAATTGTAAATAAGAATATTTATTTAATAAGTATAGATCAATAAAACTACTATTTTTTGTTAAATCGCTTTTTAGTAGTTTTACTGCTACATCCTTTATATACATATAAAAACTTGCTATATGGATACACAGTCCTGTTTCTATAGAAACTCGAAAGTTTTCTTTGGGTTCTAGTAGCCCGAGTAGTGCGAGTAAAAAAGATTACTATTACACATCAACTGGAGAAATGGTGGAAGAAGGTAAAATTTTAGCAACTTTTACACGCGTATACACCCGTTATTAATTGTTGTAATTTTAATAAAGAAAGCGAATCAAGAGTATCCGAGGAAGGTTTTGAAAATGAATCCGCAGGTTCGACGACTACGATATTTTACAATTCTGAAGATTATGTGTCCAAGCCAAAACGTTCCGACGATGGAACTGTACCTTACAACATTTTGGAATTTCAGTATCCTTATCAAGTGTCTTTCTATACTTATCAAATCAAGTGTATAATCAATTAAATCTTAACAAAATTTTCAGTCATTCATTTGGTTATGATTGTCGAAAGCGTTTCAATCTTTGCGTCGCAGATCCTGAAACCTTGATATTTGCCTCCGGCAATTTAATACATTTTTTTAATTTATCAGAAAATAAAATAAGTTTCAGAAGATGTTCTACTGGCGGTGGTATTGGGCATATCACAGTGAGTTCATAATAAATACGTTATTATTACAGTAAAAAATAATAATCGAGTTTTTTAAAATCACCCACAAGGGAGAATCTATTTGTCTCCATTGTCATTGTCTCCACGACTTTTTATATGTCAAGACATCCACGATTTTAGATGAATAATTTTTTATAAAATGATTTGCATATCTTTAAACGAAAATATTATTTCTTTTATTTTTTGTTTGTCACGAATTAAATCATTAAATTTCATCGTTTAACTTGATTTAGAAAAATCCAACGTTCAATCACATCGCAATCGTTGAAAATGGAGTAAATCCGCCGATAATTATTTACGAGTGGCCTAGTATGGAAATCGTAACGGTTTTGCGCCAAGGCACTACGCGTTCTTACTCTCATTTGCGATACAGGTAAATTGATACTGATTAAGTGAAAATAATATAGAGACTATTACACGATTCTGTATAACTATGACAAATAGAATGAGATAAAGATTTAAAAAAAAATTATTCAAATCTTCAATTTGATTCAATTCTTCTAACGGGTTTGACATCTATACTTATATATACCTATAGACCTCACACATGCTGCATATATGTATATATACATACACACACAGACGCAGCTCGTCAAGTCGTCATTGGCGTTTCCACGTAAACACTCGCAGCTTGCCGCCGGTGCTCGAATAATCAGTCGAGTATACTGTCAGTGCGATAAAGACCGTTGTTGATTAAACAGTTTATTAAACTGTTTTCGCGATTTTTCGTTGCTCTGAGAAAAATAATGCAGCCCAGCGCAGCTAACCCGGTCGACTACTCGCTGGTCGAGAGTCTAGCGAAAAATCAACATCGTAAGGCGTACGACGGTGTCATTCAATATGGAACTTCAGGTTTTAGAACAAAGTACGTGAGATAATGATGTTCATATCGCGATTATTGTTGCGCTTTCACTGTGCATAGGTGCAGTCAATATTTGTTTTGTTTATTTCCAGTATGCAGGTTATACATCATTTTTTTCTGAGCTAGTCTGTTTCGGTTTTTAAACGAATATTTCATGATTTATGAATGAAAAATTAGTCAATTTATATGTGAGTGAATTGTTAATGTACTTCTTTTTCTAGAGCTGACATTCTTGATCATGTGCTGTTTCGAATGGGACTCTTGACTGTTTTACGCTCGCAAGTTAAAAAAGGTAATACTTATACGTATATCTTTCAAGCTTCAATGTAATATTTTATTACTGGAGTTTGATATAATATTCATTTTTACTTTTTTTTTTTAAGCTGCCATTGGATTGATGATAACAGCCAGTCATAATCCTGAGGCAGATAATGGAGTTAAGCTTGTTGATCCTAATGGTGAGATGTTGGAGTTATCATGGGAAAATATTGCTACAAGACTTGCCAATGTCGAAGACAACAAAGTTGTCTCAACGCTACAAGAAATCATCAAGGAACAAAATATTGACACAAGCTATCCAGCATCAGTCATTATTGGAAGAGATACCAGAAGTAGCAGTTTGCCGCTGTCTCAGGCAGCAGTAGAAGGAGTCAAAGCTATGAATGGCAACTTGAAAGATTTTGGAGTTGTCACTACCCCTCAGCTTCACTACGTAGTCCATTGCACTAATACAAATGGAGCCTATGGAGTTCCTACAGTGGAGGGCTATTATGATAAAATTAGTAAAGCTTTCAGAAAAGCTGTTGGTGACAAGAAGGATAATGACAAGTACATTGGTAAAGTGCAAATAGATGCTGCTAATGGAGTTGGTGCTCTTGCAGTGAAGGAATTTAAAAAACAATTGTCTGATGTCATTGAAATTGAAATTTACAATGATGGAAATGGACAACTTAATTATATGGTATTTTCATTACTTTATCATAGATCAAATTGATATTTGAAAAATGTTCTATTTATATGGGTCATTTGAAATTTTTAGTGTGGAGCAGATTATGTCAAAATACAACAAGTTCCCCCAATCAATGTTCCACTGAATCCTTTTGTAAGATCTGTCAGTATTGATGGGGATGCTGATAGAGTTGTCTACTATTATACAGATGAGAATAATAAATTTCATCTTCTTGATGGAGACAGAATAGCTATTTTGGTTGCTGCTCATTTTAAGGAATTGCTCCAAAAAAGTAACTTAAACTTGCAATTGGGATTAGTACAAACTGCTTATGCAAATGGGGGCTCAACAGCATACATTTCTGAAACTCTGGTAAGAAATACTTATTATTTTTCTAAAACTTTTATTTAAATTCAGAGAAATTTTCAATTTTTTAGTAATCTATCTAATATCTAATTATAAAATATATTATTTATTTTAATGTTTGAAAAGTATTAATGGAAATATATCGAAAATGATGCAATATTACTACCTAATACATACGTATATAAGTACTATACCAATGACCACATGGCTTCAGTTTGACACAGGTGGTTATCCTGTACACATTGTATACCTATTTTACAAAGAAAAATTTTAGTTTTTTCACTATTCTATAAATTTTCGAAAGAGTTTTGATGACTTAGATATGTCCAGTGATGTGATTTTAAATAAACAAAAATATAAAATTTTAAGCATTACGTTAGTTATATGCTTAATTAAGTATACATAGTGACCAACCAAATTTTTAGGTTAGGTTCACGAACGTTACTATTAAAGAACTTTAAACAGCCTAATAACAATTTCAAAATATTTTTTAAAGAAAATAAATATGGAATCAAAAGCTCTTATACGTGCTAAGTCACATGTAAAATCAAAGTTAAGATCAACAATACTATCTCAGTGTTCTCATCACCTTATTGCCGGACATAACAAAACTCAACCAAATCAGAATCAAGATGATGAATTTAGTGCACCATCTATGTCTGAAATGTTTCAAGAATTTCCATACAATAGTGATCTCCCAAAACCACTTCTGCCCCCAAGTAGAATCCAACGTGATTCTATTAGAGAAGATTCAAGTACACAACTCATTAATTTGAAAGCCAAAATAAAGGATGATGTCAACAGATATTTAGAATTGTATAAAAAACATTGTAATACACTAAGTAAAGTTAAAAATGAAAGCAGCCACACAACATTACCAAAATATGTGGCTAAAACAGCAGAAATTCTGGAATGCGATCCAGACCCAGAATTTTCTGGGACTTACAATTGGTACTATACAGGTGGTACATTAAATGGTATTTTATATGACACAAGAAACATTTTAATTTTTCCCTATGCACAAGAGTTGATTGCACTACCAGTAACACTAAACGATGTTTCATTATTCAAACCAGAATTCAAAAATGCTTCAAAAGTAGCTCTTAAAGAAAATCTTTTTCAAATAGTCTGTTCTACAGTAAGTAATCATGGAAGAATCTTAACTAGACATAAAAATGAATGCTGTGTGTACAATATTTTCAATATGGATAAAAAGAAATTGCAACTTTTAGAAATTGACAAACAACCATCTGAAAGTTCATATATTTCAGCTGATCTTGATCCAGGAAATTTAGCTAGATACTGTACAACAAATATTAATAGAAGTATCACCATTTGGGATACAACTAAATACAGAGGCATTTTAAGTGGAAAAGTCCCAGTCACAAGATTCTTCGAAGATAATTGGGCGTATATAAAGTATGACGAATGCAATAACAGTATTATTAAATATGTAGATAGGCACTGTGTGCATTATTATGACTCCAGATCTCCAATAGCAAGACCTGCCTTAACAATGTGTCCTAAAGAGAACTTGGAAGACTGGGAATATCTTTCTTCATACATTGGAAGTTGTAAAAGTGAGTACTACTCTTATGTTGGATCTAATCTCAGCTTGTGTCTATTAGATAGCAGGAATCCTAATGGCACAGTTATTAAAAAATGGACTCATCTGCTTAAAAGTAGTCCACTTTTCACTGATGTTTGCTTTAGAGAAAATAAAGAATTTGTAATCATTGCCAGTCAACTTCCCGGAGAAACAGCAATAATACTAAACACTTGGAACTCCAGTGAAGAGCCCCCTGAATCTTGCAGTACACCTTTCTCCCCTCCTAGTTGCATGGAGACTCTTATGGCATCGCACTCCCAAGGAAAGTGTCTTAGTCCGCAATTACGAAATAGATTATCTTTGTGTAATACTGGATGTATGGCAACTGTAGATACACCAAGTGGAGATGTCTTTCTTCTAACCCAAAATTCTATAAATGACATTTTCTATCAAGGAATTGGACATCAAGAACGACTGGATCTTTATTCTCTTGAAAATTGTAAAGCTCTGTACAAGCTAAAAATATGGGAAAGGGAAGTTTTAAAAAATAGCTGTCATGACATTGTATCTCCACTTGTAGTAACACAGAGAACAAGTGCAAGAGACATGCTTAGAAGCTTTACTAATCAGAAACTAAAATCTACTGCCTATAACAATGAACCAGATGAACCATTGGATCATAATCCAAAATGGAAAAGATCAGTAGCAGAGCTTAACACCTATGTTGACATCTTTGCTCCAGAATTACTGGCTCCTTGGGAAATGTTGGCAGAAACTCCAATGGTTCCAATAACAGCAGCACCGCATCAAAAAGTTCTTTCTTGGCTGGGAATGGCTGAGAAAAATCAAGAAGTTACAGCTGTACCTGGCATAAGCAATACACCTATTGTTATTGAAACTCAAGAGGCTGAAGTTCATCAAGATCCAGATGTATTTATCACACATGACAGTGAATCTATACAACAGCTGTTCTTACCAAAAGTGAAATCTCAGGCTACACAAGGTGGCAAAAAGAAGAACAAACGATCTCAATACATTCCAGGATTTTAAATTATATGTAAATAATTTATGGAACAAAGATTTTTTAGTTTTAAGTCTATTAGCTTACAAAATTTCTCTGAATTTTAAGTAAATAATCTATTTTTTGTATGTAAAAGTATTTAAAATACATATACTTTTTATTAGAAAGTTCCTGTGGCTTGTGTATCAACTGGTGTAAAGCATTTACACCACAAAGCTCTTGAATTCGACATAGGAGTTTACTTTGAAGCAAATGGTCATGGTACTATTGTTTTCAAGGACTCAGCTGTTAAAACAATTCGTACTGCTGCTGATAATACTAGGTAAATATCTCAATTACTTTTAAGTATAATGTATACTCTTTCAATTGTGTATACCTAAAATTCAAACTCTGTATTCTAGTTTGCCAGAAAATCAACGAACAGCTGCTCACACTTTAAGCTACATTATTGATGTAATTAATCAGACTGTTGGAGATGCTCTCAGTGACATGCTGTTAGTTGAGCTTATTTTGCGTGCCAAAGGGTGGGATGCAGTTGCCTGGGAAAAGAGTTATCGCGATCTTCCCAATAGACAAGTAAAAGTCAAAGTACAAAATCGAAATGCAATTACAACAGCGGACGCGGAAAGACAATGCATCACACCAAAGGGCTTGCAAGAAAAAATTGATGAAATTGTTGCTAAATATCCAAAAGGAAGATCTTTTGTTAGGTAGGTTCTTCAAAATAGTTCACAATTTTAAATATATTTTTAAATCAAAATGATTTATTCTACTTTATTTTGTTTTAGACCTTCTGGAACTGAAGACGTTGTACGAGTCTATGCTGAGTGTGATAGAATTGAAGATGTAGAAAAATTAGCTGCAGAAGTATCTGTAGCTGTTTTTGAATTAGCAGGAGGGATCGGTACAAAACCTGTAGTGCCATGAGATTACATGTAATATCACGTCTGTTTGTTTGAACAAATTTTATTACCTACTTTTATGTTTTTTTTTAAAGTTTCGGATAATGCAATAGTAGATTATTCAGCAAATTATGATGTAAAAAAAATTGTTTGTGTGATATTTTACTGAAAAAAAAAAAAATATTTTTATACTGATAATATAACAGCGCTAATTGATAATTTTATAAATAAATGCTTAAATCTTGCAATATTTGTACGCTTTCATTTGTAACCATATCTCATTTGGCTTCCTTTGTTGTCACATGGTAGGTATGACAACTGTATTGATTACTTTGAGCCAAACTTATATTCAAACCTACAAAATAAAACAATGACTATTTATTAAACATAACGTTAAATAGTTCATAAAAATGTGGCAAGATAATCAAGTTAAGTTTGATGTTGCTCTTTCGTAAGTACCTTTCAAATTTACTTTGAAAGTAGTGATTAAATGTGCAAAAAGCGGGTATCGATGTAAAGAATTAAAAGTTGCTTCGACCATTCATCCAAAACTTTTTTTGCACTCTTAGATTTACTTATTTTTAAAAAATTGTCTGAATTTTATTTATTCTTCGTAAAATATGCAAAGCCCGTTAATCGATTAATTAAATAATAAATATGTTTAAGGCAAATGGAAATGAGACTGGGTGAACATTTAATAGATAAACTTGAGATGGTAGAAGATACGAAAGGTAACGCAGGTGATCGCGGTCGACTGCTAATAACAAATCTTCGCCTTATGTGGCATTCAATATCTTATCCACGTATCAATTTGAGTATGTTTATGTAGAATATTAATACTTGGCAATCTGTTAAATCGGTCGTAATTTTAAGAAAATATCTGATATTTTAGGCATTGGCTTTAACACATTCGTCACAGTCACGACAAAAATAATTAATACAGTACGTTCTACTTTTTTTCTTACACTTTCAAAGTCTCGCATTCAAGTAAAAGGGAACTGTATTTCATATAACTTTAGATATACGGAGGAACGACGCAAGCTTTGTACATCTTAACTTCGTATCGAAACTGCAGATATGAATTCCTATTCAGCAATTTGGATACAAGAAGTTCTCGTCATTATACTTCAGTAATGGGTGTTCACAGAGCTTACATTTCATCAAAAATATACAGGGAAATGAAGTTAAGAGTAGGAATTATTCATGACAAGCGACTGACACTGTTGCCGCAAGAAACGGTCCATGAAACATTACCAGGAGTATGGAATTTATCGACTGAACAGGTATAATGGTGTTTTGAAAATACAAAATTTTAATCATCAATTAACATAGTTTTTCGAAATTTTATGATAAATATATTTCTTGTTCAGGGAAACGTTGGAACTTTCATTGTTACTAACATAAGGATTGTTTGGTATGCTGATATGAATCAACAGTTTAATGTGTCCATGCCTTATCTAACAGTAGCTAGTGTGAGTTTTAAACAATTAAGAGAAAAAAATTATTTTGTAATCTTATTCTTAATACAAATACATTTTAGCACTATTGCTTTTCGAAAAATTTTTGAAATTTTAATATTTCTAAACTTGTAATCACATACAACATTTTTTCAGATAAATGTTAGGTCTTCTAAATTTGGACCTACATTGGTGATAACAAGTACAGAATCATCTGGTTCTTATATTTTAGGGTTTAGAGTCGATCCGCTTGACAAACTTTACTCTTTACACAAAGAATTAGTTTCCCTCAATGCAGCGTATAACAAGTCGCCCATTTTCGGTGTGGAATATACATTTGAACATCAGGTAAAAAATTGAATGAAATGTTAAACTAAGCTTTTTCAATAAATATATATGTATATAAAGAAATAGTGAATTACACCATTTTATGTACATTTTATAATTAC
Source organism: Cecidostiba fungosa (assembly GCA_900474305.1). Classification (NCBI taxonomy): domain Eukaryota; kingdom Metazoa; phylum Arthropoda; class Insecta; order Hymenoptera; family Pteromalidae; genus Cecidostiba; species Cecidostiba fungosa. The sequence goes on along the minus strand of UCOJ01000138.1, from coordinate 150,313 downwards.
AGTCAGTTCCTCAACCCGAATCAATAACTGAAAAATTCACCGAGATTGAATCATCCGAAGATGAAATATCAAACGTCTTTAATATGTATTTTTCGGAAGGAGGAGTTAACCAGAGAAAACCAACATTAGCCAATAGCTTGGGACTTGCAGCTGAAGAACCAAGAGAAGGAAGTACTTTGGAAACACTATGGGAATTGCTTCCATCTACAAAGTAGCCGTGAAAAATTACTTGGGATGAATAATGTATATAAAGTCTTTGTTTTTATCAATAAGAGAAAAAATAATATATTACATCACAATATTAATAATTTTTTTCAGTACTCTCTCTCTTCATTATAGTGCAAACTCTTTGATATGCATACACATAAGCGTGTATATGTATGCATAAAGTATTTATATTTTTTTCATATTAACAGAACTTAGCTTGGTCTACAAGTCGGAGTATTCGAAGATTCTTGTTGATCTTCGTTGTCGTCTTGGCCGCTGCCAGAGCTCTGCGTGAATCTATACCCCATATTAAAAAGCATTACCTCAAAGTTATCAGTGTTCATACGAATATAGTTTGCTATTGCAGCTTCGTTTGAGTTTTCGACCTCCCAGACATTTACACTTCCATCCTGAATAAGATATTATGTTTAGTTTAGATTACATTTAATTAGATTATATTCATTAAGTCTAGACATTAATTTTGAATGATTATATTCTTAATTCGATTACCTCAGGCATTGGACTCCACAATCTTATAACTGCATCTATACCACTAGTAGCCAATAGACAGGTCGAAGGATGCGGCTGTAAACAGTTAACTATTCTTTGATCTCCTTTTAAAACTCGGGCGATATTTGCAGTATATCTGTCCCAGATAAAGAAAGATCCATCATCTGATCCAGCAATAATGAACTGTCCATCACTAGAATGCAATGATGATAATAAATAATTAGAATAAATATTTTAGTTGTCTACAGTGTGTGTTAATCTAAATCGAATTTATAATAATCTATAAAAAGGATTTTATAAAACAAATTTTTATAATGTAGCTTTAAGTCATGACTATGGTTATATATTATCTCTCTATATATAATATCATTAGATCAATGAAAGTTGCTTACTCTCCAAAGAAGTTGGCTTCTTTTATATCCGTAATTGTATTACAGTGCCCGCACAGTCTTAATTTAAAATCAATTGCATTTTGTCGCCATTCCTTCTCATAATCAGAAATTCTAGTTTCAAACGCCTGCTTAGTTGAAGATGAAACTTTACCAGAATTAATTGCCTCCTTTATATCTTTCCTCAAAGTTTTACACGCAGAAGCGTTTGCGTGCTGCGGGAATTTTTCCTTAAAGTTTTGCATCACGATATGTGCCTCGTGCGGCTGATTTAAGTCAAACAAGCATCTGGCCAGCCTATAGTGAGCTTTAATATGTTCTGAATCAAGCGATAATGTCGTTCGGCAATCGCGTAATGCCGCGTAGCAATCTCCATCCCTTAAAAGAAATATATATGATTGACAATGGAATGTCTTTTTACAAATACTTAGTAAACAAACAAACATGTTACCATGCTCTTTTCATATAGGTAGCGGCTCTGTTACCATAAAGTTTAGCTGAATATGGACACAAGCTAATCGCTTCGTTATATAATGTAATGGCATTGGCATAACGCTCCTCCTCAAAAGCTTTATTGGCCTATTAAAATAACAATTGCACATTATGCTTTTATAATTGAAGTATCTATTTTGAATACAATTAGGAGATTCTTACCTTTAGCTGCAAATCTTCGACTTCAGAACTAAACTCTGTAATATTTAACGTCGACATATCTTTTAATACGACTGGAGCATCGTTATTATCTTCTACGCAAGGATCATTGCAGTCTTGGTCCCCATCATTCGTTTCTGATTGAAAACAACGTTATTCAGTAATATTATGCTTTTATTGTCGAGATTAAAAAATGAATAGCGATATATTACCGAGTTCAACAGGAACTATAAAACCTTTTGAATTTCCATGATTGTTGATGTCAAATAAATAAATTTGTTCTCCACCCATATTGACTAGTAATTCATTTCCATCGTCATTGAACGTCACATACGTGCTAGAAAATCTTTTACAGCTATCGCGATTTCTTAAATGACCTGAGAACCAAATTGATATTATTATACTATGTGAATACCTGATCACGTTGGACATTTTTCTTAGTTATAGCTTATGTTGAGTAAAGATATGGAAAATAACGAAATACAAATTGAACATTATCGTAAATAATTATAACGTAATCGTGTAAAGAATTTTTTCCGATAATGTATAGATGTCCTATATTTTACATTAATCTTAATTTGCTAATTTTCAAAAACAATTAAGATAACTCCACAAAGTTGTGTTTAAAAATAAATACCGTATAATTAAAAATATCAAGGATTTTTTCGCGATGTCACTAATATTTTTATGAAGTTTGACCATTAAGTAAAAATTTACATAACAAAAAAAAGAAATTAATTTACCTGCAATAAAGTACTGAGCACAACCAAACGGTACATTATCGTCTAGGTCTCCTTTCCCAAACCAAGTGGTATTCGAGACTGCCGACATTGGTCTCTGCAAAATAATATCAAAACAATTATTTTCTCTCCTCACAAAATAGTTCAATGCAAAATTATTTAGCAGTAACCTGCGAGAGCTTGATCATCCTGCGATCGTACATGCGCACGTATGGATCGTTGGCGCCGACAGCGATGAGTTCGGGTCTGCGAGGGTTCACGTTGATGCACTTTGCTTCGACAACGCGGCCTGTATGGTGCGCCAGATTGACAACAACATTACGTTGCTCGATGCTCTTGCAGGAGTGCGGCACGCGTAGGTCGTACTGCATTATCAGGCCATCTTCAGAAGCGCTCCAGAAAAGAAAGGGTACACTTGGAGCTGTGGCTACGCGCTTCACTCTTCCTAAGTGACAGTTGCACACCAGCAGTGTGTCCGAGATTGAGATGTCATGCACACGGATTTTATGGTCACCTGCACCCGTTACCAGAATCGAGTCATTTGATTTTGGCATAAACTGGAATGTTTTGGAGAATCAGCATTAGTTTTCTGTACATATCATTGTTTGATTTAGGAAAGGTATAGTTTGTACCTTGACAGTGAAAATATTTCCACCATGACCAGTCTGTAGCTTCAGCTTCTTCTCATAGCGAAATGGATCCCACAATATGACATGCATGTCATCTGATGCTGAGGCCAGGGTTCTAAAAGTAAAACAGTATTTAAGACAAACAAATTGATCGGTTCAATTAATGAAATATTTGAAAATTGATGAACTAACGTTCCACTATCGTTCCATTCCAAGCAATTGACACAGCCCTCATGTCCTTCTAGTTCTGTTTCTAGTCCTAATCTTTTCAACAAATTTGGTGTAACTTTTAGCTTACGCCCAACTTGTCTTGCCGTTGACTCCTGCAAAAAATCAAAACCAAAAAGATTACTCATGCCGGATCAGCACGACTCGATTGTTTGGAAAAAAAGTTACCTGTATTTCTCTTTGCCTAACCAGGTCCACGATCCTGGCATTAGGCTTCTTCTTTATAAACATCTCCATCTTCAACTCATGGAAAGTTTACGTTATCCTCTGGGTAGCCACATCCAATGTCCTGAAAAATTATATAATATATTTGTTGCTCCTCGCATACACGGAGCCTGAAAATGAATAACCATCTTACTCCTCACAAGCCACACATATGGCCTTATAGCACCGTACTAACCTAATCCCAAAAAAAACAACAATAGCCACTTTTCATCTGAAAATGTCATATTCACCAAGTGCACCGAATATCCCTTCTCCCCAAGTGTGATTTGCTTCAACTTCAACTCGGGAGAATAACAACAACAACAAGCACCAGAAAAAAAAGAATCACTTCGCTCTCGCCTATAAGATAAAGTATACAACTTTCACTCGCAATGTTTATAAATCCGTAGGCGGCGTGTAAAAAACAAACAAATCTGGAGGGGGTATTTCTTTAAGATAGTAGCAGCACAGATAATAATCCGTTGCTCTTCGGCGGCCCGAGCCCTTCTTCCAAGCGACTGCTTCGGCGCGACATATTCATAATAACGTCACATATCAATTGTCTCCCATTGCAGCAGGATCGCGACGATGACGTCGGGACCACCGACTGGCGCTCGACATTTTCTCTTTTTCTCTTCGACCTGCTGCTTTGTTATCTTTGCCAAAGTGCTCAAATGGATTTATCTGGTGGTCTACCAATGACTTATTTACTCAATATATGTACAAACACGCCTGCGGACTCCCTGCAGAGTTACGATATTTCAGTAGTCCAGACGTTCAGTGTCGTCCGTGTCGTTTGTTTGTTACGATCATGGATCGCGAGAAAAAAAATACCTGAAGTACGCGTCATTTGCCGTGTGTAGCGCTTAGCGCTTGAATTGCTGCTCAGTGCTGCCGCAGCCCGCAGCGAGTCCACTGCAGAATGCAGAATGCAATTTCGATTTTTTTAGTAACAACTAATGAGTGTGTGTTAAATAGCGTGTTTTAATAATTTTAAACTACATTTTCTTTGTTCGTACATTGCCTTGCGAAATTATCATGAAAATACTTGTGACAATTCCATTTTGAAAAGTCCTTTTTTTTCGTTTGTTGTCTAGGTTAACAAGTTCCCGCCTTCGATTTAACAACATTTATATATGTGTGAGAAAATCAAAGTTATCACTATAATGCGGAAACACAAGACATAAAATTGAAAAGTTTTGAGCAGAGGCTACTTATGAAAACAAGAAAATAATAAAAAAAACAAGTGGCACAATGAAGCTGACATGCAATGTAGAGGTTTTCAACAGGTTGGCAAATCTAGCACCAAATATTGCCAGAAGAAAACCTCAACGATCATGTTTGGCTATTGGAAGGCAATCTGTGAAAAATGAAGAGATTTACCTGTTACTGCAAACTCCTACGAATAAGAATGGGACAAAGTACAAGGTATTTATATCAGAGCGTTTAATATTCAAAATTCATTATCATCATTAATTTATTGCATTGATATATGTTTCTTTTGCAGGTTGACAATAATATAGAAAAAGTTTTCACAAGATGCGTAAATGAAGGAAAAGCAACAATACGACTAAAAGAACCACCTCATGATATAAACATAAGCTGTGATCCAATACAATTAAAAAGTTTTCTTCATGTATTGAAGTTGGGATTTTCAAAAAAACTTGATCCTGCAGTTTTGACTCTTTCAAATCTTAATCCTAAACCTATGAAAGCTCCTCCAAAAACCAAAATTGTTATCAAGCAAACTTCAGAATATCCAGTACTTCAGGGATTTCCAAGAACAACTGAAGAACTCTGTCTTGCAGGCCTACAGAGAAGATCCTTTGATCGACAAATTTTAAAATTACAAAGTTTGAGGATTTTAAATTTATCAGACAATAATATAAGAAGTTTACCTCAAGAATTGGGAACACTTCCAAACTTACAGGAATTAAATGTATCGGGCAATCAATTGGGAAAAGGCTTAATTTCTAAATGGTTATGGCTCAATTGTAGTAATATAGCAAACAATTTACGTTTGTTGAATTTAAGCAATAATCAGGTATTATATACAATTATCATGTAATATACTTTATTACATAATATGAATGATCGTTTGACATCTCATCTATTTTACAGATATCTCAAGTTCCTGAACAGATCAATAAGCTGTATGGTTTAGTGACATTGCATCTGAACAACAATTTAATTTCTCATTTACCCCCTGGCATTGGAAGTTTAAGTAGACTAAAATTTCTATTTTTAGCAAAAAATAATCTAACTCATTTGCCAGGGAGTATAAGAAATCTAAGACTCTCTGAATTAGATGTGTGTGATAATAAGTTTGATGAGAATGCTAACAACACAATGTCGGTTTGCAACATAAAAGTACCTAGTCTTGTTGATTCTGCTGCCAAAGTAATATTGCGTTCGAGGTTCGTAAATTATTTAATAATTTTATTATCTGTGGTAAATCTCCTTAGGATGAGTAATATATTTATTTCGTTAATTTATTTTAGGACATATTATGATGCAAGTATAATTCCATACACCTTAGTTCAGTATTTGGATAAAGCAAAATATTGCATGTGTGGCTCACCATGTTTTGATTGTTTTATAAGAAGATTTATGTCCATGAACTTATCCATCATCACACAGAGTTTTAAATTTTCCGGCACAGCAGGAAACGATATTCTTTTCGATTGTTACTTCTGCTCTATTAGATGTGTTAGAAAATTTAAGGCTTTTTGAAAAAGCAGATTTTTTTTCTTCACATTTTATTCCATAACTACAATTTATTGTGTGATATTTGATGTAAGATTTAAAGCATAAAGTGATAGAATAATGTTAGCTGTAAATAATAGCTTAAATAAATAATTTTCATACCGTGACTATTTTTGTATTACATTTTGATAATAAAAAAAGTTTAGGATTACATATTGTCTTGTACATACATACATACATATATACTACTTATATTTCATTACACCTAAATAAAATTCTACTTTATTAAATAACTATAAAAAAGCTACGCAATATACATTTGTTCAAACTACTATTATCTTAATCTAATACATTATTATATTATCTTCAATTTTCAATTTAAAAAAAAGGTCTGTTTCGCACTTTTCAAATTTGTCCAATCAAATAGCATACACATTTTAACCGGAAGTCCCTCAGTTGCGACTAGGTTTTTCAGAATCGATCTTTCACTCTCGAAGCGGATGATCTCGAAACTTGCCGCATGTCGGAAGTTCCTTTCTGAATTCGCATGAGGTGTATGTAGGTACGTTAGCTCAGTAATTTATTTAATTTTAATAAATAAGTGAGTAAAAGAAGTCTCGTTGCATCCATATTATTGTTTATATTGTTAAGAAAAATTCTGTCCAGCTTAAAATATAAAAATTTAACCTTATTTTACAAGTATTACCCAAAAATACCCATTGACACATGGCACGTTTTTCTGGCTCCAAGTGTTTTGTGTTCATAACCTAACAATATCACGAACGCGTTGACTGCGTGCTTCGCGAACGAGGTACCACCGTTTTTATCGAAAATTGTTTATTCCCTACTTATAATATTACGTTTTTTTTATGTATTTTTTGCTATTTTGGAGTTTTTTGAGTCAAGTGTCACTTTTACCTGCATCTTAGTCTCGTTATATTGTGCAAATGATGCCAATACATTGTACACGATTCAATACGTTTTGTTGACCATTTCTCGGGCTTTCGAATAATTATTGTACTTTTAACAGAGTATAATCGATTGTTTTAGAAATGTTTGGTATAAAATCTATATTGCAATTGTTCAGTGTTTAGTGAGATAACTTACAGGTTGTTCGCATTAATAAGTACACTTCAATGATATTTTATGCAAAATAGCTGTGCTCATGCAGGAGATGAATATCGATAAAAATGTAATTGACGATACATATAAAAACAATAAACACAATATTTTTTTGTTTTTATCGACTTTCCATCCTACAATATCTTGATATCCTCATGAGTATTAGTTATTTACTAAATATAATTGATTTCTTGTAATTTGCAGGATAAAAGCATAATCTTTTTATTTAGCTTGAATAATTTTCAAAACTCAGAAACTTCAAAATTGCAATATTGCAGGTTTTTTGTTGACTTTTTATGACTTTCTTGTTGAGAAACAGTCGTGAACTGTTTCAACTTTTATAGTGCATTTTTAAAAAGTTTTGAAAGTCTGATAAAGGTAAGTGAGTTGTATCGTGTACAATGTTAATGCAGTCACTCAAAATATTGCATTTTAGAAGCATAATTTTTAAAAATATTTTTTTTTTATGTTTTAGATAAACAAAATTTCTAGCTGTTAATGAAATACAAACAGCAATATGCCGCAGAACGAATACATTGAACGGCATCGGAAGCTGTATGGACGGAGACTTGATTATGAAGAACGTAAGAGGAAGAGGGAGGCCAGAGCCCCTCACAAACTCTCTGAAAAAGCTCGTAGTCTCAGAGGAATAAAGGCCAAGATATTCAACAAAGAGCGCCGCAATGAGAAGATTCAGATGAAAAAGAAAATCAAGGCTCATGAAGAGAGGAATGTCAAAAAGAAAGCTGAACCAACTCCAGAGGGAGCTTTGCCAGTATATCTGCTTGACAGAGATGTCACTTCCAGAGCCAAAGTTTTATCTAATATGATAAAACAGAAAAGAAAAGAAAAGGCTGGCAAGTGGGATGTACCAATTCCAAAAGTTAGAGCACAATCTGATGCTGAAGTATTCAGAGTACTAAAGAGTGGAAAATCTAAGCGAAAAGCATGGAAGAGGATGGTTACAAAGGTCACTTTTGTAGGAGAAAATTTCACAAGAAAACCACCCAAGTTTGAAAGATTCATTAGGCCAATGGGATTGAGATTTAAGAAAGCTCACGTCACACATCCAGAACTTAAGGCAACCTTTTGTTTACCTATCATTGGAGTTAAAAGGAATCCAAGTTCACCAATGTATACTACATTAGGTGTTATTACTAAGGGTACAATTATTGAAGTTAACATTTCTGAATTAGGTCTAGTAACACAGTCTGGTAAAGTCGTTTGGGGTAAATATGCCCAAGTAACAAACAATCCTGAAAATGATGGATGTATTAATGCTGTATTGTTAGTATAAAAAACAGTCTCTGTTAAATTACATTGTAATATATATACTCTCATGAATTTTCGTAATAAAATGATAATAAACATATACTCTTGTCTTCAACTATTTCTTTACCAACAAATATCCCTTCCTTAAATCCCATTGTTAATATACTTATTATTTTTTGCTGGATTGAATTTTTGATAACTTTCGTTTTCTATTTGTTACTTAGTAATCATGAACTATTTATTTTACAGAACATACTCATCATGCAGATTTTTGTCAAAACATTAACTGGCAAGACCATAACTCTTGAGGTTGAGGCCTCTGACACAATCGAAAATGTCAAGGCCAAGATCCAAGACAAAGAAGGTAAGAAAATTTTATCATAATTGTTAAATACAAATTTTTATTAACTTTTATTCATTATCTATTTTTATTTTACAGGAATTCCACCAGACCAGCAAAGATTAATCTTCGCTGGAAAGCAGCTGGAAGATGGAAGGACTCTGTCTGACTACAATATCCAGAAGGAATCCACCCTCCACCTTGTACTTCGTCTGCGTGGTGGTGCTAAGAAACGCAAGAAGAAGAATTACTCTACTCCAAAGAAGATCAAGCACAAGAAGAAGAAGGTCAAGCTTGCTGTCCTTAAGTTTTACAAGGTTTGTGACAAAAAAATTAACATTCTTACACATGTACACATACATGGTTTGATCAATTTTATTATGAAAATTACAGGTTGACGAGAACGGAAAAATTCACCGCTTGAGGCGAGAATGCCCATCAGAGCAGTGTGGAGCTGGAGTTTTTATGGCAGCAATGGAAGATAGGCACTACTGTGGAAAGTGTGGATACACCCTTGTCTTCAACAAGCCCGAAGACAAATGAATACAGAGTATCTGATCTGTATTTACTTTATAATATAATAAATTTAAAAAATTGACACTGTTTATCACATTTCTTACCTTTTTACAAGAAAAAAAATTAGAAAACAAATTAGAAATGATATCATGGGATTGGAATTAAATACTTTTAATTGTCCAAATAAAATTTATATTTTATTAAAGTTCAAAAAAATATTTCTAAACTGGAAAATCCAGTATAAACTCATAGTTACAATGTATCTAAATCAATTGTCCACAATTTGAGACCGTCGAGTATGTAACATGTACGCGTATTTATTATTCTACAATACTTTAACTTTCTATTAAACATTATACACGGCAACTTTAACACCCTAATAGTAAATTCCTAATAAATTAATATTCACAAGACTTAATAACAGTAGGTATATGTGCGATAACATTAAAATTAATTCTTTACAATCGCCCATGTGTTTTCATTTTTCTACAATAGATTGGAAAATCATATATCGTAGCAAGAAGCTCTTTCACTACCACAAGAGTGGAGCCATATTCTAAAACTCAATATTTTAGATTTATTTCTTACTTTCAAAAAGAAATATCGAATATATGTGAAAATTCTTAACTATACATAACAATCACATATGATATTAATGATTTCTTTTTTATAAAGCAAAACCTTATCTTATATTTTTGTCTTTTGACATATTCCAAAATAATTTTTTATATTGCTAATCATCATAGATATTAAAGATAAAAAACTTAATTAAATTTGATTATATAAGTAAATACTAGAAAAAGTAACAGACTTCAGAATGAACAAAAATTCACTATTTTACAAAAAAACTTTTATACTACAAAAATATAAAAACCTTTGTAAAATTCGAAAAAGAATCATCGATATACTGGATCATTCTTATTGAAGTTAAGAAATTAACTAATCAATGTAACAATATTTCAAGGCTCTTAAACCTGTTAACATATTTTCGTAATTGTACCTTAACTCGTGAAACGAACTATTGCACTGTCTGTTGAATATTCATTAGAAATAAGAAAAGAATTTTGATAATTAAAGTGTATAGGAAACACAGCCTTGAGCAGGTTTTAAAAATATTCATTATCATGAAAGCTCGTAAAAGCTCCTTCACAGTTCTTGATCACGACGCTGTTCATTTTGCGAATTATGAGTTTTCAATCCTGGTTTTAATACTGAGAACATTTTTTCAGTCGTTGTTGGATGAATACTCATCTGTAGTTGCGTCAGTGATTCTTCGGTCTTTAGTTTTAAGTAAAGGATAACATTAAAATTCATAATTGTGATGAATTTCAAGAATTTATTACATTCTCACATGATATGATTACCTGTCTAAGTAGTTGTGCTGCTGTACTCAATACCCTTTGCCACTTTTTAATTTCTACATTATGTAAGCTTTCTTGCTGTTGAAGTAAATTGATCCAATCTTCTTCGGTTTTTGGTGTATTCCTGCAATAGAATTCAATCATTAATTTGACAGAAAATAATGATTTTCAATTAATTGGTAAGAAACGTTTTCAGAAATAAATATTTTAAGTGACTAATTAAATACATAAATAAATATAGCAAAATATATTTTAAATAATTATTGATTGGATTTTATACGAAGTTTAACACACACACACACATATATGCAGGTGCTATGCGATCGGTTATGTAAGAAGGATTAGCGCAACGTCGTGTGAACTAACACGGTAAAGTAAAAACTTACTTTAAAACATGTAAATCCATTATTGTATAGGTGGCAGCTTCTTCTAGACCCCACAATTTGTAATAGAGTAGACCATTAATAATCATTAAACCTAGTACTGCTACTAGAAGTATCCAAGTTATCATAGCACTGCTTTCTCCTCGTAAATCTGTAGCTGATAATCAATATAGAGGTATTTTAGTTAATTGGTAAAATTATGATCAACATTGATCTAATAAAAAATTGATTCAGAATTACCATTAACGGTACTTCTATGAGGCAGCTCCACAACAGGCGATTGATGATTAAAGGCTGTGTGGTCAGGGGAATGAGTCTGTATGGTAACACCAGTAGCCGTGACGCGTCGACGCCTTCTGGTTTTTCTTTTTAGACCTCCAGCACCTGCACCACTCTCTTCGCACTCGACTGCTAAGGCTTTTATTAAACTATTGAAATATTCTTCCATACTGGACCAACAATTTTTTTCTATAAAACCTGCAAAAATAAAAAAAAAAAAATTTAATTATGCATTACATTACTTCAAATTTGATGCAGTTTATGTAATAATTCAGATAAACTTACTTTTAACAATACCCCACACATTTTTCTTGTACCTTATTTCAGAAAAAACTGCAAAAGTTGACTCATTCTCAGAAACACTTGTCAAACAATAATGCGAAAAAACACTGAATGAATCAGCATATGGTATTCCACAGTTTGTAGTTTCTACATCAAGGCAGTAAAGGTGACCTGGTGTACTACATGGAAGCATTACCTAAGAAAATTTAAAATTAGCATTCTTATGTTATTTTAAATAATGCTACGACTTGACAAGAAAAGCACTAACCTGCGTTTCTGTAACTTGTGAAGATTTAGGACCAACCGCTTGTGTTAGTGAAACAGTCAAAGAAACTGTTCGCAACTTTTGTCCTGTTGTACTATCTTCTGTCCAAGCCGGTTGAATTAAATCTTAAAAAATACAAAATAATTTACTTTATCTAAAAATACCTGTTCTAAACAAGCATAATACCTTCCACACTGTGTCACAAGTAAATCAAGCATGCATTTAAAAATGCGGAGTATATTATTTGTTTTACTGAAATGTTTCAAAAAATAATTTATCACCAAGAAAAAGTAAAATCTATTTATTGATCTTGGATACTTTAGATACTTGTATTTACAATAAACGTTGCCACAGCAAGTTAGAAACAGATTTTATTTTCCTCTTCGAAATATATATGATACTATCAAATGAAATTACCTGTTGTTTTACGAGCAGTATGAAAATCTAGGAAGAACTTGGAATTTGTAAAAAGAAGTGTAAACAATCGATCTATATGTATTGGCAAAGTAGCTTTTATCAATGGTCGTCCCTCATGCGATCCAGTACATACTGCTGTACTTCTCAAACCTATTCTAACTACAAAATAAAATAAATTTTCAGTACATTTTTAATATTTTCTTAATGAAAATCAGTAGCGATAAAGAAAAAAGTTATTACCAAGTGGTTCCTTTTCTGCTTCACTTTCACTGGAATAACTAAGATCTGTTGGATCATTGGAACCTTCTGGTCTTGCACCAGCAACTGAATGCAATGGGGAGGATTGAGTTAGTGGGGATTCGGCAAGTGCATCAGATGACACAGGATTTTCAACTTTAATATCTCCCTAAATTTGAAATCAAACAAGAAAAATTAGGTAGTCTTTTGCATGATAAGAAACCAATTATAGATATGATTTCTCTTTACAAACCTCTGAAAATGAGTCCAAAGATAAACGTGTAGATAACTTTTCTTCTGGAACTGTTAGTGAACGCGAAACATAATCTTCATCATCCGATGTCAATCCCAATTCTTGCCCATAACAATCGTGGACTAGCTGCCACATTTCAGTCATACTCATCGACTTAAAATAAAAACAATTGCTGTATTAGTTTAATTGTCTGACTTAATAATGGAATAGTAGCTTCATATAAGCATACAATACAATTGACTATAATACCTCTACATTACACTTTTTACTCTTGCATTTTCGTTTCCATTCACTTTTTCCAATCTTTATATAAAATTTAGATTTAATTGGAATTTTGACATAAATAAAAAGCCAAAGAAACAATAAATATTAAATATGTACTTAATCGTCTATATTATATATAGGTATTTTAATTTTTTGGTATTAAGTTTAAGGAGGTTCGCGTGCTTCAGCGGTGTGAGGAAGAGAGAAAGGGTCACCTCTCTCTCCGCGCGCCGCTCCCCTCGTCGCGCACCTCTTCACGCAACCTACAAGCTTAATGTTTTGTTTACGTTTTCGTTAGTTACTCGAAATTCACGCGACAACCCAGGTTAAAATTTTGCATATAGCTTTCTTAGTATTCAAGCAATTAGACATATAGTTTAGTTTACTATTTTTGCATTTTTCACAGATCGTACTCCTGCTGAATCTTTTTTCATGACTGATTCCCATAAGAACCTATATTAAATATTTTTATCTTTGGCATTAAATAAATGAATCTAGAAAAATGCACATAATTTGGTTTCCCATTGCAAAAAAAAAAAAAATCTCAATTGAATTACAATTGGCTGCATTTTTTCGTAGCACCCGATCCTCCTTAATGAAAGAAAAAAAAAAGAAAAAAAAGAGCTCATTTAAAACACTTTGGTTATAGTAGCTTACCTGGCCCATCAGAGCATTTTGCCAAACTTTAAATAACATCATAAACGTTTTGTCCCTTGAACCAAAAGATGTGAGGAAAAATTTGTCTGTGGCAGTAGAAATTAATATAGCATTTGGAATAACGAGGGCTGTTTTTTCTTTGGTAATTGACGTTACATCTTTCCAGCGTAGTGAAACAAGGGTTTCCCACATGAAAATATTAGCATAGAAACATACATAGTTTTGAGAAACATATAGCCTTCCATGAACTAAAATCTCTCTTTGCAAAGCACATGAATAATCTGAAAATAATAACAATAATAATATAATAATTTTCATTATTTTCTGTATTATTCATCAAAAATGTCATATGTTTGAAGTGGATAAATAAGAATACAAACCAACAACAAGTCTCTCTTCATCTGGTACATCTTTAAAGATTCTTTTGAAATTATCAGACCGTGATTTATATGTTGGATAAAGTATATTGGAATACCATGATTTTTTCTTACTGCGATCACTACCCCTTGTTTCTTTTCTTCCATCAGTAACAGAGTGTTTACCAACTTCTGCTGAATCTGAAGAACGGCTTGCGATTTCCTGCAACATGGATGTAATTATACAACTAACAGGTGCTTCAAAATTATTATCATGCTGATAAGCTTAAGTATTATCATATCTGAGTAGAAGCTCTTTTAATCATTGACTCTCTTATTTTTCCTAAATATTTAACCTGAGTATTATAAATAATATAATTACTAGTTTCTAAATTATTTGTTTTAAATTAATTGAAAATTGATTGCAATACAAATGATTAGTGCAACAAGTTTATTATATGACTTATTTAATGACCTATAAAAATATTTTTGAACTTTTTTTTATGTTTAAGAGATTTGTCCTTTGACATTATTCATCTAGTATCAGACAACTAATGTATGTATATACAGTAACGTCTCGGGGTGAATTTGGCGTGAACTCAAGATTCCTAGGGTTTGAAAAACAATTTAGTGACATTACCTATTTCTCACTGCCAACAAACTATGAAAAGATAATTTTCAAATTTACTTTAACCTTCTTTATTACACTATATTTAAATTGTGGAATTAATATATCTAACTTGATTATTAAGTGATTTTAAAAAAATATACTGCAGTGTTAATCCCATATTATTATCGAAATGTATACACACTGTGCATACAACAGACAATCTTTTGAGGTTACCTTATCAATACTGTTATTTAAAATAAATTTAAAAATATGATAATAGTAATTTTCTAAAGATCTATAATTGTCTGTTAAAACATTTTTTTTATTGAAAGCGAAATAATATTTGTAAGGTATACAGCCTTGGCTCCAACCAGCTCTTAATTAGATTTTGACTTCAATCTTGTCCCAGTTTGGTATTGAAATCTCACACCTGTATCATTCCAGTATATGATTATATTGTTGAATTTTTGTAAAGATTTCAGACAATCAAATTCTCATCTAATGCTGTACAAATATTGACAAACAATTCTATAAGGATACTTACAATCCTCAAGTTTTGTATATCTGATTCTCTATAAACACTTGTAAAAATGATTTAATAAGTCCATACCAATAAGAAACATGGTTTAATGTTCTTATAGATGCATTTATAGAACATTAAGAGGATCAAAATATTAAATTAAAAAAATTACTGCATTTGAAAATGATTTTAAGCATTAATTTTCTAATTCCTATTATTATGCAGCCAAATTTTTAAATATATACACGAGCATGTCTAAACAATCTATTGCTATTTATACAGCATGATATCCTATAAACTAGAATTGAAATCCTATATTTTTCTAATTTAATTAATAAGAGCCTACTTAACACTGAACTGTAATTGTTTTTATTTTCTGGAATGGAAATAGTTAAGAATATTAGAAGAGTTAAAAAAGAGCAATCATACTTATATGATTAATCCCAATTTCTTACAGTTAAAATGAAACATTAACATCTCAACCTTATCAAAGTAGGATATATAACTTAAACAATGCAAATGACAAGAACAGTAATTTACAAGTATCAACTATTTGGTATTGATAAAATCAAATCATAGAATCAAGAAGAACATAAATATCAAATAGCCACCAAAATCAATTAAATATATAGTGATAATATACCCCTTTCAGTGCAGGGGGAGCTACTTTCAAGTTTCCTTTCAGAACACATACTTGCATACGATCATGATTCATACAAAGCATTGTGTGCTGGTTCATGTAGATCTATTTTTTGCAATGTAATTTATCTAATTAGGTATTTGAATATTTTATTCCACAGAAAAGATGCATTATTTGATGGCAATGTTTTGTACTATAATTTCATTTATATTGAAATATGTAATAGGCAAACGTTTTATCTTCAATTATTCTTTAAATTTAAAATACACCTCCTTTTACTCATTGTTAATTTACTATATGTTATACGAATTTGAGTCAATTCTTATACATTTTAAAGCAATAAAGTATACATCTGAGAAAACATTCTTCAAATCAATAAAATATTTTGTATAGATAAGTGAGTTCAGTTTAATGATTTAAAGTAAACATTTTCTACAAAGACTGGCATATTCTATTGTTTAAATACTATGTAAAGCAAAAATGAATGATGTTTATACAATACCTGAATTTGCTGGTCATTCAGTTTGCACAAATTATAGGAATCCTTCTGGTTATCTGAACTAGCTTTGGAGGAGTGATCTTTATCATCTTTATGAGACTTGTGGTCTTTGTGATCTTTGTGATCCTTGTGATCCTTGTGATCCTTGTGATCCTTGTGATCTTTATCATCCTTGTGAGACTTGTGATCTTTGTGGTCTTTATCATCTTTATGGGACTTATCATCTTTGTGGGATTTGTCCTCCTTGTGGGACTTGTCCTCTTTGTGGGACTTGTCCTCCTTGTGGGACTTGTCCTTGTGATCCTTGTGATCTTTTCTGCTGCAAAATTGCGGACTTGGCTTTGGGGAGAGATTTGGACTTGGGATTGGGCTTGATCTTTCGTTGTCCCCGCCAGGGTAAGCATCCTGCATGGAGTCGCTGTAAGAGCCATTGGCCAGGTTATTGGATGAACTCTGGCTGGCCAGCGACGAAGAATTAATGCTACTGATTACTTCGTGGCTGGATATCAATAAATTTTCTACAGACTTGTTCCTGCGCAAACAATGAAGCAAAAGATAAGTAAATGCCAGGCTCATCGATCAGGCTGCTGACAGCAGAGTACATGATAATTGTCTGTGCATTGCTCCAAACTCTCTCTCTCTCTCTCTCTCTCTCTCTGTCACTTCTCAGTGTAAAACAGAGAGAAAAAGATGGAGCGAGAACAAACAATATCCACTTCTGCCTGTATACTGTACAGAGGCAGCAAAAGAAAAAGGTCAGTAATAGAAGTATAGAGAAAAAGCCACAGCAGAGGCAATGAAATGACAACATGAACAAGAACAAAACAGCAATGACAACAATAAAATAACAAAAGGAGTGAAAAGAGCAACTCACATGCTTGTTACTGGACGCTCTTGGAGGGGATCCTCGAAATACATAGCTGCAGCAGGCCGTCGCAGTGGAAGATTCGATGGTTCGCATCATCCGCTCGGTATAGCTGCTGTCAATCGCTCTGCAGCAGTGAACGAGCCTCCGGGCGCATCGTCGCGCGCGTTCTCTCGTCACCGGCGACGTTCCCTATACACACCACAGCAGCACCAGAGCAGCGAATATACGCACTCTCAGCACAACACACGCAAAGAAACACAGAGAGAGACGCACACGCAGTGTGTGTTCACAAGGGGGGACTTGACGACACGCAAACAACTCTCTTTCTCTTTCTCTCTCGCTACTCGGCGTGTTTTTTAGTAATAAGTAGAGAAGCGGCGGCAGAACAGAACACAGCACAGCACACACACACACAACAGCGTGGGAGAGCGCGAGGGCTCGGGCTAGAGAAGAATGAAAAGAGGAAGCTGCAGCAGTAGCTGCGTCGACGGTAGTAGTAGCAGCAGTGGTCTCGCGATGGGCCGATTATACCTGGGGGCGGCTCGCTCCCTCTTGAACATGCTCTCTCTTTCTCTCAGCTCTTAATCTCGCACACTCCGGACGAGATCCTAGAGACCACGATGACGAGCGACTGCCGAGTTATTGTTGTTGCTCTTCTTCTACTTCTTCGTTATTGTCCGTCTCCGCGCCGCAACCGCCACATGTGCAATTAACGAAATTACAGAGTCCGCGGCTGCAGCAGCAGCAGCAGCTTAGAGCGCATATACGAGGCTTCTTCCTCCGCGTACATTCAAATTGCAGCACACATCAGGCACTTGCACGCACACCACACGCACACATACACTCGCGGCTCCTACTGACGTCTGCGTTTTCACTATAGCAGCCTGCAGAGCGGCCCGCGCGATAACGACGGCGACGACAAAGATCTAATACTCCGTCTCTCTCTTTCTGATGGCTACCAGGCTTACTGTCTTTCTCTCATACTCTGTGTGCTCGTGCAGTAGTATACCTATAGCTATACCTATTTTTGCGAGAAAGAGAGAGAGAGAGAGAGAGAGCGAAGCTTTGCGCCGCCGCGGCGTCGTCGCTCGCGATATCATGATGCTTTTTTCGGTGTCGCGCGCCACCCGCGACATCTCACCGGAATTCTTTTTTCTCTTTACATTATTATCAGCTCTTTCTTATTCGTCGGTTGTTGTAGCTCCGCGATTGTTATCGGCCTCTTGGGTATATACTTTCTTATCGGAGTAATAATAGACTTATGCGCAGGTGCACACAAATGCGAATGCACTCTCGAACGGTCAATTTAATTCCGTCCAAAGATTCCTTCGCTTATTATGTACCCCTTGTTGTTTATTGCGATCCTTATTAACAAACAATGAAAAATGCTACTCTGTTTATTATATGATTATATAGGTATATTGCTTTTTATCGGTATAGATATATGCGCGTGACAGGCTCGTGTATCTTATACATGATTAATAATATGCGCGCATGGCATTATGGCACACACTATAAATATATAAGACTGGCGTGTAAATACTACATACACGTATATACAGTAGACTATGTAACACGCGAGGAGACATACGGACTTCCGTATATACAACATATATATATAACGGACGTTCTATAAATTCGTTTATTGATTTTGTTCGTGAAATATAATCAAACGGTTGTGTAATATTACGTTTGACGAAGGGAGTGAAAGTACTTCTTAAACAAAAGTAATGCGGATGATGGACTGCTCTAATTTGATATATGCTGTACATTAATTGCATGATTAGGATGAAAGAATGATTTATTAAGCATTTTATGCGGAATGACTATCACTTATACAACGACTATTGAAATTACGATCAAAAGTCGCAGAATTTCACCTAACGTTGTTTAATATGCATAATATATTAAGAAAATTAGGCAATATGCTTGCATAAAATAAATACATTATACTTCTACTTTATAATATCTATCAGCATTTATTTATTTGTATTTCGATCGTTTACTTGAAAACAGCGCAACGTTCGCCAATATTTACACTTTGCTCTTTCGTATAAACAGCAGAAGCAGAATGCAGCGCAATAATCACATTTGAAATTTCGTCACGATCACGAACAGCAATTGGTATTGGTCCAGCGACACTATAGCAGAATACGTGGCAGCCAATCTAATATGCAAGCAATCTCATGCCAGAAATAGTCGAAAATTTGGAGCATAGTTCAGCTTAAGTTGGCTGCAGTACACTAATACCACACTATACACTGTCGCATGTGCCCAATCTCCCACCATGTTCATGAATAGCAGTCTATTTAACTTTGGCGTTCTTCATCCGATTTTTAAGGTTACAATTTAACTGTACAGTAGTGGTATCTAGTATACACATTGGCCAAAATCCAAATGTCGTCTCCGTCAAGAGAATCGATACCCACTCTTCTTTTTTACTGAAAATAAGTTGCCGTGGGCCTTTGTTGCAAGACGTATCCTTAGTTCGAAAAACTTTAGGTAAATACCAGAAAACTTGACGTACAGAATATAAGTATATACAAGGTAGAGATAATAGATCTTTCGGAAATTAATCATGATTGCTTTTAGCAAAGTTGAGAAAAATATAAACACGTGTTTCTATTATGTATAAAATCGTAGCGAATATACTCGTAATTTTGTAGCACACAAAATTATGTGCAAATTGCATTTAGACTTTTGTAAACATGTCGATTGTAAGAGGTGTTGGTAAATATTTGAAAAGATTCACACAACCTGCTACTTCAAATTACTGCACAAATGGTACTTTTGAAATTTTTTATTTTTATTCCCCCTATTCATATGTCACTAGTTTTATTTCTTCACCATATAGGTAAAGATGTTTACAATTTGAATTAAGACCCTTTTATGTTAAAAATGTACAGCTGTTCATTCAGATGCAAATACTGCAGATATGTCGAACAATCAGAGGAAAAACAGGATTGTATGGATTGACATGGAGGTGGGCTATTGAAAAATAATTGAAAAAATCAAACACTTTAAGTATTCTTTTAATACAAACTTATTTTTCACAGATGACAGGCTTAGCAGTGGAGACTGATCGCATTCTTGAAGTTGCTTGTTTAATTACAGATGAAAATTTAAATATTGTTAGTGATGAATTTCACGAAGTACTGCATCAATCAGATATTGAATTAGCGAGAATGGATGCATGGTGTCAAGAACATCATACTAAGGTACTGCATATTGGATTTACTTGAAAATACTGTTAGTCATATAGATTTACAATTGATGCATTTGTAAATTTATTTACAGTCTGGTCTTGTAGAGGCTTCAAAAAAAAGCAAAGAAGATGAGAGATCAGTGGACAAAAGTCTGTATAATTTCCTCAACAAGTACATACCAAAAGGAAAATGCCCAATGGCAGGGAATTCTGTATATATGGATCGTTTATTTCTACGTAAGTACATGCCTACAGCCAACGAATATATGCACTATAGGATAATTGATGTTTCCTCAATCAAAGAAGTCGTCAGGTATATATAATTCTTATGTACACTATTAAATTGGTTTTGAATTGGTATGTGTAGCCAATAATTTTCCTTATCTCTTAGACGCTGGAAACCTGAAATTCATAATGCAGCTCCTAAGAAGGAACTTAATCACAGAGCACTTGATGATATCAAAGAGAGTATATCAGAACTCGACTTTTATAGGAAAAATGTTTTCAATGCCAACACTAGCGATTGAGAACAGTTATCAAGGCTATTTAAATGAAATTTTAAAATAACACAAATTTTCTTTTGTGTAAAATAATCATGTTCTGTTCAATTGTACACTTACATATCAATCATGCAAACATTTAAAATCAAATCAATGAAGAACAACTATTGTTACTTATAAATAAATATTTTTTTAGAAATTCAATTTATTTCTTGTTTCCTATATATATAATTCCTTGCTCTTACAATTTATAATTTTACTAATAAATCATTTAGAAAAATGTTGAGTATAATTAGATGGAAAATTGTTTCGTGTTCAAAATACTTTTTTAGATTCAAAATATTTTTTTAGTCCACGTATAACAGTTTCTATCTATATAACCTACATACATATCTTATACATATTTAGGCATTAGACAAAATTGAGAACAGTATTATTAAATCAACGAAATTCACCGTACAATATACATGGAAATCGAACAAACTTTATGTATATAGTTTATTGCATGTGATGTATCTCCAGAATCTGTGGGGGTCTCAGTGGACCATGATCTTATATAGTTATAAAAGCAAATAAAATTTCTAATAATTATTGATTTATTTAATGTTCAATATCTTTATTTAGTTTGATGATTAATTGAATTTCATTATATATGAAGATCGCTGATTTCTTAATTCTTAAAACAGTTTCCCGGCTTAGTTTACAATGTTTGCGCAGGCGCAAAGTGCTAAACTTTTTCGACCGCCATATTGCTTTTCTGGCTTCACTTGTGCTCGTGCAGTTGGAGCAGTCTGCAGTGTACTACTGGACTTCACTGTATCATGATATCACACGATGGCCGGCATATGTAAATATACATATGTAAGTTAACCTATTCGACGAAAGACAATAAATAAACTTTATAAAAATATAGGACGTAAACAGTGTCAAAAGTATTTTATTGTTCAACGGGATTTGAACTGCTATATTAGTTATAAATAATTAAATGGTGGTAATTATAAATAGTAGAACAAGGTATTGTAAATAATAAACATTTTCTATATGTATAATTTTATTAGAAAATAGTTACTGTGTACAGATTATTCTTATTTTATTGATTTTAATTTATATTCTTATCTCACAATATGTAAAATTTCAGAGTTAATGAGAAATAACAATGTCAGCTAATGACTCAAATATACACCCTGATTATGATCCTAACTTGAAGATCAAAGCTGAACCTGGTACATTATCAGAGCCCTCCGCTTCAAATGCTGCATCGATACCTAATTTAATCCAGACCATAAAAACAGAACCAGGGCTTCCTGCAGCCCCAAAGGCAACAATAAGATTGGCATCGATTATACCACCAAGGGATTTAAGATTGGGTGGAGCAATCAAACTTGAGAAGTCTAAAAAAATTTATACTCCAAATTTGAATGCGCAAAGAATTAAAAATAGAGAGTATGTATAAATAATATAATTGTTAACTTTAGCAACAATGTGTTGATTATTATACTTATTTTAGAGATCAGAATGCTGGTAATAAAAGCGATCCTAGTCCAAAAACTAAAGGCCGTGGGCGAGGCGATAGAGCGAAAAATGACAGAGGCAGAGATAAGAGTAAAGGACGAGGAAAGGCAGCCAGTAATTTAGTTCAAGTAAGTTTGTCTTATAGCTAATAATTTGTTTACTAACTTACTCAAATATATGCACTTAATAACTTAATGATTAACTCCTATTTTGATATTAGTCAGCTGGAATATTTTCTGAGGGTCTTGCTGATTTATCTACAAAGAAGTATAGTGGTGGTGGCAGTTTTAGGGACAGGGAAAGTTCTGGAGGTGGAAGAGAAACTTCTGCAACTCTTGAAAGACCAAAATTGTCCATACCTCAAAAAATCGACAAAGTTGAAGAAGCCGAAAAATTGAGGGAACTGTTGAGAGATGATTTTCTTGATGATGGATTGGATGAAGATTCAGAAAACACACCAGTTGCATTACCCATGATTAATGAAGGTAAAAATATATAATTTACTCATATTTATATATTTAAGAATGTATTAAATAATAAATGTTACAAATTTAGCAAAATTATTTAAAACTGAGAGTAATCAAAAACTCAATGCTTCAAAAGAAAATGATAAGTCTGTCACTTTACAAAATGGTGAAGGTAAATATATATCATTTGAAATACTTAATTTATTTCATAATATTTATGAAACTATTCATTTTATATCTAGCAAAAGCATCACATAAAATCAAGCCCATTGCTCCTCATGTAAAAACAAAAGAAGCAAAAGTATCATTCACTGTGCCTCAAGTTATGGAAAATAAACCAAGTACCTTTATTTTAGTACAGGTAAATTGAAGATTCATAACCGCAGAATTTAAATTTTCATATATTATTAACAATATAAAATACCAATTTTTTTTTAGTTACCCGATTGTTTGCCAGGACTTCAATCAGATGATAAACAAACTGATCCAAGAACAAAAAAAGCACCTGAGCCTAGTACAGAGAATGAGACTGATAAATCAAATAAATTTTGTACTCTTAATAATTTAAAAGAAGGAATGTTAGGTAAAATACAAATTTTGAGGTCTGGAAAAGCACAACTGATATTAGGTGAAAACAACCTTATTGTTGATGTTGGATCAAATCTTAGTTTCCGCCAGGTAAAAAATTTTCTCATTTAATACTCATTGATAAAAGGTAGTTTCTCGATTTTTTGTCCTTTTATAATGTTACTGCCTGATAAGGACAGAAAAATGTTGAAACATTTTTAATATTAAGTAATTGGTTTGACTAAAAAATCGACAAATATCTTATATTATTCATATAAATTTACTCATAAGAATAATTGAATGATTAATCATCTCCAGGATTTAATTGCTGCGAAAATCAATGACGACAAACAAAGCGGTGATCTAGTAAACCTAGGACCTGTAAGCAGTACACTGATTTGTTCTCCCGATTGGGAAAGTATGTTAAAAAAATTATTATAATGTATAAAAATATAAAAAGTTTTCATAATTTATTTGTGGTGGTATTCTTTATTATTTATTTATAGAAATCTGTGATATCAAATAATTGGTGTAACTTATTTAATCCTAACGAAAATGTATTTTTAAATATAAGATAAAAAATAAAATCAACTTTAGAGAAAATGCTCTTCCTCTAACAGGGATAATTAATTAATTAAGAAACAATAATGGTTTAAGTGTAGGACTATGAAGGTTGCCGGATTTGGTTAAAATAAATCAAATGTTGAAGAAATAAACTCTAAGTTTATTTGTATTATGACTATTAAGTAAAAGCATTTACTCACGTGTATTTGAGAGTAATTACAGAAAAAAAGTTGTATGTTTCGCACACAAGCCACTCATGCTTTAAAACAAAATGAATGAATGGATCTACAATTGTTTTGTACAAAGTCTTAAACTTTGTATATCTGTCATTTTCAGTAATAGATATCAAAGTATTTTGTTATACACTTACATAACTTTAGAGTAAATTACATGTTCAAATTATTCTTTTTTTCTTTACAATTCATATATGTGAAACCTTAGTCACTCCGTTCGACACTATGTCCTTTTTTCATTGATTTGAGTGCCTTTTCCCTAAGTTTTTTTTCTAATTCTTCGGTATTCCCTTCACTGGCGTCAGACTCGTCAGATTCTGCAACCTTTTTCTTCTTATGCTTTCTATGCTTCTTGTGTTTCTTATGTTTCTTGTGTTTTTTGTCTTTCTTCTTCTTCTTTTCCTCAACTTCACTTTCCTGCAATAAAAATGCATGATTAAATATACAACAGTCTTTTTTTATGAAAAAATCCGAATGGTATTTTTAAGTTACCTCTGATTCACTTGTACTTGTCTTCGTTTTCTTTTTCCGTTTCTTTTTGACCTTTTCTTCATCGGTACTATCATCATTTTTCCTTTTCTTTTTTATTTCTTTTTCCTTTTCTACTTCTTCTTCGTCCGAACTAGAATCTCGTTTTGACTTCTTTGTCTTGGTCTTTGCTTCATCTTCACTACTCGTAGATTCTTTTTTCGATTTTTTTCCTCTAGGTCGTTCGTCTTCCGAAGAACTATCTTTCCGTTTACGAGACTTCTTTGGTTCATCTTCAGAACTGGAATCTCTCTTTGACTTTTTAGAGCGCGACTTTTCTTCCTCAACTTTACTTGATTTTTTAGATCTTGAATCATCTTCTGGCGAAGAAGACGTTTTGCGAGACCTTTTAGATTTCTTGGAATCGTCTTCCTTGTCCTTAGAACGTTTTTTCACGTCATTTTCACTAGCATCGCGTTTTTTGGTATCTTTCGAACGGTCCTTCGACCTCGTATCTAAAGAATCTGAAAATATTAAACATTTTAATATTTTAAATTTGAGCAAATTTGAAATCTTAGATCTGTGTATATTTATGTATAAGTACCTGATCTACTAGAATCGCGTGCCTTCTTATTTTTATCTGTTGTTTTCTTTTCCTCTTCAGAACCAGAACTAGAATCTGCTCTACTTTTTTCTGACTTATCTTCGTCACTAGATGTCCGTCTTGACTTTCTCAACTTTTCGATCTTTTTGGGCTTCTTTTTATCTAGAAAAAAACAATGATTTGTATAATAAATATCTGATAGCAACTACTTTTTAGCTTAAAAATGAACAGTAAATTTTCGTTCATATTAAATACCATCTTCACTGTCCTCAGAATCTGACGATTCATCTCTCTTATCACGTTTCAACTTTTTACTACTTTCAATAGGTTTCTTGGACGAAGTTAATTCGGAAGTCTTTTGTGAACTACTCTTTTTCTCATCTATTACTGGTTTGGGAATCGATTTTACAAGTTTTTCATCTTTCTTTAGAGGGAACGTTTCTGCTGAAGCTACGGTGACTTCGCTGACTTTAGGAGACACAATTTTATCATCCCTGAAAATGAAAAGAATCAGATCAATCGATTTCCAAATTAATTATGCTAATATAATGTTAAAAATAGTGATTATTCTAGTAAAAAGCATTTATGTTCGCTGTACATGGTATTTTAACAATAAATAAATAAGTAGTAATTATTCTTACTTTAGAATATTTTGTTGTTTCAGTTTATCGGCAATCATATCTTCTGTTTTCTTGAAGGGCGACGGAGTGCGTGACAAGCTTTTTGAAAACTGCAAAATAAAGATGGAATATTATGTAAATAATCATTATGAGATCAGTGTATTTTAAAAGCCAGATCGATTATTTACCCTGTGTCTGCTGATTGGAAGAGCAGAGGTGGGTATCTTTTTGGGCGAGATGACGGGTTCCGGCTTCTTCGGCAGCGGTATATCTGCCTTCTTAGCTTCCTTTTCAGCTGCCGCTCGTTTAGATGCTTCCTCCTTGGCAAGTCTCTCCTTTTCCTTGCGCTTGAGCTCTTCAGCTTGTTCACGCTCCTTCTTCTCTTGGAGTACTTTCTGCTCGAGTTGTTTTCTACAATGCCGCATTGCAGAAAGAAATTCGAATAGTTATTGACTTTTGATTGATCGGTTTCGAGTTCAGTGTATCTAGCGAAACACTTAACAATATCATCAATAAAGTAATACAATAAATTAAATAAAATATGCTACCAATACAATTGTGCGGCTTGACAAATGATAAATAATAATAAAGATATTGCTTTTTGTGAAGATGTTTTGATCCAGTGCAACTTCACAAGAATATGAAGTTTTAGGCCTGTGTAGTGTGAGAGGGGATAAATACAATGTTATACAATGTTAAGAACATAATTAAATAAATACGAAATTAGGATGTTGCATTGTTTTGTCGAATTTTCGTCGTTAACGAGAACATTTTTCTATTGCATGCAACATTCAAATTGTATCAGTTGAAATATGACAATAATATAGTAGAATAGCATAAAAGCAGTATTAACAAATTTCCATTAACTTCCAGATGCCACAGAAAAGTAGCATTTTGGATTTCATAACAGAAATTTTTTCTACAATTTTTTTTATGACTCCAAGCAAACAAAATATTCTTACGCGTTTTCTAAAAATAAACAAAAAAAGTACGTGTTTATAGACGTATTTACTAGACTTACCCTAATTTATTAATATCATTTGTATGGTACAGCAATAGCACGTTTCTATTCGAAACATTAAAACAAATTTTTAATTTGACATTTTTAATTGTTCTTGTTCAAATCAGTGAAGAAATTTAAATCTTTTAATGTAATTGTGTAGTGGGTGTAAAAATGGTGTGAAATTTCATCACTGGTTTTAAAAAGACCAACATAAAAAGAAGGTATAAAAATGGAACATCCACTTGAAAATTGTTTTAAAGTATCGAATTTCAAAGTTTTGTTTTACAAGTGTTGCCCACTTAAACAAGGCTACGTTAGTAGTAAGCATTAATATTTTTTATTAGTATTATTATGATTAGTGTATGGGCACTTGATGAGAGAGTTAATATTGGATTGTTTTCATATAAATCTTGAAAATTCGAATGTTCTCATTTTTACGAAAATATTCGTATTTATTTGAAGAATAAAATTAGATAGAACCACGTATAGCTCAACGATTTTTTTTTGTAAATGTATTCCTCAAAAATTAAAAGAATGCATTTAATAAATTCGACAAATAAAACTTAAAATTTTCATCTTCCTTTCGAAATTTTGGTTTTAAATTTCTATTGTTCTAATTTTTGAACTTATTCTCTAAATCAATTTTTAAGTAGATAATTATACTAATTTTTTATACATTCCCAGACAAATTGTCAAACTAAAAATTGAAATAAATATCAGACTACATTTTTTTAATAACGGTACAATGTATAACATTTCATTATAATTATAATGCAATTTTTATCTCGAAAATTGGTAGATGTATAACAGGTAGAAAATTGTAGAAAAGGCAAAAATCAGAATTTTATAATTATAAAGCTAAATATTAAATATTCTAAACCCGATTTACAATTTCCAAAGGACCAAAATTTCGAAAATTAACAAAAAACGTATTGAAAAGATGTGATTTAAATGTGAAGTTTTATTTTTCGAAATAGTGGTCTTTCCAGTTGTTTATATTTATTTTAATAGCTGAATTCCTTTCCATTTATAACAAACTAGCTTCTGTTTCTATATCATCTCTCAAGAAAAAAAAATATTCAAAAAGATTACAAAAACGCGTTATTATAGTATACATTGATTACATAAGATATTAGATATTAAAATACATTGATATATATTCCTCTTTTTTCCCCAATAAAATTTCACGAAAGGACTAAATTTTTCGCCTTTCTAATCTTTAAAAATTTAAAATTCCACCTTATATTATACCAATTGAGTTAGGAAAGTCAGTTAGTAACAAGTACTCTTTCAAAATATTTTCATATATTGGGATATTTGTTATTGAAATTATGCATTAGCTTACATAACATAATAACATAACATAATAACTCCAAACTGTCATATGCTAAATTTTTTAAAGGGAAGAGAAACCTTTCTTTACTAATACTTTTGTGATTCTTTTTATTTAAATCGAGTATTTCGCCAAAATAGAAAAGCAACCTTTAAACCCCAGAAGCTGACTCCAAGCATTCCAATCACATACCCCACAAGAAGCACCATACCAGTGAAGTAAGACACAATTTAGAGCAAACGAGACAAATCACGGACAAAATCGATTCACGAGTCAAAGTAAACAATGCGAGCGAAAAGTCTCACCTGGCAAGTTCAGAATCGTCGTCACTAGACGAGCCGCTGTCACTGCTGTGTTCACTGCTGGACCGGGACCTACCATTCCTGGGATCTTTCCTGAGTTCAGCGGCTGCTGCCTTGACCGTTGACACGACGACTTGAGCTGCTGTTTGTGGTGGCATCTGCAGAATTCCAGAGTCTGTGGGTAGGGCTACATCAAGCAACGATGTCGTCGAGGTAGACTTTTTGGCCTTCGCAGCCTCCTCAGAATCGGCACGTCGGTCACGCTTGTCGCGCGATGACGAAACGTCCTTGTTGCTGCTGCGAGAGCGACGACGACGATCACGAGAGCGATCTCTGCGGCTCGAACGATCGCGCGACGAAGACCTGTCCCTATAGCGAGAGCGCTCTCGGTCGGACGAGCGGCGCCTCGAGCCACGGCGTTCACGGTCGCGATCCGGAGAACGGCGCCGCGAGCGACGCTCCGACGAACGACGTCGACGGTCAAGCGAACGCCTGCGACGACGATCTCCGGGACTCGGTGAGCGACGCCTGTAACGTGCCGGGGATCTTCGAGGACTCCTGTTGACAGAAGAATATATAAGTTTTGATTAGCATTGAAAGTTTTGATTAACAAATAATAATGCATAAAGTTATTGCTTTTAACTTCACCTTCGCCGACTGGGAGCTCTTCGCGCTGATGGTGGTCTCATGCTACGGCTGCCGCTGTATCTATCTCTGCGGTCACGATCCCTGTCCCTATCGCGATCGCGCCTTCTATCGCGGTCTCTATCCAATGATCTCCTGTGAAAGATAATGAATTTTTATCAACTATTATTTTTAAGTAACAGACAAGTAAACAAAAAATAACCATGTGTAACTGTTGAATTTAAGCATTTAAGTGAGTAATATCATTTCGTGATTATTTACCTAAAGAAGTTCACGACTTTGCTTGAAATCAAAAGAGAATCTCATTTTTAAAGATGCACTTATTAAAAAATTATTAAAACAAGAAAAAAAGTAGAAGAACGGAGGAAGAAGAAATTTCCACATACCTCCTATCACGCCTATCACGAGATCTATCACGAGACCTATCCCGGTCCCTGTCCTTAGAACGATCCCTGTCCTTTCTGGGTGATGGGCTACTTCGCCTCTTGAGCGTCGACTTCCTCTCCCTGCTCGAGTCGCTGTCACTTGCGCTGTCATCCTTATTGGTCTTTCTGTAGGATCTTTTGGACTGCACGCTATCTTTTTTCTTGCGTATCTCAAAGTCGTTCTTATCTTTCTTGTCGTCTTCAGAGTCAGAACTACTACTGCTACCGCTACTCGCGCTGCCAGCCGGCTTCTTGCTCGTTTCGATTTCAGGCTTAGCCTTTTCCACGGACTTGGAGCGGGATTTGCTCTTTGAACGGCTCTTGGACAAGGACTTGGAACGCGACTTGGAGGAGCGAGAGTCACTTGAGACAGAGCGTGACTTTCGCGATTTGCTGCGCTCAATACTCTTTGAACGTGATTTCTTGTTGCGCGAGCGTGAAATCGAGCGGGACAAGCGCTTGCTGGACTTTGGTGAGCGTGATTTAGACCTGCGCGATCTTGAGCGGCCCACTGAACGAGACTTGGATCTACGTGACTTGGACTTGGATCTGGACCTGCGAGACTTGGACTTGGATCTGGATCGGCGAGATTTGGAGATGGATCTTGAGCGCGATCTGCGGGACTTGGATTTAGAGCGAGATCGGCATGACTTAGACTTGGATTTAGAGCGAGATCGTCGCGACTTGGATTTGGAGCGAGAGCGACGCGACTTGGACTTTGATCTAGAGCGCGAGCGTCTGGACTTGGATTTGGATTTGGATCTGGAGCGCGAGCGGCGAGATCTGGACTTGGAGCGCGAGCGCCGAGATTTGGAGACAGGCGAACGCGAGCGATGCTTGTAGGATGGTGACTTGGATCGCGATTTCTTAGAGCGCGTCGAGGGCGACTTGGATTGCGACTTTCTAGCTGCCTTGTTGTTGGCCTCTGGAGCGGCTGCTACTTCCGGCGACGGCGAACGATTATTCTTTTTCTTGCCATCGGCAATGCTCATCAGTTTAGCTTGCAGTCGTGATATTGCTACCGCGGCTTCTCTGTAATACAATTTTTAATTTAAATATACTGGATATTTCATATTTTACTTTTTAAGCTCTCAAATAATATTTAGCAAAACTTACGGTTTGGTTTTCAAGGGTAACATAGGAATGGTATTTTCAATTAGAGGAGAGTCATCGCGTTCAATTTTTATTTCGGTCATGTCTTTGCTATCTTTTGTAGAACCTTTGCTTGGAGATCTAGACGAGGACCTACGCTTGCGACTAGAGCGATCGCGATCTCTGTGCCGTTCTCTTGATCTACTTCTTTTTCTGTAAAACAAAAGAAAAGCACGTTCAATTTATTTTATTGTTTACAAACAGGCGAGCACAAAACAATTATTTTAGGTTATTGCATTTGAAAGAGTACTTTAATCGAAGTCAATTAAACTTTGTGTACTTATGCTAGTGCGTATAACATACCGATCTCTGTCGCGATCTCGACTGCGGTCTCTTCTATGGTCCTTGGAAGAGTCACGATCCTTATCTTCTTTTTTCACTTTGTCGCTATCGTTATTATCCTTGTTATCTTTCTCTTTGTCCTTATCCTTCTCTGCTAAGGATGCTTGAAGTTTCTCCTGCTCTTCCTGTTTTTCAAAATAAGGGCTTTAGGTTATTTGAATGACTCATCTCGTTATCTTTGATAGCTTATAGTTCCCTATTAGTTCAGTCTTTAACTTTGAAACTACCGCAATTAGGTGGCGCTCACGAAAATCGGTAGTTTTTTGTTTCACGCCGTAAATAATAGGTAAAAAAAAAGATATATAAATAACAATTACCAATCGCTTTTTTATCTGGTCTTTCTTTTGCTGTAGAAAAGCTTCCGGAATGCCTGTATCATTTTCTTGCGCCGAGACCAGCAGGTCCCAGAGTTCGCCCATGAAGGCACGAGCGTTTCTGCCATTTAAAAACCCCGTGAGGTTGATCTGCATTTTTCGCGGATCGGGAAACTGTAAAACAGGTCGAAAGGCAACTTTGCATTAAACGAACACAAAGTGTTTCAGCTTATACTTGCTATGCAGTAGCGTATATATTTCATGCAATTAATTTTGCTACTGCATCATTTTGATTATTTGTAAAGAATAATCAGTTACACATAAGTAGTTTAATGTTACAAATGAATTAAAACTATTTCGTCAACTGCTTTTCCCCCTCGAAAAAGCAGACTGTTTCTCTAACATCTTACCAATATTCGTTATGGAGGTCATAACTTACTGTGAAACCTGTTAAGAAGAAAAAAAATGAAACATAATGGTGTTTGCAATTTTTAGCAGTGAGCAAGGCAACGCAGGTTAAGCTACTTGTTCCAAGGGTGAAATGGCTACCTTAATCACTGCGACATTAAATGTTGCTTTCTGAAACCAATGTATTAGTACAGAGAAAAAAAAATGAAAATATAGCCTGGTGTTCCATTGTCCCCATTGAATCCTAAATAAGTAAGTGAACGACCAGTGTCGCTCAGGAGCCAAAAATCACGCAAAGTATAACAGTACCTCCTGATACGAAACGTGTTTCCATTGCTCTTTGCTCGCGCTTAGCCAACGTCCCGAACTGAGGAAAAGACATGAGAGTCCTTGTTGCCCCGGTAACGAGTTGCTGCACCGCTGATTGACTGTGCATGCCTCACAAGCTGCACCAAAGGTAACCGCTGACTCTACTCCTTGACTGCAGCACTGCTCTGGCTGAACATGGTCAGCCGATGTCGAAGTTCTTTGCCGATGCTGCTGTTTCTGCTGATGTCAGCAACTGCATGCAGAACTGGAGCTTCTGCTGCAGGTGCTGATGATGCACAGCATACCAAGTCATTGGTATACTGCTGCTGTTGCTGTGGCAGCGGCTTTTGAGGTTAGCCAGTGGTGGTGAGGCAGCCAGCTCAGCTGCTGACTTGCTGCAAATCTGATGCAGCAAGCTCGATGATGAGTCGTAGAGGCCTCTCAAGAGGCTGGTGAGGCTGCTGCTGCTGGTGTAGCAGCAGCAACGCGAATCGCGTTCAAAGATGACAGTTGATGAAGTACCGGAAACGGGTGGAATCGCGAACATGGTGAGAAGTAGTTGAGGCAGCTGCTGATGATTTGAAGTCACGAATTGTTGACGGCTGATAGAAAGGCGGCCAATCGGATGTAGAGCAGTGCACATCCGAATGCCATTTGGACAAAAGGGTCGAGAGCCAACGGCCACCAATGGTCTCTACTTATACTAACGGGGAATTCAAAGATATAAGATAAAATTTTGTTGACGTGAGGTGTCAATTTTAGACAGGATCACTTTTTTCAATAGCAATCTATTGTCTGTCGTATAACTACACATGTAACTTTATTCTCGGTTAAATTAAACTTGAGGTCAAAAAAACATGTAGCATTAATGTGTTTAATTAAATTTTTTCTTTTTTAGAGAATTACTTCTTGAGACAATTGAAATTATTGACTTTAAAAGACTATTTTTTTATTTGAGAATAGGACGTAGTGAAATTATTTGAGTCTACTGTTACTTACCAGAGCAATGATATACTTTTATTAATTATATAAAAGTGTAATATAAAGAAAAGTAGTGTTTGCTATTAGACTTTAAATTCACTGTGTAATCATGTTGAATAGAACCGTATAAAAAGTAATAAAAATAAAAAAATTATATTTGTAAGATAAATAAAATTCTAAAAAAAGAAGATTAAAAAAAAAATTTCCTCCTGAAAATTTTTTCACGTTTTAGTGAGCAAAATAAGAAAAACTAGGCAAATATGCCATTACATGTTTTTCATGCAATTTCATGGCAAGTTGCACACATTTTTCTTACAATGGGATGCTAGTTGAACTAGGCGTTGTGAGCTGAAATAACAGGTATTTAACAAAGTAGTATGATGAGGGGAAAAAGCTGAGTGAACGTAAATATCTTTTACCAATAGAATTGGTACCAGCACAGATGAAACTAATATTATAGGATACCTTGATGTATCCCATGTTGACTGAATTTCATGTTCTTACCTTGTCCTCCAGTTGGTTAATAACAAACTCTACCACGACATCATCCTCCATCCCAAGTATCTGCGTGATTTTGGTTGTGATCCATGGTTTGATGACGTCCAGCTTCACCTTTTGCATATCAACCTAAATTGGTATACAAAAAATGTCCGACTTATAGAAGTGTATTTTTTTTTCAGTACCAAGTTATATTATCTATCGGTTAGTGTGATAGTAGAACTTGAGCAATTGAAACTAAAATTTTTCAAATTGTATATGCGATATTGACGACTTATATTCATTAAAAAATAATTTTGGCATGATTACGTTGATAAGCTCATATTTTATAGATAAAAACTATTCCTTATATAATATTGAGTAGATAAGATATTGATAATTTCTTAATAATAAATTGGCTTTGATTATACCAAGAGCTAATTTCTTTTTTTTTATTTATTTAAGCGTACCTAGACCTATAGAGGTCTACACGGCTAATAGAGCTAATTTCATTATACATTTTAAACAATCATATAATACAAAAGTAATCATAATCACCCGTTTGGAAACAAAAAAGCAAGTGCTATATCACAGAGAGTAAAAATATTATACAAACCTTCTGCGTCAATGAGTCTCCGAACTTCATCTGTTTTAGAAGCTTTTTCTCCTTGTCGCTGAATCTGGTGTCCTGTGTAGTAGTGGTCCCCTACGAGAACATGAGTAAAAATTCTTTACGCAAAAATATGGCTACATACTACGCATATGTCCCAGTACTCGACTACTTACTGGCCAACTAAGATTATCGAACCCCCCCCCCTGTAGTCACAAGAATCAACAAAAAATTCCAAAATAAAAACGGAGCAACTACTCACGGAAAAGCTTCGTTGTACTTAGGTACATACGTACATGCATACATAGAAAAAAGAAGAAGCCAAGCGGTTTCTTACCGTGTACATCATCTTGAACGGCGTGGGTCGTCGGCGCGTATGCAGGAATGAAGCAAAACTCGGCGACGACGCCGATTATAATAGGTAATCCTTCGCCGTCGAGTGTACGTGTCCGCGCCGGTGCGTTGTGTGGCTTCTTCTCTCCCCGGGTCGGAAGACTCGGAAGTAGCGGCGGCGGTAGCGGCGTGTAGGATCGATAAAAGAGCTCTGCGTGTGTGTATATGTATGTGTATGCGTCGGAGCACTCGGAGCGTGTGGTGTGGCCAAACGAAAAGCAACGATGTCGTGTATCTACTGAGAAAGGCCGCTTCCCGGTGATGGGATCAGCGGTATTCCGGGTAGATGTACCCTCCGAAGAAGACCTGAGTGATTCCGCAGTTGACTACGGATTGTATTAATTCTTTAACTTCTATTACTTTTGCTGCTCTGCTGGACGCGCGCGCTACTTTGCGCTCACCAGACCAGAGTGGCGGGTACGGTATAGTTCCGCGGGTGGCGCAGGGCGGGAGAGAGAGACGGCGTCGGCGCGTCGGCGGCGCGGCAATCGCGAGACGCGTATTAGAGCTATCTGTCTCGCTTTCTCACTTTCTCTATGTGTGTGTGCATATACTTATGTGTGTGTTACAACGATTCTACGTCTCAACGACAGCGCGGGGGAGCCGGGAAAGGGTTATTTTTACTGATTGAAGTGATTCGATCAGGCTGATGTGGAAGAAAGCCGATTAGATGAGCTATTACTCTGATTCCGTTCTGTGATCAACGACGCCTTGAACCATTGACGTGATTATCGGCGATACACGTGTCAGCTTGCGTCTGCCATGTTTTCATCTGCATTGCATGATGACTGTTGCGCATCGTGCGCGGATATGTAGAATTTACTCGGTACGGCTATAACATAACCTAAAAACGTATGTGGAATATTTTCTAGTCGAGACTCGCACGCGTGACTGGACGCTGGCGACATCTGCCTCTAATGGCGATGGAGAGTTTTGCGGGAACGTTGTCGGGTTCGAACGCTGAATTATACCTGTAGTTGAAATTTGTAGGTTTGTGTTTTTAGGGAAAGCCCTAGGTGAGCTAGTAGCTTGTGAAAAATATAAATTTTCTATATTTTTCGCACATTTTTTAACGGTCTGTCTGAATACCCTTAGTCGCGTACGCGAAATAACGAAGAAAAACCGAGTTATAATTCTAAAAGTTATGATATACCTATATATGGCTTTAAGTAACTCAGCATATTTTTTTCTAAAATAATGTAGTTTAAAGTACTGTGCTAACACCAATTAACCCTAACCTAATACAGCCCCCCCCCGGGTAACTCCGAACTCGGTTTTGCATACGTGAATGTAGCCAGACCGACTTTTAAAAAAATCTTAACGATCTGCTTAGAAAATTACCGCTATTACACGGTTTGCATAAAATATACCTGCTTTATCATATTTAAAAAAATACAAAATCACATCGCCGCGACGATCCAATAAAAAACATAAACTCCTCGCTTATATTATATGTATATAGGTACGCCCCTCCTGTCACAGCAGCAGTTCAAATAAGCGACAAGAGGAAACCTGCAAAGAAGTAGATCGAACTAAAGCAAAGGAATCTACACTGCTGATGCAGATATATACATATAAGAGACGTGAATCGGTGCAAATGGGTCAGTCGTGCAGGGCAGCAGTACACTCGCCGCCAGTCTATTGAAATAGGGAAGGCCGAGGTCGGCGACAGCCTCTCACTACAGGTATATATGTATATGTGTATATATGTGCACACTTACTCGCCGCAAGAATGATCGGCCTCGCCGAGGA
The DNA here is from genome assembly GCA_900474305.1 of Cecidostiba fungosa. NCBI lineage: Eukaryota > Metazoa > Arthropoda > Insecta > Hymenoptera > Pteromalidae > Cecidostiba > Cecidostiba fungosa. The sequence continues at coordinate 113,722 of UCOJ01000138.1, read as the reverse complement.
GGATAACGGTACCTATAGGCTCTCGGGCTGCTCCGCGGAATTCGCGCGACGGGTCCATTGGGTCAGCGGCCGTCTGCGGCGGTTTGCTGTGCTGGGTACTTACTTATACTTACTTATTGCAGGGGCGCCCCCGAGTCCTACATTCTGATCCTGCAGCTGCTGCTTCCGGCTTTGAGCTACATCGCTGTTATGGTATATACTGAGAGTGGGTGCGTAATCGAGGATTTTTCGTAGAAAGTGAATTATAAATCGTGCAAATTTTTTTAATTGAAAATCAATTTATTCAACTGGCATTATATGTATAGCTATCTAAAAATGTCTTACAAACATTATTTTACATCGCTTACGATTATAATGTAATAATAGTAATAAGTATAGATAATTCTCTGGATATGCGACTTATATATTTTGTGATGAATAAATTAGGGCTAGCTATAAGATATAATATATAAGTCACGATGAGTATATTTCACATCATCAGGTGTGCGCGAGAGAAAACTTTCAAACCAGAATCCATTTTTTTTTTACATGCGACACGTATAATATAGATGTAATAAAATTATAAATGTACTCGATACACATTGGATAAGTAAGCTGTACGCGTAAATTAATCGTATATAATATTATAAACAAAGTCTTGATAATGTACATACAAAATACAATTGATATTAGCGCAATAAACTCTCTTTAGTCTTTCGCAGTATATATGAGTATGAATTATAGCTCGGAAAGCGACTTTGCAGTCCATATCCTACAGCAAATATTAGCATTAATTAAAAGTATACAGTAAAATTATCTAAATTACGCAAGTAAATAAAAATTTTACACTCGCTCGTCGCAGCCGAGGCAACGAGCGTCACGACAATCTAAAAGAAATTGCTATAGATCGCGTCGGTCGAAGCATCGACAAATTTCGAATGAACCCGCACCAAAAAAACGGGAAATTCTCTCTCTCTCCACATTCAGAGGCTGGATAAGGAATCGATTAAATTCTTCGACTATTTACCCGGTCGGCTCGTTAATTTGCTTAACCGTTATATTTTATACATATACATATGTTTCTTATATATATATATTGTATAGATCTCGTCGTGTGAACAGGCGCCGCCTATATCGGATGTATATTTGCAGTGGGTCAAGTGCGCGCGATTCGTTTGCATATATAAGAAAAGACAGACTTGCAGAGAGTCGCAGCTGTGTGGCCGCGAAGGAATGCGCGTAAAAGGGAGGAAGAAAGAAACGGGGCCGATGACTCAGAAATGTCCGCGATGACGCTTCCAAGTTTTACCTATGCGGAAGTATAATGCGGTGTGTACAGTGCGCGAGTGGCGCCCGCATCTCTATGCGAATTATTTATGCATGCAGATTAGAGCTGCGCAGTGTATATATCGCTTTTAGGGCTTTGCATTTTTAAGCCCTTTAAATACAAATTTTTTTCTGCAATGAATTTATAGACTGCACAAAATAATTAACTACTTTTCACTATGTTATATAGGATATATAGTCGACGGAGCCTTCGGTCCAGTCTTTTTCGAAAAATCTGATTCAAACCCAAGAGAACTTCCCGCCCATCGATCTCGGCATCGCGCATAAAACAAACACGCACTCGTACACACACACAAACACAAACAGGATGATTCACTGGGCCAGTAAGACTGGCAGTAGTAAAAAAAGAAAGTCCATCGCTTCTCCGAAATACACTCCCGGAATCGTCATCATCATCAGCAGCAGCAGCATCAGAAACGGAGAGAAGATACATCTCTCTCTCTCCCTCTCTTTCTTGCGAAAAACCAGCTCGCGAGAGCGACCGGATTCTTCTTGGCTCTTCCTCGTTTTCTATATATCTGATTCTCTTTTTAATTCCGTGACTACTTTTTTTTGTTATCAGCTCGTCCCTTCCTGCAGCGCGGCTGGGCGAGGCCTCTTCCTTCGAGCTATACTTCATTCGTCGTTTTTGTACAAACTGAAAACCGCTATTGGTAATACAAAAGAAATCACTTTCAACACCGCGTTCGCCACAAAAAACACACACGCAGATATATAGTTGCAGGTCGCGCAATAAATAAAAATCTCACATGTACGTTTATGTATATATAATATATATAACTCTCGCTCCCGTCGACTCAGTCCTGCCCGTGAGACAATCCACGGAGCTCTATATATCGAGTGCGAGCGAGAGTATATGCTAAGGGCGTTAATTGTTTTGTTTTTTTTTTGTTATAGGTATACAGAAGAAAGGAAAAGAATCTAGAAGGGAGGCACGGATAGTACGTCGGTCGCCGATCCGGAGGAGCTGCCGGAGTTGAGGCTGTTCTTGGGTTTACATACACAGCCGCTCTCCACGAGCACGTAGTCCTGACCGGTCAATGTTACCGGTCCCAGAGGTATCACCAGGAAGAGATAGGGCACGTACGTCTGCGTGCACTCGCCGTGAACTATGTCGCACTCCTTCGATCTGAAACACATCAAAGTAGGGGCTTTCGTTTTACCGATTTCATACCGATCGATCGATTTCATACGCTACTTTCGCTCTGTGTGTATTTATATATAAAAGAATGTCGAGACCCAACGGTATTATATACACATCGCGCTCGGCCTGACGCGAAGACGATTTTTAGGAGCGGCTTGATGTATACGTGATTCTACTCTTGTCTGCTTGAATAGAATAACGAACCAGATTCCCCAAAAGTGGATTAGACTGCGCGCGGTTTTTATACGCCTTCGACCTACTGCGCTACATCGGCGACGCGATTTTCGATAAGCTCAATTCTGTGAATAAGAATGTATATATGTGTTACATTGCGTATGTATATACTCACTCGCAAACTTCGAAGACGACCTGCTGCAGAAGATCGGGAAACTTCTGGACGATCGTGACCGGTTGGCCGCTGGTCAGACTGACTCCGTACATCGGCGCCGTCGTGTTGTACCTCGTCTTGCAGAGCCTCGACGGCGAGCCGCAGGTGTCCTTAGTCGAGAACGATCGAGCTGTGTCGAGAGAAAAAAAAATAATCTGTCACTTTTATGTATCTCCTCGAGATAAACCAGGTCGAGTCGACGTAAATAACAACGCGTCAATTTCTGCGAGAGGCGTGTACAAAAAGAGCAAGTGCAGCCGGACACTCGACCTGCGCGTGAGAAAGGTCATTATTATATAGCCGTATCGGTGACCCACTGAGCCGTTTTCGCGAGCTTACCGGTCGTCGCATATATATACACTATATAAATCGTTATTCGAAAAATCTTTGGGTAAACAGCCATAGTGCTAGCCGTCGTCGTCGTCGCTGATGGCGATTACACTCGAAAGCCGACTCCCCGGTATGTCCCGTTATTACGTTATACACTCAACCGCAGCAGCCAGTCAGTATAGTCGATAACTGTATTGGCTTCTGGAGGACTCTCGCGAGAGACGAGTCTTCCGTCAGCTGCTCGTATGTGTGTGTGTACGTTATTTCTCTTTTTTCGCGCGAGAGAGGAAAGCTATGCGTATACAACGATCAATCAGTTAATTATCATTGGCAAATTAGGATATACACGTTATATTTTTATTTCAGCCATTCATCTTAATTTCATGCGATAAGTAGTAGGGCGTAAAGCGATTTACGACAGCTGTATAGTTATAGAGGAGAGAAAGACACTTCACGGACAGCTGAAGACGTTTAATTGGAAGGTTCGAGGCAACAGCTCAATCTGTAAATCGGCATGTTCTCCACCGCTAGAAAAACGGTATAATATAGTCGCCTTTATGGATGAGTACGCCGGCAGCTGCGGTTGCAGCAAGGAGAAAACAACCAACTTTATATTTTACGACCGTTAAATATCTTTGTTTGGAAATGGCTTGTGCAGTAGCGCAGCGATTCAATTACATACAGCAATAAGCATCGAGCGCGCATATAGCCCTATACACAGACAATTATACATTATACAACTCGACTCGGCTCATTAAAAACTTCCACCTACGATAGTCAGCTCCAACGATAGGTACACATAATTCGAGGTCGGCCAATTTATCCTCAGCCGAAGCAGGTTTTCGTGTCATAAGGACACATCACAGGCAGAAAGAAAGAGAGGACTGCACGCTGTGTACAATCAAGATCTTGGCTCAGTTGAATATGCAATTGCCGCGTCGCGTAATCCCTTGTTACGCCAGAGACCGTGCGAATTGGACTTGAACTTGAACCTCGCATCTGGTATATATAATTAGCGAGTATTATTAGCTGCGTGTGCGCGTTCCGGATGAACCTAATATGAGATTAAATTTGTTCTTTTGTCCACAGGGTGATCTACTTTTATTTCAGCGAAAAAGGATCGATTATATTTTGTCCACAATATATACACGAGGGCATCGGGTCAAATTTGGAGTGTATAGCTATCTGCAACCTCGAGTCCCACTTTCTCAGAGTTCACCTATGCCCCTGGGCTCGTGTGTGTATATATACTTTCTATTATCTCCTCGAAGAAGAAGAAAAAAGTTTGCAAGGAGGCTGCGCGCATAAATGTCGACCTGCATACCGGAGGAGAGCCGAGCATGTGTTGCTTACCGGATCGAGAGCTGCCGGCTATGCTGTAATCGCCCTGCGCCGCTCTGTAGTTGTTCAGCAGCGCCTGTCTCGTCAATTCCGGGTCTATCGTGTGCGGCTGCTGGTAGTGACGAGCCGTTCGACTGTTGCCGCCCCAGACGCTCTTCAGGTTTCGGGCTATCGCCGCTCTGCAGGTATATGGGATTTTGTTAAAAAAAATTCTGCTTTTTGCGATAAAATTATAAAAAGCAAGAGAGAAAACTTACGACGGATACTGCATGTTGTTGGGCCCGAGGCAGTCCATGGAGTCTTTGAGAGCGTCACCCCAGACGTACTTGAGTCCGAGACCTGAGCCCTCGCACCTCTTGGCCGCTCGAATCGAGTTCACCATCAGCAGCAGCAGTAAAGCTAGTCGCAGCCAACAGCCGGTCATCTGCAAACGAGAGCGTTTTCGCTTTTTATTATCGCTCGCAGACTGCGCACACGTTATATACCTACATCGTCGTGCTTTTACAGCTGAACCTGTTTTCACGCGCTCGTTTTTCGTCAGGCCCATCAGTTACTTTGTATACCATTTTTTTCTTTCTTTGTTTTCGTCGTTTCTCTCGTATACTATATATACTCTAAGAAGACGTAAGAATTTTCTATATATGACTAGTCGTAAGTAGCGTAAGAAAGAGAATTATTTTAATAAAGTATATATCTCGGCTCGTTTCGCGCAGGAACAAGAGAATCACCTACTCGTATCCGCAGAGGAACATCTAAATTACGCGCAGATTTTCAAGGCTATAAAGCGACACGCGAGACGCTGTTCCAAGTACACTTACGCCTAAGAGAGAGAAGGTATATATGTGCGTATAGTTGTATACGAAGGAAGTCGCGAAATTGCGTAATTCCGTGGAAGCCAACGTCCCTGCTAAATTTCCGCGGATTATACCGTTATGCATTACATTAGCGAGCTACTCTCAAAGAGAGAGAGAGAGCTTATACAATGCTTATACAAAGTGAGTCGAGTGGACGTGCATAATACGCACACACATACACTTATGCGTTGTAAAAATCTTTTTTCCACGCAGCCGTTAATTCGCTCGAGAACTACCACTCCTGCTATGTATGTATATACGTGTGCTTTTGTATAAACTATCGTGAGAACTTTGATAACGGTTCGCTATATATACGCACATATATATATTTTTCAAATATTTTTGCTATTCGCAACATTCCATTATTCAAACGAAAAAAAGAAGCCCCACAAGTACGTAAAAAGAAAATCGATATGCACTTCTCGTGGATAATTCGGGGTTTCTGGGTTGCGATCCACATAAATTCCGTTATGTCGGCTGTCTGTGTGTGTGTGTGAAACAGTGAAGACGAGCTGGCGAAGTAGCTACAACGACGAGAAACGAGTGAAAGCACATACACTGCGCGGCTATGCTCAGAGAGCATTATGAGAAAGGTGGCGGCGACGGCGATTTTTTTAATTAACAGTCTTGACACACGTTCGAGAGGCAGCTATTACTTCCGGACGACCGCAGCATATCAGTCCGCCGAAAATCGAGAAGCCGAATTTTCGCACGTTTCTCTATAGCTACTTTCTGTCGGGGAGAAATTATTTTCTCTCCAAGCTACTCGACGTTACTCTACTTGTAATAGTTTCTTTCTTTATATTCTTGTTGCGTATAAATCTATAAATGAATAAATACAAAGACCGACTCATTACACGAGATTACGAAGCAATTAATAGCAGTAGCATAACTAGACCAACACAGATTGTATAAGCTTCTCAACTATATACTTCCAGAGTATAATAATCACCGGCTTATCAGATCGAACTGAACCACAGCTGATGCACAAAAAAAAAATCTTTATCCTCTCGAACGAGAGAAAAAAAAAGGTGAACAAAAGAAAAAACGGGGCAACAGCCTTTTCGTTAATTTATGCGCGCTCATACCAAAGAACTATCCTATCCCCCACAATAAGCCTCGCAGCCTTGAATGCTCGATTTCCTAGAAGCCGACGCGGCGCGAGAGTGTATATACGTATATATATATATATACAGAGGAGATTGCGCGAGCGCCGTTGAGGAGCAAGAGCAAGGCTGGTCGTTGACCGTAACAGGTGTCATGGACCGCCGCCACGTGAAATCCGCGCTCCTCTGACATTCGAGAGCGCGTGCCTTCGAAGCTGGCATGCTGATGAGCTACTGTGACGCGGAAGAATTTCGTTCTTTTTTTTTTTGTAAACGTGGGTAGTAATACCGCATTTGATATACCGATATATTACGAAGAGCAGAATTGGATTAATCTAGTCTCTGATCTAAAAATCAAGTTTACCATGTCTAATGTACTTATACGATCAGAAAGCGTGCTCGCGCACTAATGTCCCGGAATTGATGCGCGGAAATTGTACTAAGTGACCTTCGTCGTGAGAGTATATTATACGTGTATTTGATCTCGATTCCGCGCGAGCAATAATGTTTACTCCAGCTGAGTTCATCAATTCTTTTTTTTTGTTCCAGACTCGCCTCGATTTCACTGCAGGCATCAGGTATCTCCAGTTTCTCGTGCATCATTAGGGACACGATTTCGTCGTCACCGAGAGCATCAGAGATGTAATTTTCTCCTCTTTTTTTCGCTGCAGTTATGCAAGAGCTGCTGTGCGGATGCGAAAGCGATCGGTGATATTGGGGTTAGTGAGGCTTGCTTTGTTATGGCATTTTAATTTTGATTCTATTTACATGAGTATACGTATATAAAAGCCTAATTTGCAGACTTTATTGAAACATCGAGGGACGAGGGAAAGCCGACACACATAATCCACAAAAAGCCCACCGCACCAAAAACGGAAAGTATTATAACCAGACGACTTTCGTTCGCGCTAGAAAAAAAGTCGCCCTACCGGCATAATATATACACCAGGATGTGTAAAAAGCAGCGAAGAAGATGCACTCTCTAAATTTATTACATACCGTGCGATCGAGATCGATTTGGTGCATTGGAATAGGGGAAAGCCACCGCTTTAGGGGAAAAAGTTTTCTACGCGCGGAGAAACTTTCCTTCGCCTTTTTCGAATGGAGTTTCACTTCTGAGCTTTTCAACGAGGTATAACATCACTAGGAAGTGAGGCATCACGTATAGTATATAAGATCATAATAATAATACAACGCCCTCGAGGAAGAACGAGAAGAAGATCGTTTTTCCGGGTGACGGAAGCGCAGAACACCTTAACAGCGCATTACCGAGATGCCACGCCAGTCTTGTATATATATGTGTATCAAAGTATACGCAAGAAGCGGATTTTCGCACGCAAGTCACGCTGCGCTAATCCCGAGCGATGTAGCGGATAATTGCCGTGCGATCGCGTCGAGCCGTGGATATTTATCTGCTCTGCGGGTAGTTTCTGAGCTTTTTTTTGTCCTTTTCAATGTGGAGCGAAGAATTTCACGTTTCGATAAAGGAATGCGAAATTCATTTTTTTTTTTAAGAGAGATGAGCGAATAAAAATAAAAAGTTTAGATTGCGGCAGTATACATGACGTCATCGGTGCAAACGAGATCCAAATCTTTTTAATTTTGAACGTGTTTTTGATATTTCATCGAGATAATCATCCGGTGTTTTTGTTCAACTAATGTATATTTATCATATAGAATATTAAAGGTGATGGTTCTCTGCATGAAAAATGAAACTACTATACCTCTCTTTATACCCGCATCGCCGATTATCTCGTTTTTTTTTACTTTTACTCGCCGTATACATTATATTCTCGGATCTAAACACTCGTCTGTTTATTCACTGCATCACTTGAAAGCCAATTCACTGTATATCGATATCGCGGAAATCACCGTATAAATCACACAATGTATAATGGAAAATATAACGCTCAGGAGTATTATAATAACTCGAGGCGGCGGATGCAGTAAAGCATTCGGTAATTCGAAAATAAAAGTGGCAAAAGTTGAATGCTCGCAGGCGAGAGAGAAAGATAAACTCAAATGCACTTCCTAATGGCGAGATGTGGGACACGAGAAGTAACAAGTGGATGTGTATAAGTGTAATATAGCGTAGCGCAAAAATGTGCAGCTCGTAGCGGTGAAAAATTATTAACTCGTGATTATCGCCTCTCCCCGTGTCGTCGCGCATACGTTATTTCAACTTAACGGAACTCGCGGCTTTTTCGATAAAAGATATTGAACTTTTTCTCTGTCATGCTCAATACTTGCCTATAATACAGGCACTGATGCGGTATCTCGATGAATTTATGATGATTACGCGCTAACTGCCAAAGCAATTATTCAATTCTCGAACTATATAACTCGATTACACTCGATAGCAATACTGCATCCTTGTAAATCTACTTCTAATCGCTGACGTGTATTATGCACCACATGAAATTAAACATTCAAAACACAGTCTTCTAACAGTCTTGTAGTTACAAAACGCACTCGACGACAGGCCACGAATACAAAGAAGCTCAGCGGCTACTCCAGATCAAAGCTCGTTTCAATTTCACGCACGAAGACGCACTTATACACACGATATCTCGCGGTCCATCCAGTATGTGCTGCAGGAGTGCGGCTTTAACGGTACCAGGAGACATATAGCGTATTAGACATCCGAAAACCCGACTCATCCCTGATATGCCGCCGTCGCGGCTCTGCATCAGCAGCTTCGATAACGGTATATTTTGGCTCTGCGGCTATTAGCCGCGGACACGTGTGTGAGATGCTCGAGTTGCGTCACACCGAGAGAAGCTGTCGTTCGGTATCTCGAATCGGTAGAGTCATGCATCATTCGCTCTTTCATAATACCGCGGTGGCCGTGAAAACGTGTATATAGTTTTTTTGTTTTGTTATACACTGGAAGTCTCTCTCGTTTACAATCCTGTCCGTCGAAAAACGCAAAGACGATTAGGTCCGCGTAACTCGCATACCTGAGCCGGATTCCGTAGCTCTTGCGCCGATCGCCGGATAATCCGACTCTCCGTGTGTATAGGGCTGCTGGCGATTTCACGGGCTGCAGCAGTGCTTTTCTTGCTCTCTATATACCTGCGCCAAGCACGAGTAGATTATCGGACGGAGAGAACACGCTGTGGAATGAGCTGCGGGCTAGCTGCGATACTATCTTTACCAGCCATTTAGAGGGACGTATACTATATAAGCTACAGTGTATTGTATATAGTAGGGTAGTGCATTGGTTATACTACTTGTTGCCGATTTTTTTTTCTCTTTAACGGAGGTTAAATGGCTCAACCGATCTATACCGAAAAAAAGGTCGACGATCGGTTAGGAATTTTTGTTTTTTTTTCAGAGACAGAGAGAAAAAAAAATGATATTCATTACGCTCGATCGGATGCCGATTTATTCCGTTAACTAAAACCGGCTTCAATCTTCGTCCAGCATCTCTCGGAACGCGTACAAGGATATAATAAAGTTAAACAAAAAAAATAAAATAAGGATGAAACTTACCCTGAAGAATCCTATCCTCGTCATATCGGTTCGCCGCAACTTGTATCTTCCGCACTGGCTCTCAACAACAACGACGTCTGCAGGACGAAAAAAAAATCCCTCGAAGGCAAAGAAAGGCGCGTGTGCGAGGAAAAGGAGGAAGAAGAAGAACTGGGTCACACGGGTCTGCTCGGCTGCATGTCACTGCAGTGTTGTATAGCTGCACACCGGTCTGTATATATGTATATACGTAAGTGTAATATCGGTAAGAGTCTGCAGCGGAGCGACGACCTCGCAGGTGGCTGTCCAGAGGTTGACTGGCGGGTAGGAAGTGTTGGCCGCCTCACGTCAGCGTTGTATGCGGCTCCCCGCCGTACCGAACCGGCTGAGAGAGAGAGGGACGCGGTTGTACACACGTATATATATATATACATGATCCACACAGCTCCCGTTGGACCTCGTCCTAAACGCTTATTCTTTTCCTTTTCTCTAAATGCCGAGGAAGCTTTTTTCTGTAGAAGCTCTTCCTATATTCTACTGTTGTCGCGTGTAAGTATATTTTGCCGATGCTGACAATATGTACGTATAAGAGCGAAGAGGTGCTTGCGAGAGGCTACTGTCATGTGGAAATGAATGAAGTCTGGAATGTGTGTGGGGAGGGATATTATTATACTTATGTGGGATTGCTGCGATTAATTGGGATGTTCACTCACGGCGTGCGTTTGGAATCACGGGGGACAGGTACGCGCGTGCAATTATATACCGCAGAGGGAAAATGTGTGTATACTGCAATTGAGATTGGTTTCTTTCTGTGTGCGTTTGATATTAACATTTAATTATTGTTTACCCATTTTTTATATGGTTCATCATCAGTACACGAAAAAAGCAGTAAACTCCTGTCAGAATATAGTAATATTGTGTATGTAATAGGTACATTATCACATAGTGTTGCGTTCTCCAAGTTCTCCAGCGCGAAGTGCAGTGTAATTATTATCTGTGTTAAATATACAATAATAATAAAGTTTGTGCAGAAACGTCGCACTCTCAAAAGCCGAAGATTCGGCGGCGCCAATTCTCAGAATATGTAAATGAGCGAGAAAATGAAACGACGAAATGAAAAAACAAGACGAATTCCTACTATTACTAGAAATTATTATAAACCCCAAAAAGCCGGTGCCCTGGTGCCAATCATTCGTTCAGATGAAGAATTATGAAAGGAAAACTCAAAAATTGTAACACGACATATTGAATTCATCTATAAAAAGGAGGTAGCTATTAAACTCGATATATTTATACATCCGATTCTGTGTTTTAATTACGAGTAGTGTGCAAAAATTGACAATGAGCTAATCGTGATACCATCAGTGATATATTTTGTATCAAGTCAGCAAATTTTGTATGGAAATTGGAAAAATAATTTCAATTATCAACTATAATACATTCGTTTATTGAGAAATAGAAGTTTTTTCGATTTCCGATGTTAATAATTATGATGAAGCCGTATAACAACATCCATGCACGTTTTTTGAATTATGATCGATTTATATACCACAATGACGTGTTTCGGAGGACAAAAATGATGTTGCTTATTTTCCAAAAAAATTTCAATCATCAAGATTTTATTTTTAACAAACATTTCATTGTCAATTTTGTATTCTACTTAATTAATTCTTATACTTAATAGTATTATTGCACAAAAAATGTTTCTCTCTTCGTAGGTTCTTTGTTTTAATTTGATATGCGTTCTTAAAAACACTAGAATCTCAGCTCATAACCTTTCCGAAAGGCACAGAGAACGCAACCCTCATAGAGGTGACCTAACCTGCGCGAACCTACATACTTGTTTGTATATGTTTTGTTTTGCTCCGATCTATTCTATCAAGCCGCGGGGATTGTGATGTATCGTGTATTCCTGAGTTTGCATGCATCATTATTCAGTAGTCAGTAGTCCACATGGTTCTGGGTTTTTCGGAGCCCGAACCTGCCGGTTCCTGCTAGTGTCTAAGTCTAATAGCTGTAATAGACTTAACTTTTATTAATAAGTGAGTATAATACCTAATTAAATATTTCCCATTGTGCTAAGTGAGGATTTTGCAAAGATACAATTCTGAGAATGCGGAGGGGGTTGCTATCGCAAAAAATTCTTTGTAATGATATAGTTCCGTAGCGATGCAAATAAAAGGACTCTAGAGATTGTGCACACTCTTATAGCAAATACTTTTTCCGGTTGCAATAAATGCATAATTGTCGAGGTATTATTAACAACGATTATATTATTAACAACTGAACCGGCATTGGCGAAAATTAATTGATTCGAACAATTCTTATAGTTTTACGGTTCATTTTTTGAATACTGCATTTTTCGTGCTTATTTTTTGATTCACATAATTATGTTTTTTTTTTTTTTTAGATACTGACAAAGAATTTTTGTATTTAATGTGATCTCGAAATGTCAAGTAAAATTTCCTCCCACTAAAAGCTGCATGTAGAACTAATTTTTACAACAGGTAAAATGAAGTGTTATCAGATTTTTTTTTAGATACGTGAGTAACTTTTACCTAAGATCTATCTTGGATTTTTAGAATTCAATCAAAATGGGTCTCCAGCACAATATAAGTACGAGCTGTACAAGTGAGAGTTCACCATCTTTTCAAAGAACAAAAATGATTTTGGATAAGTATTGTAGACGGGCCAGACCTGCATATAGCTCTTCCAGTAGTTCACCAGAGGTATATAAAGAAAAAACTGCAAGCGAAAAATTGTTTGCTAGAGAATGCAAAGAATTGCGAAGGAATTTCAACAAATCTTTCGATTCGAATGTACTTAGTTCAAACGAATCGGACATATCTGAACCACGGTTACAAAATGGAGGACGCTATGACTCCTATGATCCAGATGATGACATTCATGTACAGACAGAAGGTGTTCTTCATTTTAAAAAACCTCTTATAAACAAAAAAAATGAAGAAATTTTTTATGAAAGTCGTGGGCGTATGGAGCCAGTGGACTGGTCTATAATAAATGACAACAACAAAACTGAATGTACTAATCAGACGATTGACATTCCCCAGAGTAAAGCAGAAAAGGTGATTACGATAAATGAACATTCAGGATGTCAATTTGAAGCTAATCCTGAAATACTAAATTTTGAACAGAATTCTACTACATCTAAAAATCCATATGAGGTACGTAATAATTTTGAAAGGATTCCTATGAATTTACCTATTTCAATACTGCAAAGAAAGATCAAAAGTAGTCCTAAAGATTCTTTACCAGTAACTCCAAAAATTAGAGAAGCATTTCAATTTTTACAGTCAGCTGATGTTCACTTGACGGATTTAATTGACAGACCAATCAACAAATCAACAATTTCATCCATTAAAGAATCAAATTTACATAAAGTACCAATGACTGCAAGAAACTCTGACATCTCAATTTTTAAACAGTCCCAATATAATTCAAATGGATCAAAAGATTCATATGAACTTGATTCTCGTGATTCTTTGAGTTCATTAGGAGTTCAAAACTTGACTGATGAGTATGAAGATAAAATATTTAATTTCAAAAAATCTTCATCAAAACCTAGAGACATTGATGAGTATGATGATGAAATGTTTAATTTCACAAAATCTTCATCAAAACCTAAGTTTTATAGCAATTTAAAAAATAATGCAGATGTTAACAACAGCGCTTTGAAAGCTGTTTCTCCTAAAGAAGAAGTTCATCCATTTAATAAGGGAAAAGTAACATTAAGTAATTTGGAGTCTCCTAGTCGTAGAGCTCAGTTATATTTCAATAAAATAAAAAATATACAAGCAGCTAAACTTAATTATTCATTAGATTCAGATGATGTATCACTAGGAGCTCCTCCCAGAGAAAATGATGACTCGATTTCAAACAAATCTGCAATTTTCAATTATGAGATTTTCAAAAATAAATTGAAAAACACATCTACACAATATTCACCTCCGCGCATTGAAGCACGCGAAATTGAAGAAAAAGTCAAGCAAAAAGATAACGAAAATGCAAACGAAAAATTTCTAACAAAAGAAATGCGGACTAGACAGTTTATAATGTCCAACAACAATGCATTTACAGAAGAAACGAATGCGGTCGAAATTTCAAATATTAAAATTTTCCCTAAAGCTGAGCCATTATTAACGGCAGTATCCACGCGGTACTTTACAAAACCTTTGAAAAAAGAAGAAGTTGATACAAAAATGAAAGATACTAATAAGGTTACAAATAAAATAGCTAACGCAAATATTTTAGACGACACTCACATGATTGAAAAGTCAACTGCTGTAAATCTAAACAGTTCTTTGTGTGATAATGAAAGTAATTCCAGTCATGATCTGTATTTAAGCTTGAATAGTACGAGCAATGATGATGCTCTTGCACTGATAACAAAAAATAACGAGGAAATTCGTATTCAAAGTCTGAATCACCATGTTACATCAACTAATATGGATCAATCACAAGATGCCACAAGCAATACAACTGAAGATGATAGCCATTCGATTTTTTATAGCTGTAAGTATGATGACGATACAAAAAGTTCTGTAGTTATCGAAGAAATCGATAATTCTGAAACTTTGGGAAATAAAAATCCCATAATCCCGTATTTTAATGAAACCACAGACGATATTGAAGCTCTGTATAAAGATATGATAGATGATGAAGAGTTTGACGTTGTAAACTTTGATAGATTTCCTCAGTATGCTGGTATGTTAAATAGATTAATGGAGGTCAAAGAAGCTCAAAAAGCTATAATCACTGGAGCATTGGACATAGGTAATTCTGAATTAGACAACAAAGTTCAAGAATGCAATGAATATAAAAACAACAATCGAGCAATTGGTTTTGATAAATCAAAATCTACCGATAGTAGCTTGGAAGTATCAGACAATCATTACTCAAGTATAGACGCGAGTGTTTCTTCATACATAGAAAGCGACTGCAAGGCGTCCACTTCAAGTTCGTCAAGTTTATTATTGAGTGCAAAAGACAATATTTTCGAAAATTTAAAAATTGAAAACTCTCTATTGGACAACTCTGTTCTTAACTATTACAGTAACAAACCAGAACCTAAGAAAATAAAAACGCTTCCGAATACTAAAGATGGAATGTCTAAACATATGAACAAAATTACCGAATCATTGAATAAATATCGAAAGAATGTGAAGCCTAAGCTTACAAATGAAGTTAAAAAAGAAGAGATCCAGAAATCTGTTCAAATACAATCAAATCCAATCTCAAACTCTAAGCCACTGTCAAAACGAATTCAGCTGTTGAATGAAATGAAAAGGCGTAAAGCGCAACTCGCGAATAATAAATTTTAACACAGTTGGCGATGAAGAAATCTCAAATTATGTGTATTATATTTTTTATACAACTATTGATCTTCGTAGAAATGGTCGAGATCTATATTTTGTTGACAGTTTCATTTGTCAACTGCTATTTTTTGTAAAATACATTTGTTTTCTTTTAGAACAACAATCAATGCAAAAAAAGTATATTGTAGTCTTTAGTTTGGCTCACAATGCGCACTCGCCTTCGACTCGTAACTGCAAACACATAAGAGCGCGAAAAGCTTAGTGGTGCACAGCATATTTTTTGTAACGCATATTAAGTATAGATTATCGATACTAATGCGAGAGAGGTGATTCTCGCATGAATGTGAGTTTGTCGCACAATTTCAGAATTATTTTGTACACGTGTATTGACCACTATTGAACACGACTATCGTAGTCTAATTTTGTGCACGCCTACGTTTATACGGGATTACGAAAAATTACTTGGCGTCGGTTAGGAGTGGGCGCTTTTGTATTCTAAGTATTTTTTTTTTATGAATAATTAACTGCTTTTGCACTGATTGTAGTTTTGGTAACAGGAGACTATTTTTTATTTCCCGTTCGTCTCAACGTATTACATTCTTTTTATACTGGCTTCGAATTTGAATATTTATTTCTGAAATACCGACACGGAAAACAAATCTTTGTTAATTGACCCCATCAAATGTATTGTTAAAAAACAATACATTTGATTTGAAATATTAACTGTATTTAACCAGTATAATTTACATTAGTGTATTTCAAACCGCAATGCACCAGTAAATCCGGCATAGGTGTACATACGTAGATTTTTTATTAATATTCCTATAAGACGAAATTTTCATCAGAAATCAAGCTATAATTTAAAGTTTATATTTCATCATTTTTAGAGAGGTACTAGTACCGCGCTATTACAAAGTTAGTTTACTTATCTCAGGGATCTTAAATTATCTTTTATATGTGATAATTATAATTCCTTTTCATAGTTTATTTTCTCTTTTTTTTTAAAGTTTTTATTACTTTTTCTCTTCTGTTTAATTTTAAACTATTACAGTGAATTCCACTGCTGCTCAAATTCACATTTGAGTTAACTATTATAACGTTCTACGTGCAAGGCACGAATAAAGTTGACTTTATTCCCTCGTTGCTTATTACATTATTAAAAGCATAAAACTTAACTTTTTTTCAACTTATCTGAGCTACACATACGAATTAATATGAGTATTAAATAAATAGTAGTTTTCGATACTAGTGCGGAAGAGTTGATTCTTGCAAGAGTGTGAGGTTGAGATGACAATTACACGAGTAGAGCATCATCTTTGGCGCACGAATCGAACATTGTTTTTCGATTCAGGGTGTGTAAGTTGCAACTTCAAAAATATATGAAACGCATAAAGTTGCAGTTTACACAGACTCTTTAGCTGTTTTAAGTGCAAATGAACGTTACACATTATGCAAAATAATTTACAAGTTAAAATTATGTATATTATAACAATATCTTTTTTTTACAAACGTTATAAGAACGTTATTATAAGAAATCGCAAAAAAATAAAATTTCATATTTGTTTACGAAAATATTACATCTTAGCGTGACTACTAAGGCTTGTGCATTATAATTAAATAAAATAAATACATTGTAATCATGTATTATAAAATAAAAGTGCTATTTTAATGAATCGAGCCTAAATTGTAATCTATTATGTACCATAAATATGTATAAAATATTTTTAATAAATATTTTTAGCATGAATAATCGTGTAGTTTTTGTTATTATAATACAAAGGAAGTTAAGGTATATAAAGAAGAGGATTGTTTATTGTGTCATAATGTCCTGCGACATCATTAAATTTTATTTACGCACTTATGTATACATACAATTATTAAAATTTTCTTTACATTCCGTAGGAAATTAATTTATCAAATATTCATTTCCCAATTTGTAATATACAAAATGAAAAAAAAAAAAAAAAAAATGATAAACGTATTTCAATCATGAGAATTTATAAATTTAGTAAACCTACAAAAATATAGAAAAGAGAAAATTAGATGTGAAATTCACAAATTTGTTTATTACATGAAAAATTTTTAATAAATTTGATAATAATTGATATCGTTCACAGCTTTTAAATCTTTTATAAAAAACTTAAAAGCTAAGCAAAGCGTTTAAATATAAATACTCTCTTTTTTATAATAAAATCTTGAAATGATTTGTGTGATTGTGTAAATGAGGGTGCAGTAAAAACAGAGTATTCATGCTTTCTACCTATACAAAATGAGCTCATCGATTAAACTTAATAAACGCTTTTAAACAAATGGAACGTGAAAAACAAGTGCACTTATTAAATTGACAAGTCAATGTTTCTTTAATTAATGAAAATATGTTCCTATTCAATTAGGAAATGTCCTGTGTTTCATCCACACTAATAATAGTCGTAAGCTAACTTTATAGTAACAAAAATATTCAAACTTCTGTTCTTTCTGTACAATACATAATAATTTAATACGTCTGTGTATTAAATGACGTTTGAATAAAAGTCTATTTGCTGAAACTCTCGTGGAATTCCATCAAAATTTAAATCTGTTAATAATCGTCGAATTTAATAGAATTTATACTCGTGTCTATCTGTCCACCTCTGTAACTACCACGCTTCTTCTTCGTCTTTTCATGGCGGAATGATTTACCTCGCGTGTGTTTCAAGTCCAAATTTGCTTTTTCTCCCCACGATCCTCTCGCACCTCTCTGTAAATACATCGAATTCTTCATTATATAGAAAATTAACATCAAAACTTATATTAGTTCCAATTAATGACTGAGGAGAACGTAAAACTGCTCAAAATAAAATCGCATTCTTACCCAAAAAATAATAAATGTGAAAGTCTATCTAAGTTCAATCGTCAAAGGTGATTTTTTTATTTTGCTGTTGCGTGTCGTTACCGAAGCTCTTTCTGTTGTTGAAGCCACCTCGGCCGCCCTCGCCATCGCCAAATGATTTTCTGAACCCATCGCCCCTACCACGACCACCTCCCCTGTCATTTCCGCCCCACGACTTTCTGTTGTCAAAACCGCCTCGGCCTCCCCTGTCACCGCCGCCACCACGACCACCTCGGAATCCGCCGCCACCACGACCACCGCGATCACCACCACGACCTCTGAAGCCACCGCGGAAACCACCTCTGTCACCATCGCGACCGCCTCTGAAGCCACCACCTCCTCGACCGCCGCGGAAACCGCCACCTCGACCACCACGGAAGTTATCGTGCTTCTTAAAGCCTCCGTTGTCCTCGCCGTTCTCCTCGCCGTCCTAAATGAACAGAAGAGAAAACAGAGGTCAGTTGCCGTATACTCTGGATGAAAGCTCTTGTGAATCTTTTTTGTCTTATTTATAAATTCTGAAAGTGAAATTATTGAGTTATGTTTTGGGTACAATCAAGAACAATGGTTAAATGCAAGGAAACATTTTCTATGTAGTACTAAATATTTAAAATTTTTTTCCCTAAAAAACGATAAAGAGCTCAAACGAAAATGTGAGCTTCCAATAGAGCCGGCAATTGACCTGCGTTCCTCTTTTCCTGTTTCCGAGCATTTACCTTTGCTTCAAATGAATTATTTGCCAGCTTTGGATCCATCTCTACCTCTTCGTCGTTCACACGTCGGAAGGGTGTATTTTTCTGTGAAGACAATTATTTTTTCGTATATTCAAACTTATTTCAATTCAGAATTTATAAAATATTAGATAAAAGATCGTGAAACTCTGATCAAAATCAATATATACCTTATCTCCGTTCTGTGTACCACCCTTCACAAAGTTACTGTAATTATTTTTGGCGTGTTTTTTGGCCGGCGTTTCTTCACCCGCTTCATCTTCGTGTTTCCTTTTTCCAGGCTTAGCTGGTTTCTTCTCCTCCTCTTTGTCGCTTGACTCCTCTTCGGAGCTAGATTCCTTCTTTTTTGTGGCTTTGATATTGACTTTGGCAGGAGTTTTCACGGTTGTCTTTTCTTCATCTGAGTCGTCAGAGTCGTCCGATGAAGATTCCTTTTTCGCCGCCTTTGGCTAAAATTATTGAAATGTTTAATATGAAAAAATTGAAATTAAAAAAATGCTTTATTATAAATTGTGAATTGTTTTACCGTGCTTGTTGTCTTAGCAGGGTTAGCCTTGGTTACAACTTTCGGAGCCTCTGCGGATTCATCACTGTCATCATCACTAGATGACTCTGCATTCTTAGCAGCAGGTTTAGCTGCAGGCTTTGCAGGAGTAATTGCTTTCTTAGCAGGAGGTTCCTCGTCACTGCTATCCTCCTCACTCGACGACTCTTGTTTCTTAGCTGCTGGCTTTGCTACTGGTTTAGCTGGAATGACCGCCTTCTTTGCAGGTGGTTCCTCATCGCTGTCTTCTTCACTTGAAGATTCCTGTTTCTTTGCAACAGGCTTGGCTGCTGGTTTAGGTGCTGGTTTGGCTGGGGTGGCTACCTTCTTTGCTGGTGGTTCCTCATCGCTGCTGTCTTCTTCGCTTGAAGATTCCTCCTTTTTGGCAACAGGCTTGGCTACAGGTTTAGCTGGTGTTACTGGTTTCTTTGCAGGGGTCTCCTCCTCACTGCTGTCATCTTCGCTTGAAGATTCCTGCTTTTTGGCAACAGGCTTGGCTGCTGGTTTAGCTGGGGTAGGCTTGGCTGGGATGGCTTTGACCTTTGGAGCCTCATCCTCACTGCTATCATCATCACTAGATGATTCTTTTTTGGCTGCTGCAGGTGCTGGTTTGACAACAGGCTTCTGTACTGACTTTGGTGTTTCCTCTTCCGAAGAATCATCATCAGACGAAGACTTGGCCTTCTTTGCTGCTGCCTTGACTGGGGCTTTAACAGGTGCCTTAGCTGGAGCTACCTTAGCTGCTGGCTTCTCTTCTTCACTTGAAGAATCATCGGAGGAGGACTCTTCTTTCTTTGTAGCAGGCTTGGCAACAGGCTTAGCTGGTGCCTTCACTGGTGCTTTTGCAGTTGGTTTGTCCTCCTCGCTGGAGTCATCATCGGACGAAGACTCTGCTTTCTTTACTGGTGCCTTCACTGGGGTTTTCACCGGTGCCTTAACAGCTGGCTTAGGAGCTGGCTTTTCATCCTCACTGGACGTGTCGTCAGAGGATGATTCAGCCTTCTTGGCTACAGGCTTAGCAGCAGCTGCCTTGACTGGTCCCTTGCCATTGACTAGAGGGGCCTTCTTGGGAGCTTCCTCTTCACTCTCAGAGCTGGAATCCGAGCTGTTACTCTGCTTGACATTCTTAACGGCAACCTTTTTACTGGAGCTCTTCTGGTAAAATTGGAAAACCTCAGAGATTGACGGGCAACCTTTGGCCAGTGCAGGCTAGAAGAAAAAAATCATTTCTCAAAAAAAAAGCATCGGCATAATTCATTAATTTTTATTCATGTCTTTTAAAAATCGAGTGCGATCGGCCGATAATTCGAGCGTACATTCCATTTTGAAAATGGAAGAGCGCGCGCACGTGATTGTCGGAACTCCCATATCACCTGGTAAATACACTCCTTAACCCATATAAACCCCGTTCGAATAAAAGCCCAGCCTCACCCGCAGCCAAAAACCACTTTTTCGGCGAGAACAACATAGAAAAAGTACATGAAATCCATAAAAAAACAGTCGCCAACACGGGCCCACGTGGTGTCGCAGGGAATGGCGGGACTCGCGGCATGGCGAAACAAAAACTCACCGCGTTAGTCTTTTTCTGGAAAACCTTGGCCAGGGCTGAATCCTTCTTGAGAAGATAGTCGTAGACGAGAGCGGAGATGCCCTGTTCCTCGTTGATGTTCGCCATGTCGAGGACGCGTGCGTATGTCGAGCTCTCGGAAGAAAATTCGGAGCCGCACGCCGTGGACTACTGCACTACTACAACACGCGTGTAAAAAGGAATAGACACGAACACGAGGCGAGAGGGCGAGAGACGAGTTGCCGAGCACGCTGCCGAGAAATTATGCCTGTGGGCGAGTTTTCAAGCCACGAGTTATGCGAGTCTGTTCGAAATGCTGAGATTTTTAGACTGGGAAATTGAGAATGAGACGGTCATTAAATTGTCATTTTTGGAGTTTCACAGCGGGAAATTGAAATTGTGCAACGCCATTAATTAGTTTCTTTTTTATAACTTCATGAATATCATAAGAATCAAACATTTCATTCGCGTTTTGTAAATAATTCATTTTTCCATCTAAGTATCTATTTTATGAATGAAAAAAATTTGGATTTAAAGGGAACGGACAACTCATCTGGACAAGTGTATCGATTGAGTCAAGGCAACTTTACAATTTCGCCGTATAACTAAATGTCATTTGAGCGTAAATTATAGGGTTACCATAATTTCCTTTAGTTTTCAATTTCTTTTTTAATTAAAAAAAATGAACCCTCACTCATACTCCATGAAAAGTATATAAGCCTCAAAATTCAAACCATCGATCTCTCGCTCACCGACGTGCACACGCATAAAAAGGAGAAAGAAAAAATGGTCGATTCTCATTCCAGTGCTGGCAATGATGGAGCTTTGCAGCCTCTCGCGCAAACCGTTCAAATCTGATGGTTGACGTACCGTAAATTACGGTCAGTATCTTTCTCATCCAATTTCCTCTGAAATCCACAGCAAAGTATTAGAAAGAAACCCTCTTCCACTTAAAAAATAAAGAAAACAGCGAAAAGGCGACGATCCCATTCAAAAAGCAAATTCCAAGAAGGACGAGAGATAGTCAACAGTAGACGTCGGTCAGAGACCGTCACCTGGCTCCATCCCGTGGCAATCCGCGTAGCAGACTGTCTCGCGCTCGTGCGCGCGAATGCATCGCGAATACACACAGAGCAGAGAGCCAGAGACTAGAGAGAGAAAGCGAGAGCCCAGTAGTCGGGCGGCCCAACCATCGCTCGCTCTCGAGACAGAGACGAAAAACATCCCGAGACGAACAGCCAGCGCAGCGGCCTCCCGAGAAAGGTGTTCGTCGCTAAGTCAACGGTCAGGACGTGGTGCAGGCAGAGCACACTCCTCGTCGTCGCGCGTTCGTGGACCTTGTATATACCTACCTATAGTCCCTCGGCGGAGGATAGGATATCAGCTAGTGCGCGAGTGTACTCGAGAGAGCCGCCTCGGCTACGTGCCAATTCCGACGTTTGCTGGGCCTAAGTTCCTACGCTGCTGTACAACTCTCGTGGAAGATATACACCGAGTGATTGGGATAAGAGACGTCGTCGGGCTCCATCCCGTGCAGCAGTGGCGTGTGTGTGCGTGCGCGCGCGCCCAGATTCTTCGTGTAAGCTGTTCTATACCTATATACAACTCCTGTGATACCAGTGAAAATATGATGCACGCATATCCGGGGAGTGTACCGCGTACGTGAGAGAGCCCCGTGCGCCTTTCCCATCATCATCCTCCTCATCATCATAATCATCCTCGTCTCCTTCCTCTCTCCCTCCTTTCCGCGCAGTGTCTTTTCTGCGAGCGTCTGTATGTATGTATAAAGTGTATACATACACAGACGTATGTGTGTACGGAAGGAAGCTCGCCGTTCCCCACCAGTGTGTGTATATAGTATGCGAAGAGGCGAAAATCCATCAGTGTGTTGTACGTGCATTGCGAAAATAATATCTCCTGTAAATACGGCGGCTGTCAAAGCGCCAGTCGATAAACTCGTTTTCGCCACTGTATACACACACACGGTCTCTGAAGTGTATTAGGTATACCTACAACATGCTCATTACTTATCTCGCTCTTTTTCCCTACCATAGACCGTCATCGCGATCCTGATGATAGCCTCGAAACGTACAGTTCTCTATCTCCCTCCCTCGGATCCGATGATGCATGATGAGCGGACTGTGAGCAGCAGCCGCTCTTTTCCCCGAATCTTCGTCGCGTTATAATACTCTCTCGGGCTTCGGGCGAAAATCGATAGGCTTCTGTGTGTGAGTGCGCTACTCGGCGAAACGCACGAGTTTCGCTCTCGCGGTGCATATGTGTGTGCATGGCCAGCAGTAGCAGCAGCTCTCCTTCCTTCTCAGTTGCTGCTCTTCTGTGGATTTTTTGCCGGACGACTGGCTGCCTGTGGTGCGTGTGCATGTGTGTGAGTGCGACGAGTTTTGCCCTTTTTGGACGGTAAAAATAGCCGCGTCGCCGGGAAGGCAGTCGCCGATACTCATCTCGGCCTCCGGTCGTTGCTCGTCGTCGTCCTCGTCGGCTATGTGGATTTTCCGTTTTTCGTTGTGCGTGCGCGCGTTGCTATTTCATCTCTGATGGAACAAGGGACTCTCTTCTCGCGATTATAATGCGTTATATGAACTGCAGAGATGATTTTGGGTGATGGTGCAGAATGAGGTTTTGTCAGAGGTGTTGTTGTTTATTTACTGGCGCTTGTTTTGGAATTGTTGCAGTGCTGTGCTAGATTGAGAAAGTGTGAAGCAGACAGTGGCTTGTTGTTTTGTTATCAGAATTAGTATCGAGCATTGCAGATTTTTTTTGTATAATTTTTGGTTAGAATTTCTTAATAATAATCTCTGCACTTCCGGACTTTAATCTTTATTTTTGTTAATTTTTTGCATTGAGTCATCAATGATAATTATTGTGTCTGTACGGTTTATGAGTAAACTTTGATATTAAAACTGTACTAAGTTGCATTATGTTAGGTTATCAGAATAGGTCAAGAGCGTGGAATAAAAGTCTTTGTAACCTTTTGACTAGACCAATTTCTGCCTCAAGAAAATGTCTCTTTTAAAAACTTTACGAATCCGTTTCAGTGCTCAGAAAAATGCTAACCTCTAATTTTTTCTTCTTCTAGGACTCAGTGAAATTTGTGGTTAAAGTCAGAAGTTTATTATAATGGAAAAAACAGTCAATTTGCCAGGCTGGTTAAGACTGTTCTGGTGGATGTTGTGATCATTGAATGTGGAGTGCGATATCACGCCTCTTCAAGAATAAGCCACGGGACACAAACTCCAGTCCTAAACATCAGGCCTACCAGCCCACCAGAGAAGCGCTGGTGGCCCATACATTTGTCGATGTTTCCAATAAAATGGATCGTAATACTGTTGATGAGAGAAGAAAAGGACATGGAGTCTCTAGCGATCAACACTCTGCCAGTGGAGATTCTGAGCACTCTTCTGATTCCTACGACTCTCGCCAGGTTAGTCGTTACCTTGCATTTTTCTGTTATGTACATTTTAGGGGAAATTAAAAGTTATGCAATGCTTCATAATAATTTTTACTTATATTCGTATTACCAATGATGCAATGATTGTTTCTGACTCATATCTTGAATATCATCAAGATAATAGTATGCTTATCTGCAAAATGAGTTTGAATCATGGCTCATAATGATATTAATTTATAAGAAAGTGTGTTAATATAAAACCAAAAATAGTACTTAATTCTCTCATTAATTGAATTTTTGGCAAATCATAGTCTATTTAATTGCCTAATGTATCTATTTTAAAAGTATCCGTGCAGTCGCAACACGAATTTCTAGTTGCGCAATACCGCGTGTAAAGTAATAAATATAATAACGATCATCTGCGATCAAAAAATTTGTTCTCGAATATCAACATGCTTACACGATTACTGTACAGCAATGCCGATCTAATTCGCGATTAGTCGATTGTTTACGTCAAAAGTTAACTAGGCCATCGAGCATAAACTCTTGATGCGGTCGCATTGCATCGCAGATCAATGATCCTAGCGAGTGTAATCATAAATTCAGAGCTGCATATATATTCAAAGGAAAAGAAAATCGAATTATGCGATCGACTCTGAAGGAGTCAAGGACGTTAATTAAGAGGAGCAGAACAAAAAGGCGAGGAGAGGACTAACGCGTGGAAATTCGATCGGCTTCAGATGCATTTTATACTCTACAAAGCTGCGGATAATCTTATTACGAGAGATGCGTTTAGTCGCGAATTAAAAATATTTGTTTCACACTTGCGGCGATTAAGTGCAGTTCGTACGACATATTCTCGATAATAATTTTACAATTTTCATCGTAAATAAAATTTTTTACGAAATATTCAATCTATTTTTCGCTCTACGATGAATCAATTTCGTCAGAAAGCTTTATAATTCGAAGTTATCGATTTTCCGTTCTAGAGCAGTGTACATTATTTCAATCACAGCGTCGACGGGTTATTACAAAAGTAATTACGAACATTATTAATTTGTAATTACGGCTGTACGTCTCTGGTCCAACGGCCTTTTGTCGAAACTGTACTGATTATTTTATTTTCAATTTCGATCTTTAAGATTAATTAGGCGTATAAATAAACCTCGCATACATCAGAAAGTGTTATCGAACGTTTGATTTATGGCAGCATTAGGGTAATATCACTTATCAAACTTCCTGATGATATATCATTTCAATACTCTTACATGCAGATGCAAGGTGTTTTTCATGAAAAATTCTTCCTTTATAGATATGCAAAGTTCTCTCTCTCGTATCGCCTCAAATTTCTATGAATAAAATGCGAATTTATTTATCGCATCGTCCAAAGACTAATCAACGCAGAAACTCATCGACTTCATCCAGAGACTTGGAGCAATGAATAAAGAAAAGAATAACCTAAGAATCCACAGGGAACAAAAGAAGTCGCTCAGCTTCAGCGCACGCACAGATCTCTTCGAACGGAACTTATCGAGCGTTTAATGTCAGCGAGCAGAGAGCGATTCGATTTGGCGGCCGTCTCTATTATACGCATCGTCTCTGTGCAGCAGTATAGATAGAATATCCAGTACTCGGTCCTTGAGAGCCGTGAACTCATTATGCAGCATAAATCCTTAGCGGCTCGAGCGAAGAGAGAGAAAGAAAGAAAGAAGGGGAATCGCCACGGCTCCGTTAAGGAATGGCGCGAGTTTTCCGGGGACAGCTGCGTTGCGGCGCTCGTCTGTTTACAAGATAACCTACGCGCGTTCGCCATATCGGGCCAAACACCCGCAGTAGTAGTCCTGCCAGCGGCGTTTCGTCACTCCGCAAACACACTAGACGCTGGACAAACGGGTCTGGCTGCTCTCTCTCTCTCGCTCGAGTGTCTGCAGGAATCTGATCGGACATTTGTTTTTCGTTGGTCTATTATATTTTGTGTGGATTATAATTCGAAAGCGTTTCGTGATCGAAACGGAAGGTGATTTTTTGTTTACTAATACAGCCGGCTCTTTAATCTCCACTTTGTTGACACACAGAGACAGAGAAGCTTCCCATTATAGGGTTTTTATTGTTGTCACTTTTCTTTCAAGAAATTTCACTCTTTAAAGGAACATGCGGGGCTGACTCATCGGGCGCAGCTTCGGCGTAAATTTTCACGTTTATGGTGCGCCGTTGTTGTTGTGCAAGTTGGAGAATTGTTGGGCAACTTAAAGATTCATTTAGCGGGCATTTTTCCTCCTGATCTTCTCAGAATTACAGCTCACCCGTTTAATTGATGTCTTTTCTTTATTTGATAGATTCGACGATTTTTCTCAATCAACATGTAAATTTTTGCGATATTTTAAATTATTGCAATCGATGCTACAGCGTTCTTTGCATTACAAATCGAGGGACTATGGGCGAAGCCTTACGGGATTCTGTAAAAGTCAAGCAAATCCCATTTGCATTTGCCTGGCTTACAAAATCGAAACCGTTTTAGATTTTCTGCGCCACACCGTGTCTACACAATAAAACTCGTTACAAAATACACAGCGCCATACAGCATATTTACATATCAGTTATTATTACGTAGTTCTATTATTGCCGTAACGAATCTAAGAAAAAAAAATCCACTTAAAATTACAGCTCTCTCTCTCTCACATAACACGGCTCTACACACAAAGACGAATCAAACAACTATACAACGTTTGTCGGCGCGGCTAATCCTTTATTATTGTCGACCTCCCGCAGAAAAGCATTGTTTCGTACGAGAGGCTAGATTGAATACACGCGGAGAAAGAGCAGCGCTGTACCTCAGAGGTGTTGTGAGCAGCAGCCGCTTAAAGAGCAATTGTGTCTTCTTCCCAGGCGGAAGTTTCGCTCGCTGCTTTCATCGCTGTGTTTCTCAAGGGCGCGAAGAGGGGCCAGCATTTAGATATCGGAGTATCGATGAGTCACTTTTATAGGCTTCCTCGCTCTTATCAACGAGATATTGTCCATTCTTTTTCAACGCGTTTTAGTCGTAGAAATATGACGTCGTTAGCGAGTTTTTCAGGTAGATAAGGACTGTCGGTACGTTTACAAGGAAACGGCTATTTCTGTGGTTTATCGTGGCGTTGCTAATTTGCGAGGTATAATTATAGATCGAGTGCGTATCTAAGAAACATTCAATTTTGTGAAATATGTGCAGAGAGCAAGGAGACGTTTGATTAACTGCAAACTCGACCTCAGTATTGATCATATACGAAACGCAATTCATCAAGTTCTATATTCGGTCGTTTAAACTTTTTCAATAGCAGCTATACTGCTATTTTTTCGTCTCTGCTGCACAGTGCGTTCCTCCAACTTTTAATGACTCCTGCGCCAAAGTTACAGCAATTAGGCTCCTTATTTACGTTCAATTCGCATTTTCACTTTCAACCTTCCTAATTAACATCGCATCAGTCAAATCACGAATTTTCGTCCAACATAAGAAAAAAAAAACAAAAGACGTCTCAAGGTCCGACACTCGATGATCGTGCCCTTATCAGCACTTTTGTCAGGCTTCTCTTTCCTCCTATTAATCGTCTCCTCCTCAGAAGCGCGGGTCTTGCATCTTTCTGGAACAATGAACTTTCTCACTGCTCGAGTTCGGTCTTACGTAAGCTTTGCCGTGTCGTCTCTATATACATATGCACACACATGCGGTGCGCAGAGATGCATAAGTGATGCGGCACGAGGTCGCAGCGATTACTTTAATTTCGCCGAAAGGCGTAAATCAAAACGATTGCCATCGCGGATGGACACTTAGGGGTCCTGGGAAAGTTGGAGGTGAGATCGAGATCGGGAAATTAATTACCGCGAGGGATTAAATTTTTGTTTTGTTATACCGCGTGAATCGGTTTTGTAAATAATGTGGAGTAAAGCGAAGGATATTGCTGTAATCAGAAAAGTTGCAATTAACCGCGGCGTCGTAAAAGTATCGTGAATTTTATTACCTTCTGTGTGTGTATGTATATGCTTCAGCTTGAATCTTTTATGATTTTAAGGTTTGCTCGCCGGAGCGAGCTTGAATTTACCCCCGCATATTGTTGTAAATCAAACTTTTTGAATAATAATTGCAGAGCGTAGTTCGTAAGCTTTAATTCAATGGAATTATGCGCGCGCGTCTCTTTGATTTATGCTGCACATTTTCAAATCAGCAAACAAACGCCACTTTCATAAGAAAATATTAAATTTTCATGTATATCCTCGCTTATATAACTTTGTATATTCTAATTCACATCGGCGAAGACAAAACAATTTCATCTCTAAAAATTTATGCTAGAGTCCTTGAAACACATGCGTAAATTATGAAGCGTCGACTGCGGCTTTTCATTACTGTATAGCTAAATAGTAATCACTATATAGCCGATGATGATGTCACACCCGAGAGAGTCTGCAGCGGAAAACAAAAAAGTTATCGCCCCGAGAAAAATTATAACGTAGTTATTAAGCGTTAATTGACATCTTCGTAAGAATATCGATAATACTCTTTGACGCACTCGATGAAAACACTCCCACGCCATAAAAAAAATCTCCAAAATAACAACCTTATTAAAAATCACCGACCACCTCATCAGCAACTTTATAAAAATCTCAGCTCGCGCGAACGACCTAATACAATGCCCACGTAGGCTACATTCCCAGCTCGACTCCATTATTCCGATAGAAGCATATAGCCCAGGAGAGAAAGAGAGAGAGAGAGAAAACGTCATGCAGCGGCCGGCAGCTCAATAACAGCCGCGAGTTATTCCAGTCACTCTCCTCCCTGAAACTGGCACGTCGCGCACAGCACAAGGAGAATATATCCCACGCGCGCGATTTCTCGCTTCAAATCCGAGTAAACCTTTTCCTCCTCCTCCTCCTCCTTCTTTTTTTTCAATCGAGCTTATACCGTATCGTTACCCTCGAAAAGTCTAATTCCACAGAGACGCCGCGAATCGAAGTCTGTGCAGGTGTAACGGCGTTTACTTTCCATCGCGATAACATTCGCTTCTCACAACGTCTGCCTCACATGCGGAGACTCGTAAATGCCGATTTTATTATGGCGGCGCTGCTGCATCGCGTTTTTAATGGTGATTTATGCGAGACGCGGTGGAAAAAAAAAATTCCATTTTACAGCGCACTCGCTTTGACCTTTCGATTATTCTTGAGGCAACAACTCGAGGGGTCAACAGCATGGTGTGCGATATATATTGGGTTTTTATTGATTCGCTGTATATATACGGCTTGTAATATAGAATGAAAGTTATAAAGGCTCGTATATTGAGAAAGAGATTGCAGTGAGAGTAGATTTTGCGCGAATTGTCTTGGACAAAAGTGTTGGGTCATTTGTGAGAGATAAATTGCTTTAATTTTGTATGCCTTACTTTGAGTTAAATGCGAATTTTGCGAGAGACATCGTAGGCTCGTTACGACATCGTCGCACTAGCTTACGCGATTCTGTGCTATGATGTCATTATTGTGTAAATTTAAACCAGTGAATCTTCTCCAATTTCGAAGCTCATTGAAGGCATTTGGAATTTAGATTTGTTTCTGGCTCATTCGAAATAGGAGGGTTTTGGTTTATACCTACTATATCATTCGTAATAGTGTACATTTTTTTCCATTTTAATTTGTATAAGTAATATAAATAGACCGCTGCAGTAGACTTTTTATATCTTATCACTGCAAGCTGAACTGCCGCTATCGCAGTGCATACAGTTTCATCACACGAACTCGTTATTTACCTGCCATAAACGTTTTTTTATTTGCTCCACTGATAAACAAGTAGTTTTTCAAACAAATTTCAATTAACTAACTTACAATTGTATTTTCATATCTATAAACAAAACCATAAGGGTATACACCGCATGGCCCATCAATCTCGGCTAATTATACGAAACGACGCAAGAATCCATTGTCTCCAAGTGCAGAAAAACAGGCTCACGAAAAAGTAAAATGTATAATGAAAAGTCACAGCATGCAGCAGTATACAATGCCGCGCAATTAATAGCTCCTTCTTCCTAAAAGGACTCGTACGTCTGTGAATCGGTCGTTGAAAGAGTTCGCGAGAGAGGCTCTCCCGCGAAGTACTTACGCCGGACGTAAGTATAATACACAAGCATGTGCTGCAGCGGGTGAAAGTCATTTTTTTTAGCATCAGCCGCTCTCGCTCGCGGCCTTTTTAAGAAAAGTCAAATATTCGCGTCACACACAAACACACGTGGGTGTATTTATACATAGTTACACGCGCGCATTTTTATTACGTGATGTGGATTCCTTGAGCTTTATGTGAATGGAGGTGTATTATTATAGGTATTATTATATGTGTTTTTTTTTTTATTGTCGTCGAGGTGACTTTCACGTTCGGACGGTCCTGTTTGCGATTTTATGATGATGTGGACCTGAATGATATTATGATCTGTCCGGAGGCCGATTGCCAACAAATTTTCTGAATGAAGCAGTGCAGATTTTTTCCTTGAAAAATTCTTCGGTTCGTTAAGTAATGAAAAAGTTGTACCCTATATTATGTTATATGGCTGGCCCAAAAAACTTTCCGACCTTCGCACACGTTACCTCCAAAAAAAAAAGAAACTTCGACGATCCATACTCCCCGATAACACGCCTATAATCGACAAAACCGACCTCGGTGAACGTGAGCAGGAAATCGAGAATCAGCAGCAGCAGCAGCCGCGAGAAATCGAAGAAAGATAGGGCGCCGCTCCATTATACACGCCGAAATGCACGCACGCGAGCGTGCAATACGATCCGGCGGTGCATATACGCCATTAACCTACAAAATAAAAAAGAGGCCTCGCGCGGGCGCATTAAAAGGCTGCTGCACGCGTTGATACGTCGAATAATGATTTAAGCCCAACCCAACCAGCGGCAGCATGTGTATGTATATATATATACTTCGATCGCGTCTTTCTCTCTCTCTCTCTCTTTTGCTCTCTGTTCTCGTGTCCTCGGCGATCGATCCGAGAGAACGAAGACGAGCTGCTGTATTATACCTCTCTCTCTCTCTGTTGCTACTCGTCTTCCGACGCGAGAGCTCGAGTTGTTCCATATTTTAACAGTCTGCGATTCTGCCGAGTAATCTCATTTGCGGAATTCACTGTCACGGTTGTCACTCTCGATTGAAACGTCGAGTATAGTAGGTGCGATCAAATGCCACCGGACAATTTCGAATGATTTTTGTTTTCTGTAAACGAATTATTTCTTCAGAACAATAATCCTTATAAATTATAAAGTCATAAAATCCTTCAACACAGAAAGGGCATCCGGTAGCCACAGCGTGCCCATCAGCTGACTCACCTGAACACCGCCTGCATACTTGTTATACAAATGGCAGAGAATAATAGAGGCCGGGGGTCCACGAGATACATCTGGAGATTGCTCGGGGTATATATGAGAGCAGCAGATGCTCGGCTCAGGGAAAAGTCGATTTTTCGAGAAAACCGTTCCATTATTCACCGCACGTTTGGAAAACTTCGGTGTAACGAGTAGTACGGAGATTGAGAAAAATAGGGAAATGTATATGTATACATAGAATGTATGGTAAAAAAATATTATAGGAACGTTATCCTAATTCAATTGAATATGGCAATTACCGGAGAAAATAAGTGTGTATTGTACTGCGTTACATTCCATTCTATTGTATTGCACAGTCGTACATAAGGTTTCCAAGACGCTTGTAAGTGTAAAAAAGGAGTTTACCGTTAATCTGATTATATTTTACTTCTATATTTGCATTAAAAATGTAACGTTCTGCTAAAAATGTAATCGCATTTTAAAGGCAACAGTGCAGTAAATAACGATGATATATTTTATAGCAAAGATTAACGGTCATTTCTTTCACTGTCGTTAAGCCATGTGTTGACGCGTCCTTGTTTGTTTTGAGATTTGCCAAATGCAATATCCAGCAACTGCAATAACTTTACAAAATATCCATTAATGTTTTCAAAGAAAAGTTGCACAAGTTTTGACGCGGAGTCACCTCGCAATGTACAGGGCTCGCCAATGTTTAAACAATTTTTTATTGTCTTCTTTTCAAACATAAAAACTGCATTAACAATTTACTCACGCGTGCGTGGCTGTGTATTAAATCGTAATATATGAATTGAAAAATTAAAGTTGTCGTTGATACAAATGGAAATCAAGACAGAAAAGATAACTACCACAATGTATCCGAATTTACTCACTATATAGAGCGAAGTGAAAATCACGCCGTAACTACATATTTCTCCACGTTTGAAGTAGTGGTTTTCCAATTGCGTAAATTTTTCACGTGTATGAAAATTGCCTTTTTCAAAAATACTGAACTATCTACTGTTCTAGTATTAGTTTATAGTTTCCTTCCATTAATTGTGTCTAAGTAAAGTTGTAGTTACGCTTATTACGTGAACGACCAGAGTTGAAATGCATCCGTGTATATTAATACAGATATATATCTTATCATTTGATTTTATTATGAAATCGCGTGCTCATCATTCCGACTGTACTGTACGAAGCCACTATATCCTCTCATAAAGTGTCTATTTCAATTCAGTTCAATTATTAGCTAGAATTACACAATCATAATTTAATTGTAATGTCGCGCTGATATTTTATCATCTGTAAGCATGAAAATAACTCTTGCATTTCTAATTTTTTTTTTCAAAAAGCAAATCACTATTAAATCTCAGTGTAAAAGTCAAAGCATCCAGTATAGAACACCTATCCTGATTTCTTTCACACTTCTCTCACACCGCAAAGTAAGCAGCCCGGCTCTTTAAATTTCCGCGTGAAATAATACAGCAGTATAACATTGCACTTAAAGCACAGCCCACTCCACATCCCTCAAAAAAACCACAACGTCGCGTGCAGCAGCATAGCTCTCAATTCTTTCCGCAACACAGCAGCGCACTCTGAGCCTCCTCTCAAATCGCACTCAAGGCCTAACGGCACGGACTCCAGCCTCACTCTCCCTCCTCTCATCATACACGCATATGCATACATGTATACCTGCACACACATATGTACTACTCGGTGCATCGCGTAATATGCATCAACATAGCAGCAGCAGCAGCAGCAGGAGCTCGGGATGCCGATCATCGCTCCTTTTTGCCTTTTCCACGGCGCTTAGGCAGTAGAGAGCCCCTTCTCCCGCAGTGTAGTGTACGAGTAGAGAGACAGACGGAGAACGGCGAGAGCCGCAGTCCGTTACGCTCCTCCGTACCTTCCGCATCGGTACGAGCGCTCGCGCGCGAGATCGACTGCTGTCCACGAGGCGGCTGCACTAACGAATTCGGTGCGCGCATATTCATGCATTATATATTTTTAGAGTTGATCTATTGGTGGCTTCGGTCGAGTGACTTTTCAGTTGGGGGGTATACTAATACGAGGATACGGCGGCTTTTTGTCGAGAGAGGCTTGATCCGAGTGGGGATTATTTGGCTAGTTGTTGTTGTGACAATTGAAGAGTAGTGTGACTTTTATACAGTGTCGTTGTAAAAAAATTGTGTAATTTTAGATTAAATTTCTTTAAAAACCAACGTATCGTATACAATAACTACAAATTCAATTTAAAAAAAAATTCTGTCCTACAAACTTGCGAACACTGTAAACATCGTCAACTCACCGCGTGAGAGCGTCTTAGAAGGCCTCTATAGAGCGACGAAACTCTAGCCGCTAAGTCGGTAAACAAATAGAAACCTCCTGCTCGCGTCAAAAGTGTATACAGCACCACACACACACACACACACACACACTTTCTCGCGAGATCGAAGCGGATCTCCCCGGCGCTATTAATCACTCGATTACTTTTTTAAAAGCTCGCCGTTTTCCTTTTCCCTCGGGTCAAGCCTGCAACGGTCGCCGTATCATTATAACATCGCGCGCTCATTGTATATACGTTCTCTCTCTCTCTCCGTCTAGAAAGTGCCTTTCCGACCACGAGAACGAAACCGAAGAATCGAAATCGAGGTGCCTCATTATCACACCATACTACAAGAGTATACTGGTATTATATTCCGACGAGATAGATAGTGTGTATTATTATTATCATCGAAAAAAAGAAACCGATGTGTGAAATCGTTCCATGTGCCAGTGAGACGTACACATAGAAGCAGACAAAAATTTCGAGAAGGGCTTGTGCTATGTGCGGTGTCGTAGTGCAGTTGTAGAGGAGAAGCTCGAATGAATCGCTGCGATGCTGGCCCTCACGGCAACGCACCGGCCCATCAGGCTCGAGACCGACGACGTTCGCGACATGACGAGGAACGTCAAAGTCACTACTATTTACGTGAGTCCTTATAACATCTCGTCATCATATATACACCGATCTTGTGATGGGAAATTACTTTTAATCTCGACGATTCGATCGACTTGACGTTTTACTTATGCTCGCGGCTACCTGTTGACTGAATATATTTGAATTTCACATCGATGATTCTTCGCTGCGCTAAAAAAGGTTCGACGTTCTCTTGTGTGCGATGGCTTATACATAGACTCTGTCGCGTGATTGGTCGATGACATAGATTAAAATATTCTAATTTTATTTTACTCCGGCGACTGCAAGGTTTTTTTTCTATACGAGTGTGTATAAAAAGCAAATTGATATGTCGTCGGCACGACTGAACGCGTATCTCGATAAATTAGACTTCGACTTGTACGGGCATAGGTGCATCGATGACGATCTTGGATAACTTCCACCATTTTTGCGTACACATAAATACAAGAATTTAATGTTCGATAAATCAGTATAGTTATGACAGCGAAAGTTCAGCCCATATTACAAACAGTTCCCTTGCATCACACACTAGCGTAGAAAAGCTCGCGGCATATCTCGCACCTCCGTCCATGTGAATTATTCAAATCGGCGTATCCACTTTTCAGGAAAAGAAAAAAGGAGAGAGAAATAAGTATAACAGTCGAGCCGCGCGCTCGGCTATTATTTTCCGTTGCAAAATCGAGCGGCAATATCTCAAATCGACTATAATCCCTTTTCACGCGTGAAGAAAAAAGCGCACTCGCTCGGACCATATAAACGAGTTCACGCGCGTTCCGTAGGTGTGTTACGCGATCGTCATTCCGATCCTACGCAATTTCGGCAATCCCTTTTGCTCTCGCTTGTTTATATACACGTATATACGTATGGCTATATATCTCGAAGGGAATAAACGGTGTATAATTGCAAGACATACTTCGCGCGACGAGTAAAGTGCAGCACCGAAATGGAAGAGAATCGCGCGCGCTCCTCTGGTGTAACAGCTGCAGCGACGTAAAAAAAAAAGTTTTATCGCCTTGCGGCAGCTTTTGATGCGCTCGCGCGCGCGCGCGCGAGAAAGAGGAGTTTATCGAGGTTATATACTTTCGAATGGCCGGATATTTAACTTGTTTTTTTCAGCGGGTTAAATCGCTCTCATTGTCGTGTTGTTAATCGGCCGGTTAACGACGTTAATTCGGTTGCGAGAGCATTGCTTCCATTGAGTCGCCGGAGACATAAAATTTTTTTCGTCTCGAGTGCTGATGCGCTCTCGGCTAATTTTGTCAGCGAGTATATTTACGCTCCAATTTTCATTCTTTTTTAATTTCAAAATGCGAAAAGGAATGTAAGAAAGAAAATAAGCATCAGCGTCCGAAGACTCGCTGGCATCCTTTTGAGCAACAACAGAGCGAGAGTAGAAATCTTCGCTCGTAGGTGTGAATATTAACATAATTCATATACTTGTCTATTTTTTGCCTCAAGCGCTCCGTTCTATTTTCGTTCTCCAATACAGCAGCTACGACTGCCATTATGTGTGGACAAGTGCACAGACGCATGTGTAGCTTTTTTCTTAGCATGTGTGCAGATTAACCCACTAATTAGTTGTGCAATAGCGCGAGACGCGACGTGGATTCTGGTCTAGCTAGATGAGCTTTTTGTGCGCAAATTTATTATGTTCACTCGAAAGTTGTCATGTTGTCGTTTCTCGTTTGCGTATTATTATTATTATTATTTGATGAGATATTAGACGTCTCTGCTGTAGTCTCTGAAGGCTTTTGATTCGAAATTTTCAAATTTAGACGTTCTCTGTGTTGTGACTCATGAATGAATCAGTTCAAGAGTAGACTTATAGTTTATAATAAAAGTTTCTTGTTGTTATTAGACCGCAAGAAAAGTTGTGACGCAACTTTATAACAAGACCTCTTCTGAAAGTGCACAAGTTGACTTCGAGTTCACGTGTGTTATAGTCAAAGCTTCTCCGGTCTTTTTCTTCTTTTCTCTCTCTTCTGTACTACTATTTCGGTACTTCCTTCAGAGACGTGCAGACACGGTCTCAACTTGTTCCTACTCTCGTTTGCTAAGAATACTTGGCTTCTTCAAAACATCACGAACAGATTTTTTCAATCTTTTTGTAAAATGTCTGTGCAGTCTTAGTTATAGATGGCTATTTCGTATACCACTTTGCGGTTACGATTTTACTTCTCGCGAAGCGTAAATACACTCTGTTTCGCTAAAATTAAAGTCTGTATATTTTTGAGTTATCTGTGCTGACTAAGTTTTCCAAATATATAATCTATATCGTAGGCGTTGTTTCGATGGAAACATTTGTTATATTGATATCGAGTAGTAGTAGTAGTAGTGGAAAAGTAAATAATGAAATCTCGACGCGCGCGTGAGTGAGTGAAGCAATATCGGCATGAATGAATGAATGGATTGCATATTTCATTTATGAATTTGAATGAACAGCTTTTCATTTCATCATAAAATTGTAATTCTGCCATTGATCAAATTTATTACGTGACTTTGGCATAAAATACACGATTTTTCATTCGCTTATACATTTGTGAATGGATTATTTTTACTGCCATCACACAGTATAATTTTATATATGCAAGTATGAAAGTGCGTTTACGCGCTAATACGGCTTTTAAAAGTTATTAATGACACGGAACACTCGAACGCATGTACATGCGGGTACACACGACACTCGGGGGATATATTTATAATCGTGTGCCATAGGAAAGCCAACAGGTGATGTTATATCCTATATAATACCAACGTTTTCACCGTAGCCGACTCATGTTCGACGCTATTAATATATCACCTTATTAGAAAGTTTAAGGCGATAAATATTATACCTCTTTTATTACGTTGCGTCTAATTTTCTAAATTTTCATTTACGCGTCAGCTCGATAATCGAAAAGATATAAAAAAACTTTCCACGTCTTATATCGAATCTGTTGTCGACTCCATTTTCGATCCAAACGAGATTTCTTTTGTTTACTCTGTCACGTCGAAATGAGCAGCAGCAGCAGAGAAACGAAATTTCGCGCTGAGAAAATGGTCTCTTCCTCGGAAAGCTTTGATGTCTGAAAATATTCACGTGCACACGGTCGCCCGACATCTAATGCACTTCGGCCTCCGCTGAAATGGGTCAGCCTCCTACACTGCAATCCAATCAGGACTTCCGGTTCGAATTTACTCGTTGTTCAGTATAGTATACCTGTATAATTTTTTTTTTTTCATAATGCGACGATAGGGCGTGTGCAGTGTGTACATACAGGCGCCTGGTCGTTAGCGCTGATGCATAATTAAATCCGAGTGTCTCCTAACGAGATATTTATGGAGATTTTCATGCGCGCGTGAGGTCTTTTCTCGAGATTTTTCTTTCGAGTGAAATTCACTTTCTTGATTGATTTTTAAAGGAAAATCGGATGGATGGCTCGACGCTGCTATGAAGGAGAGTACACAGCTCGTCTATTAAATTACGTATGCGCTATAGGTAGCTAACCGTACACCGTAACAAATTTAATCCTTGAAAATTCGCTAAGCTGCCGGTGTTCATGGCCATATCGCTGCTGCTCTGCTGCCTTGGTAGCACTTAGCGTGCTGCTAATTTACTTCTATACATACTTGTGGCTACATTATTAAGGTTCATTGACTTATTTGCAAGATCCTTTTTTTTATCTAATTAAATCTACTCTCTGATATATACCTATATACATTTATTTTTAATAAAAAATATTTTCTCATAGCGTTACTCATTCATGAGGCTCTGAAAGAACTTCTCAAAGTATACATCTTGCGAGATATTTTTAAAGTCCTCTTTGAGTATAGTACGTGCGTTTTTTTAACGATGATTCACTCTCGGAGTTTGAAACGTAAACAGAATAAATTATAAAATTCCACATCTTTCAACCGAGCAATCGCATTGCGGTCCGATAAACTGTACTGTTGTTTTTAGCGCAAAACAAAACAAAAACATTTTACGTAATGCTCGCGCCTCTAGAAAATTGAACAGCTCCTCTGCGGGCTCGTGAAACATTAGGTATAATTTCGAAAAAAATTGTTTGCTACTACGAACACGTGCGCAGCGCCAACTCGTGCGACACATAAAGAGATATATAGAGAGAGTTTAATGGCAGATGCGATGCTCTGTGGTGTCAGGTGCGCAGACTTTCTCCTCTCGCTTTTCCAAAAATTTCGAAAACTCCATAGAATGTACGAAAAACACAGTTCATCTCTCGGCATCTTTGTGCACAGCGAAAAAGCAGTGGCGGCACGTCGCGGTCGTTAACCTCGCAATTAGCTCGGATGCACAGCCCGTTTAAACCATCATTGCTGCGTTATAGCGTCCAGTCATGCTCCTCTACGGAATTTCCTGCCGTAGCTATGCTCTTACGGCATATCATCCGCTGCTGTTGCTTCGCAAGATAGAAAACGCGAGCGACACTGATGAAACTCGGAGTAGATTTTTTCTCGACGATGCAGCGCTGATGAAACTGAGCCTGGATTTTATATATGGGACTGATGCGAGAGAGAGTTAGTTGCGCGTGATGGATTGTGATTGAAAGATCGGCGGGGAAGTTTGTATTGAGTTTCTGCCAAAACAGCAACTGTGGGGGGTTGTTGTTCTTTCGCTCGCTCGGTGATTTAGGATGACTCCGGCTCGTTTGGAACTTTGTTTTATCTTTCGAATCAAAGAGAGACAGATTTACGGGGAGAGAAGTTATTTGGTTCGCTAAACTTCCGATAGGCCGTCCTTCGATCCAACTGATGGTTAGGTTTCAATTTTGCAAACTTTAGAAAACTACACTTGACATACATAGTTTCACGAATTGTCGTTGATTCTCTCTCGACAGCTAACAATCATTTTTTTTTTTCAGTCTACTGTACTTAATGACGTCGCGGCGGCGGACATTAAAGAGACAGTATAATAATGAAACGTGAGCGCGATCCTGGGGAAAAGAAGTTGCACATTATTCAAAAGAAGATAGAAAGTTGCGGCGGCGCAGGTCATTATCCCAGTGAACTTAGGGTGTAGGAAAGTCGAGAACTGCAGCAGTATATATATATACTTGTATTTTATATATAGATTTAGTTACACGCGCGTCTATATACACTATATACGCGTCGCCAATAGTATATAAGTAATCGATACTATTATCACACGTATCGTATACTTCGACGATCTGTTAACGGAAATGCAAATTTCACCTTGGATTTTACGAAGAAAGTGTTGCTCGCTGATTACTGCGCGGATTTCTACTTTGCGGCGTCGGATAACGGGTAAATAATACAAGTTTGCAACCTTGATATATACTACCCAGACGATTATTATCAAGAAGCAATAAATGCAGATCGAGCCTATGCTAATATTTAAACAGCGACTATCGATTTATACCTTTTCATACACTGACCGTTCACAAGGTGCAATATTCTTTCCGTTAAAAAAAAAAAGTTAATTAAATCCAGCCCCTTTCGACTATATACATATACTGACTCCACCGCGTCATTAATTGAAAGCTCAGAGCAGCGGCAGCAATCCGCTGAGATATTACCATTCCACGCGCGATAAGAGGCGAATCGTTAACTCCGCATGCTGCAGCAGCAGCAGCAGCAAAAGTATAAAGCCTCTCTCTCCCCTTAGGAATTATCGAACGCCAGTAGGCAGCAAGACATTAATTACACCGAACGAGCAGCAGCAGCAGCACTACCGCGGAAACGATATACCGCGAAAGAAAAAAGCAAGACAAGACGAGGAAGAAGCCCGCGTTTAACAGTTAATGCGCTCATCGGTGCGTGCCTGACGATCCACATGCGAAACAGTGCGAGCTCACCGCGTGAGCATCTTCCTCGAGCTGCAGCTAGCTCCAGTCGCCGACAATCGAGCTTACTGCGCTCCTCGTCGGTGTGTGTTTTTTTTTCTGTTCTTACGCGTCTGCCAAGTTTTTTTTCGGTGTCGCTGAGTTTCATTGTTTGTTGGCTTGAGGACTTTATTTCAAGCTTCTGATTAACGCGTGTTTTTGTTAGTGCTGATGCGCGAACTGGACGTGTGAAACTGAGAGGATGCTATTAGGGTGTCTCGAAGGTCTTGGGTTGGGTGATGGTATTTGATGAATTTTCACTGTAATCGCGACATCGTTGATTGCTGCTGTAATAGGTGAAAAAAAATTATAATCGCAGTGTCGTCGGAGACGTTGTGGCTGCGGGCTGTTTCTCTATTAAGGTTTTCAATATATTATCTTTCGTGATTTTGTGGAATAACGCGCGAATGGAATGTGTGTTTACATGTTATTGGAACAGGATGTCGTTAACGCCGCGATGTATCGATTATTTGTGTACACGTATATGCACGATTTGCAGAATGATAACCTTGCCAAGTTGATCGTAAATTCGCCAACTTTTCTCGTTCACCGCAAATTTTACGGCAATAAAGAGTTGCTCTCGATATAATATTACAGAAGATTTGTCATTGTTGGTCTACTTCGCAGAACTTTAGTTTCTTTTTCTCGAAAATATCTGCGGCAAATAACTTTCATCTACTTATCCGGTCGGTCTAGTTTGCAGTACATTTTTTTTCCTCTTAAAGGTATAAATTCATAGGTACACTGCGACCGCGTTACAATTTGATTCTTGACTTGCAATATCGCGTTCTTGTTCGTATACCAATACACTTCATCTTAGAAAGTGCACTATACACACTTTTGCACTCCACTTCTCTGGTGCAGCTGATACCTTTCAAGGTGAATTTTCATTCTTCTTCGTCTACAGCGCTGCTGATTTTAATAAGCTCGATAATGGACTTATTAATCATTACAGTGAAAGTTGGCTTTTGAAGTGCACGCGTGTAGACCGTTGTAGGTTCACTTGGTAAAAGGCTGTAAGTGTTTGGAGAATGATTCATGGATTATTGTTTGGTGAGAACCGTTGACGATGATCCGGATGTCGAAACGCGAAGCTGCAAAGTGTTTATCGTCTCGAAGAGTTGGAATATGGTCAATTAATGCCTGAATGATTTGGATACTGCGCCTCTTTTTGGTAAGAGCATTGAAATACTTTAGAAATTGCTTTTGAGAGCATAAATAAAAAATTTAATGATATAGAGCTTCAACTAGGTTATTTAAAGATAAATCTTGGAAATCACTCGGAATATATTAAAGATAATTGTTTCCGACGAGTCATGAGATCATCTAACAGTATAATTATTACGTGCATCGAAAGGTTAACGCTGCCGTATGAAAATATGCAATACTTAAACGTCAATAGCGCACTTGACGTGTGATTAAATTTTCTAGAAAAATCAACTAGCCGCGGGGGCTACGAATTTTTTCACGTATACATATACAAGGAGACAAGCATCGCAATTAAAAGTGGCACAATTTTTTAAAAAATACTCGAGTTCGCTCGTTAATTTACAAAAACATCAGTTTTAGTGTACCAGCTAAAAAAAATTATGCAACTCGCAGTAATTTACTCGCTCTGAATAAAGAGTCGTTTCATACGAAAAGTACCTTCCACGGCATGTGGTGCGTATACGTATAGACGCTGCGATATCCCTCCTCACTTGACATTGCTCGGGTGAAAAGTTCCGAGAACGTCTCGCGTGTGCAGCAGTCGAGAAAGAAGCCAAGATTGCGGATAAGTGGCTGCTGATCGGAGCCGCCCTAAGCTGCTGCAAAGACTCGTCTCTCTGTTTTCCGAGCTGCTATACGCTCGATATGGTGGGATCAATCTGGGTAGAGTGTGGTTTTATGAAAGACCGGTCGTCGCTGCGGGCAAGATGTTGCGGATGGGTCGGAATTATCATTCGTTTTTTTAGTGGTTTCTGTATAAGAGTGTGTTATACTGCCGGTCTTATTAAGTTGTATTTTTCCGTTTGTATATAACTTTGAGCTAATTTCATAGAGAGCGGTGGCGTGTAATTTTATTTAGCATCAGATATATCTTGTGCTCCGAGATTTATCTGCGTAATTCAATTTTGTTGCAGCGCGAGTTATTTAATTGACTTCTAACGCAGGTTTCCATCAAATTTGAAATTGATCGTGCGCCGTAAATTTACTGTAATTAAATTTTGAAATTCGCAACCTAAATATAACTTAAATTTTCGTTTTATAGAGGGAAAACTAGTTTCCGTCATGCATTTGTTAATCCAAGAAGGTAACTCAACGTCTCACTTTTAATTATTGATCTCTCGAAGAGCGTATAAAGAAAAAACCTCCTACGATCGTTGACTGAAACTCTGCTAGTATATAAAATCGGTTCTAGAGATAAACCTCCAGTCATAAAATTAATCAAAGAACAAATTTTAACGACCTCTCTGCAGACGCTGCTAAAACACTGATTTTGAAAAATTCATCTAGAACCTCCCGCGATTGCAAAAAAGCCCGCAGCTCTTGACACATTATTATGAAAGCAACGGCGAGAATCACACGTCCATCTCCCCAAAACGAATCGGCGCTCGAGGACAAACGATTTGTCAGCAACGGCGACAACACGCCGGCGATATGTTAATCACGCATATACACACGAAGATCAAGAAGGCCTGTCTCTTCTCCCTCCCCGCAAGGCTATACTTTCGGCCTTCCGAGACATCTCGAGTCACTGCTTTATCCCTCCTCCTTCCATATATCGGCCCACGCGTTCTTGCGATAAAACGCGGTGCGCAAGTGCCGCGAGAAAGAAAGACAGGCGCAGTATAGGCATCGGCATAAAAGGAGCGAGACACGTAACTGCGACGCGTGCCTGTATATATATGTAATATCGTGTCAGCAGCGCGGGAATCCGGTCTTTTATACATAAAATATTGCTACTTTTTTCGAGGCAGCTGCCCAAGTGATTTCAATTCGATGCTGCTTTATTTTTTTTTGGCTCGGGGAGTTGTTGAACTGCGATCGCCAGTTGGTTGTTGTTTACTCCTGTGACGTTGCAACGCACGAACAGATGATTCGGGTCGTGTGACGTCATGTATTTTTGAGTACACCGCTCTGTATACAGATACGTGTATATAGCGCTCGTGTTTGAAAGTCCCGAGAGCTGCCGACGAGTAGTTTGTAATGCAGAT
Source organism: Cecidostiba fungosa (assembly GCA_900474305.1). NCBI lineage: Eukaryota > Metazoa > Arthropoda > Insecta > Hymenoptera > Pteromalidae > Cecidostiba > Cecidostiba fungosa. The sequence goes on along the minus strand of UCOJ01000138.1, from coordinate 69,969 downwards.
AGGGTGTTTACGTAGTTAGCCGCTGCAGCTGGGCGAGAAATGACGCTGATGCAATTATAAACAATGCTTTTGTTTGCTCTCGTCGGCAAATTATACCGCAGCGCGAGATGATTCGATTTAGGAACAAGTGCAGAAAAGCATGTTTTACTCGATGCATCAGCCGAAAAATCCCGACATTCTAGAAACCGGATTGATAAATTCTACGCCCATCAGTATTTGACCGATATATCCACACGTGCGCGCAGTGGTTATAGGTGCCTCCAAAGGAGATTTCGGTATACGTATTATTGCAAAATAGCTCAGACGCGTGTATTATGATGGGCGATGGGAACCCACGCGAAAAGCACGCATTCCACCTTATTGCGCTTTGTTTTCATTCAAGGTATACATTGCATACGCTGGATTTCTAGACTGGCATTACAGACATTTATTATTTGGCCTCCAGACGCAGCTGCGCTGCTTTGAGAGCTGATTTAGAATGTTGTCTGGAAACTGCGAGATGATCGTTTGTCTTCTGGATCGCTCTCTCTCTCTCTCGATTGGGTGGCCTCCTTGATGTTCATATATCAGAAGGAAAAGCTCTAGTTTTCTAAACTTTTTTTTTACAAAATAATATAAAAAGTTTTACAGTAATTTTTGAGTCGCCAAAAAGCCATCTCGTCCAAGGCTATTTTCGCACTCAGCGATGCATCAGCGAAGCCGGATTTCCGTCGTCGACGCTGTACAATAAACTGTTAAGAACGTCGCGCCGGCTTTACTGCTGCCACTCTGATGCTCTGTCCAAGTCCGTGACAACAGTTCGCGCCTCTACGCGCGAGAGTAACGAGCCTAAACAGTGCTTCTACCCGACAGCCATAAACACACAAGAAGCCGTACTGCGATTCTTCTTCGATCTTTGCCGCGCTCGAGGGTTGTCTTAACCCTTTCTTTTTCTCTCTACAGTGATGATGGCTTTACGGAGAGATACTTTTATGGTTGCGCGTTTGCAGGAATTTCTTATGGGTTTGACGAGTAATGGTTGTATTATCGTAGGTCTTGACAGGTATTAGTTCTTGCAATCATCTTCATTATATATAGCTAAATTAAATTTAAGAGGATGATGTTAATTTTACACTCGAAATATAACGGGATCAAGTATACTTATACGTCGAGAGTTGAATTTTATAAATTATAAACGTTGAACACCGCAGCGTAATATATTTAATAAGAGCGCGTGAAAGTTCCTCCGAAATTCCCTTAGGCGAAAAGTCTCTCTACCAGCAGACAGTTATGTACGTGTGGGCGTGAAAGAGGAAAATAATCTTCCCTCCAGCGCCTGCAGTCGAACTCGTTAGGTCGTTAAAGTTTTTCACGCTCTCGTTGGTACTTGCGAGAGACTCTTCCAAGTTAAAATAATCTATGAGGGTAACTGGCATTTCCCTTTCTTCGACACTTACACATTATCGCGGACACTCGACGCAACCAAGTGGTGGTTCGAGTTTGGTCCTCGTCATTTTAGACGCTGCGGATATCTAATCTAGAATTTTTTTAAAATACTATTTATGTTGCACATTATTAACCTTGACCCTTTCTTTTCTGTTGCAGGTGAGTTTAAAAGACTGTTAACTTTTTAAAAAGCCCTCTTCAGTACGTAAGTCAAAGTCCGATTAGCTCACTATAGACTGAATTCGTAATCAGGGTTAAGGATTAACCTCGATGACATGTGCTGGGTCTACTTGAATGTGGGCCATCCCGAGAGAAATAGAAAACACGACTGTCACTCGTGCTTTTCTCATATAGTCACTGCACGAAAATTGCCACTTGATGATGCGGTCGAGTGGCTGTGAAAACGAATGACTAGGCTATCCTTTCCTTCAGTAAACTTAATTTTATAGTTTCATCTTTCTATAAAGAGCTATAATTAAATTTTGCAAACTCACGCGTGCAATAAATAATGCATCGGTATCTAAAATTAACAGCAATGTCATCGGTATAAATTGTGAATTGCACATAGGAAGCTTAATACACTGCGCTGACCCCTGCATAAATGTTATGCTATTATATATTAAAAGTGAGAAAAACACGTTTGAATATTCTACTCGTACATCAGAGTCAATCACAGGAAATAATTCAACGCTAGTGGGTGAAATTAATTGATTTCCATCAGCTGCGTTATGCAAAAGTTTTATAACATTGGTGTAATCGATGGTCATTGAGTAATAAATTCAGCTACTACTAGTGTATAAACTTTCAAGAATTATGTCAATCACTTGGTTATCACACGCCGCAAGGTTTCAAAGACAGAATCCAAAAAGGAATATCTTTCTTCCAAAACGTCTCATAATCGTTCAGAACTCGAATCGAATCGGTCGATCTTATCTTTCGCGAGTAAACGGCATATGACAAGTCGGTCGAGTTATTTCTGCACCGGTGTGGTTATATATATACGAATGTGGAAAATCGCATAAGCGATTGGCAGTGGATAGATATTGAAATACTAGCATTATACGTATTAAAGTGGCATAAGTGGAGGCCGGCAGGTTCCATGTGGGCGACGACATTTCTCAAGGAATTCATATAAAACCCTCTGCTATAATATTTCCGACATTCGATACGGTCGCTCGATATATCAAATTTTCCTTCTATGTAGTTTTATGTGTTAGAAGCTATTGCGACGGTAACTTTTTACGATTTTATTATTTAAATACATTAGCTTTAATTAGTTTAATTAAGTACTTTTCTGGCACTGCTGCTAATAGCAGTCATTTCAATAATTGGTAAATCGTTAATTATGTTTGACACCCGGTAATATTTTTCTCGCTATATTATATAGCTCATTTACGTCTGCGTGTATACCTCTATGACATTATATTTTTTTTCAAAACACTTAGTTAATTGATACATTTCCAAATCCAACTGTTTGTTTCTCTCTTACTCCTATATCTCAAATTGCACAGATACGTCGATCACGATATTCCCTAAGTAGGTTTATTCTAGAAAGTCAGACCGTTATCTTTGAAAATGATAAAACGCTTGAATTACGGGCTAAAGTCTTATCGACCGCAGATCAATCCGAAATTTCCAACTGCACATTTCATCCAATAATTTTCTCCTCCAGCAAATATTCATTGCACGCATGAGGGCAATAAATAAATCGAGGAAAGTCAAAATAACCGGTGCATGTGTCGATTGAACTTGAGTCGCACATAATCAGGGCACAGAGAAATCCACGCGAGTAAAGGGAACAGAGTATTATAGCCGGACTCCGATCGAGAATAGAAGTGTGGTGTTGTCGCGCGCGATTTCCGCCAAGCGAGAGAAAAGCCGTTAAAAATCAGGCTTCGATGCTTTCCAATAGCTCTATTAGCTCGGAACTTGATTTTCCCGCGAAGCGCTGCACACGTACACATCGTCGTGTGGGACTTTATTGCATTGTAATTCAGAGACTTTTTGCGGTTCTGAACTTTCACTGGGTGACATGATTCGGCTTGATTGGGCTTTTCATGCATATTGCATGTCTGGGAAATTTCGTTATGCTCGTTGAAGGATTAACTGATGCATATAAGCGGGGTGAATCATTTGCATGATTCCGGAGTAGAGAACACAAACAGTTTTGGTGTGTGTGTGTATAAGTTTCTCGATTAGGGGGAGAAGTTCATTATCACATCGCGGAATCTGCACGACCAGAACTGGTTCAAAGTTTTTCAAGTTTGCGGGGGAATACGGCTCATTGTCGACCAAGTGTGCACAATCGATATCTAATTTTCATCCGGCGCGTGCATTGGAAATAGCCCGATTGTGCGAGGAGATACGTAAAATTGACCTCTTTAAAAGGAGCACACTATATACACACACACACTGCATCCAGCAGCACCGAGAGACAGTCGCGCAGAGTGAGAGAGAGAGCGAACCGGAGTTAGAGTGTGGCATGTAATCGATCCATTTTAAGACATTTGACTGCGCTTAACATAACATTCCTGGTGCATGTTTGCTTGTTTGGCCAGAGAGTTTAGGAACGAGTTCGCCGACTAATTGTACCAGCTCGACGCTGCTGCTGCTGTTGCTGCTGACGTCCTTTCCAATTTCCAGCTCGAATTCCTCGTATATATACCGACTTGCAATTACGTTCATCAAATCACACTACTATAGGGCCCACCTTAGGCACTAAATCATAATTTGCTATAGCCCAGCCCTAAAAGCTTTCACCGTTAAGCTCCTCCCTCGACGTAATTCCGCGCTCGATAAGCCCATAATAATATAGTCTCGGGAAAAATGAGCCCCGGCTCTGCATTCCTTGCGATCATCATCGCGCGAGAACCGCAGAAGGAAGAGATATCTCTCGTGCTGCTGCCTTTCTCTAGCCGCGCAAGCACTCCAGTACAGACTGCATCGACCGAGCAACCCAGCGACCTACTCAGGAGAGAGTTCGCCGTCGCTGTTGCACTCGCGGCGAGAGAGTCTAGAAAGCTGTGTGTGTGTGTGTGTGTGTGTGTGTGTATGTGGATTTTTAGCCGATCGTGCGAGAGAGGTGTCTGTCGTGCGGTCGCGACGTGATTTGAATCCGCTGCAGAGGATGCTGGTTAAAATAGAGGTTGTAGGCTCTCTTTTTTCTGTGGACACGTGCTGTGGTCGACATTGAGTGTCGACTTGCGGCTTGTATGAATGTTCGATATTGACTTTGCTGATGGTTATCTGATGGGACGGACTTTTGCACTCGACTACAGCTCTTGGATATTTTGATTGAAATTCTGGAGCTGAATCTGATGATGAATGGGAAAGCAGTACACGAACTCTCGCTGGTTACGTATATACACTGTATATAGAATCATAATGTCTCTCTGGCTCTTTGATTAGTTTCTGTCTGATGGGTGCTTTGATTAGCCAACAAGTTTCGGCAGAGGTGCTGTGATGTGTGTATACGCTCGCAAGTGAAGTTCAATTACGTGGCTGGTAATGCGAAAGCTGTTTTTAAAGGCTAAATAATGATGATTGCACGTTGGATAATACGAAAAATCCAAATACGGATCGCGGCAGGAATATAATGTAAATCAAGGCGTGATTGTGCTCTACGCTCGATTTGAGAGATAGGAGTAGGTAATGTTGTGTGGCATATCCGCTCTCTCGCAGTGTATGTGTACTCTTAAATTACACGTGACACTATCAGTAATAGTGATTTATGAATTGAATGGTAACACGCTTTCGAAACATCAAAACGTAGTCGAGCTGTCGCTTCCATTAGAAGCTACAACTGCACCTGAATATTTTTTCAACGCCCATATTATTTTGACTCTTTAGTTTGTTGACTGCGAGATTCAAATTAAATTCAAAGCAAATACGATTTTACAAAAGTTCGTATAGGTTATTAAAACTTACAGTTAGAAATGCAAAGAACGCGCGATAAACCTGCCCCCCGCTCGCGGTTCAGCGCCGCATGTGAAAATTCTCCCGCAAGGAACATAATAGGCGCATAAAGTTTTATTTCCCCTTTGCAGCACTAAACTGTCCCACCCATAAGCAATAAACAAGCTTCGATCATTCACACACACGTCAGCGAGTCGGCAATTAGTCGCAGCTCGAAATAATTCATCGGCGACAGAGTTTTGCATCATCAGCCGGACACAAAAGAAAGGCCGAAAGATCGATGCAAATCGCGCCGCTGACAAAAGCGATGCTAATCTCGCGCTTAGTATTCCCTCGCGATTATATTGTGGCAACGGTACCGCAATCGAATTATATAGCCAAGGCGGCCTTCTTCAACCGCGCCCATGACGACGACGAGAGAGAGAGACCGGTTGCATTGCTAGCGCTATGATGATTAACTTCCGACTCGCTCTCTGTGCTGTATGTATGTGTATAACATCGCCGCTGCGATAAAACTTGTTCTGCGATATTTTGTTTACTTATCTCTTGTTGGATTTGCTTGCCGCTGATGGTTCTTTGTGCCGATCTATCCTGCAATTGATCGAAGTATATTTTACTCTCTTGAAGGAAGCTATAGTTGAGAAATCGGCGCGTGCATGTATTTAGCCATTTGAATAATATATTCCTTCGATGTGTATAATATTTTGAGGTGGAAAAAGCTTTTCAAGGAAATCGGCCCAAATTTAGATTCTGCCTCGGTATTATAATGACGAGGCGTGGGCTCTTTGCAACTTTTTATTAACTGCGTGTGTAGATTCTGGAAGAGTCGAGATTGTTTATGGAAGAAACGAAAAGAGGATAGACGGATAGACAAGACGAGAAAGAGACGAATAAATATACATAAATTACATTCTATCGTCTATACTCCAAGTTTGCCAGAACGCGACGCGATTTCGTTTGACAAATTGAAAGCTTGCGTTGAGATTGCGTTAACAAGCAAGCAGTGCACATTGTTTATGTCAAGCGATATCCAGATGGCATTTCGAGTTTTCCCAGATTCATTGAAATTCAAGCTCGAGACAAATCCAGCCGCAGACTCTGAAGAGTGAAGTTCTCCGCGCGGACTTACACAATAATACTCGTTGAGCAAGTTGTCTCGTTCGCCTCTCTCGGCGTAGGCGTAGGTCAAGAGAAAAAAACGTCAAATTTAATATCAACACAGCCGAGATTTATATAATGGAATGCACATACTTGATTCTGAATTGACGTAACAATGGAAGCAATATAGAATATAAGCAGGCAATTAAGAAAAATTTATAGTAATATATATACGTTCCTCTGTTTTTGTCATTGATGATAATAATATTGTAAATGACGAAACTGTAGCCCCAAAAAGTTGATCGAGCGAAACACATCAGAAGGGCACGAATATACCTGTGTATATATAATACAAAGTCATCAGAAAGACAAGCTAATTTATAGTCTCTTTGCATTTGTCAAATAGCCTGAGCAAAAGTTATAGCTCCGTAAAGTTCCTTCGCGTGACGTCAGCCTGCAGTAGTTACAAGATCAAAGGATGCCGCAAATATATCCGCTCTTCGAGGTCGCAAAAATTACACTGCACTATATAATTTTTTTCTCCAATTTTAATTTCCTCCGCGAGTTACAAACGAAGCGTCGAGCTTCAACTGTTCAGTATTAAAAAGAGGTATTTGCACAAAATAATCGATTCCCCTCCAAGTTCAAAGTCGAAATCCTTCCTGGGATAACGCATTCCCTAACGGGTCCCGTGTCCCACCCACGCGAAAACCGCTTGTCACTGCACAGAACAGCTGTGTATAGTATATAAGTCTGTAGCAGTCGCGCAAGTGCACGACAAGCAGCAGCAGCGACGTGTATTACGGTTTATATTTGCCATCATAGTCGTCCCTCTCTATATTATATATATATAAGCTTGACAGACACGTCGCGGGCTATGCGTGACTCCGATCTACCATACGATACACCTTTATAAAGTAGCGTCACGAATCTAATCCAATATCAATTTTCGTTGAGAAGTTCGACGATGACTCCCCAAACGAAGAATTAAATGCGCGCCATATACGGCAAGCGTCTTTTGAAACAAAAAGGCGGCTGCTGTATAGAGTCTAGCGAGTAGGCTGCGCTGGTGTCCGTGGCCGGAATGCATGGCAAATGTAAATGCGGCTTGTCTCACAAAGGCGTGACATATCTCCTCAGCGTATCTCTTTATAATACTTCTCACACAGCAGAGAGCGAGCTCAAAATCGAGTAGCGCGCACGCTTGAGCTATTATTGTATTTAAATTTTCGCGACGAGCTTTTCATCCTTTTTGAACAGGTGTGTGTGTCGAGCTAATGGACTCTCGTGTGTGGCTTTGTTTTTCTTCTCTGCAGAAACTGTTTTGCGTTTTTTTTTGTTGCAATAATCCAAGTATACATATATAATACACCTTTCGAAATGCATAAGAGCTGACGACGTTACGTGCTCGTGTTTACCGATTTTCACTCCATCGCGAAGTTAATTGATTATTAACGCGCCGCTGACCATGTATTAGAAGAAGAAGAAGAAAAAAACGAGCATTCATTATTCCAGTTCAATTTCCCGATAACACGGGGCAATAGAATCTTTAAGGCGCAAATAATACCATTTACGCGGAATCGCGCGCGCAAGCAAGGCGTAAAAGGAAAGCCGGTATTATTGCACATTACGTCGTGAACGGACAGTTTCTCAGCTTCAGCGGCGTTAACGCTCGCGGTACATTGTATAGAAAGTTTCCGAGTATTCCAGGTAACAAGTAACAAGGCCGTTTCGGTGGCTTGTGATTCCGCGAAAGAATATTTCAAAAATTGTCATTTTCGATATATTTATATATTATACACACACATACACAAAACGCTTTTTGCCCGCTATTGAATTAGCTCGTTAATCAAGACATCACGCAGCAGTAGCGCTTTTTCTATGCCGGTAAAAAACGCGTGTATTCCAAGTCCATGGAACGTGTGCATAATAGGCGCCGTTGCTATAGCTTTCCTCTCGGAAAAATTTCTCTCAATATAAAAAGAGCCAAACGGACAATAGGCGCCGTGTTTGTCGATCCTTCGATCCCGATCTCGAGTGTGTCGAAAGGGATGACCCGAACAATCGAACGTGTTTACTCTTGTGTGTTATATCACACTGTATATACTATAAACTCTCGTATATAGATTCTTTAACCTACTTTTCCAACAAAGTCAAGTCGTAAAAGCTTCTGCCGATTGTTGTATGATTTACCGCAGAGCAGGAAATAAAACGGCGCGAATATTAAACTTTATGCAAGAATGAAGACTAAATCGCGCGTCGACGATAGCGCAAGTACTTACACAGCTTTCTAGTCGCCGCCGGCGGCGGCGCAATTTCCAATTTTTCAATCATCGACACATCGCGCGGAAACAATGAACCCGTAGTAGCTGATATATATATAAGTCGACGGCTGAATTTACGGCTCGACGCCGGCGTTGCTCGTCGGAGCGAGACGCAGACTCGGTAGATCTGAAGTTGCAGTTTTTTTGAATTTCGCTGATGTTGCCGAAGCCGAGCCGCAGTCAAGGTCATGGTTTGGAGGAAATTCTTATTATATTCTCGGGAGGCGTGGGCGAGAGAGTTGATTGTGTGTTTTCTTTGTGCATCGACGTAGCAACAGGTATCGTGGGCTGGATATGAAAGCTTTTTCGGCAACGACAGGCATGACGCATCTGTGCATTCAACAGTTATATTATGTATACGAATTTTGATTGGAGTATATAGCAATGTCGGTAACAATATCACTGACCACTGAACGCAGTTGGCTCTCTCGTCGATTATGTAAAGCAAAATACGTTAAATTGAGCCATTTGCTTGCTAATGAACTACTGCCCCCCGTATTAAGGCATTTGACACTGTCACGAATAGCCGACTGTTACGCGAATCGATTTAGATTTTTTTTCTTGCATCTATTGCGGTATAATCACTATTATTTCAAGTCAACCTTCCGTGTCTCTCTCTTATATCCGAAGAGAAAATGAAAGGAAAAGAGCCGTGAAAAGTTGCGGCCGCACTGCACATCATAACGAGCGCATCATCTGTAATAAAGCGAGCCCGCCGATGACCAGGGCGTCTTTTAATAGAAGCACTATAACATCGAGTTTTTTAAGGCGCGTCCAGCGATGGACTTCCGTCTGCTACTACTGCCTTATCGCCGTGCGGTGTATATACACTTCGCGTGTCTCGATGCAGTTTCCACGCTATATACGTGCTCCGCGATGCATAATGTGCGGCGGTATAGCTTTTTTGCCCGCAGTTCGTCGGCTCTTTATTGATCTGGAATTAGGATTCCTCGGAGTAGTCGTCGAGGTATATAACTTTATAGCCGACTCGTTACTCAATATTTTAAGCGTTTTGTGTATATCGCAATAATTAGCGCGCATATTTTCATGCGTCAACTCAAGCTTCATAATACAGTGTGTGTGTATATATAAGCAGCGGATATATAAACGGGGGCGTCGGCCGCGTGGAAATAGAAACGCGTGTGCCCTATTTGCCGTCGTTTGTAGGATCGCCCGGCGCCCGCACACTCGACTGCACACCCTATAGCAGCGATTTTGACTCAACAAGGGTTCAGCTTGTGTTATTTTCTAGAGGAACATGAGAGAGAGAGGGGGGAGATACCGAAAAAACGGATAATGACAAGTATCTTTAATTGGGTAACAGGCTTTAATGACAATAATGACTGTGTTTAAGCTGGATATTGTGTTGTCAGGGTGACGCTCCTCGTCTGGATGAAAAATTCTAGGGATTCTGTTGGATTCGTAGTGTTGATAATGGATTTGATGTATACAATCCTCGAGAGGATTCGCCGGAGCGTGACTGAAAATAAAAGTATGTAGCATCTAACGACTTCCGGTCAGATGTGTTTTATACTTGGTATTATTATATACGAAGTTGTAAGAAATCATTTCGCATTGTGTCTAATACGGTTTAATTACCGCATAGAGAAGCATCGTGTGCTGCTCTTCGCTAATTGAATTATCGAATCCACGTAACGACTACTAATTCTTATTTTTTTTTTAATAGTCGTATCAGAAAAAAGTCTCTCGAAATAGAAGCGAGTATTTCCACCCGACGACGAACAAAACACGCGCGTCCGAACTTCCTTATATTAGACTCTCTCGCTGCATACGGCGCACGCGCGTCTATATACCTACTACACCGCGTCCAGACATTACGGAAGGCTTGCAGCCAACGGCCCGTGAAGTTATCCGCCGCTGCAGCTATACTATATATCCCCTCCCAAGAGAGAAGCCGCTTACCTCCGCGGCGATATCTTCCAGATCGTCAACTTCCTATATATATATATATACACATCATCTCTCGCGCATCACGACCTCCTTTTTTCTGCAACGGCGGTTCGTCATCTTCGCGCTTGCGATAATTGAGTCGGCAGCAGGAGAGACAAGAGTTTTTCGGAGTTTCGTTGCACTGCAGCAGGTTACTTCTGGCGTTTTTCATTAATGTAACCCAGATCGGGAACCGTATTTTCGAACAAGGTCGTGTGCTGGAGGGATTTATTTTTCACGTGCTCTGCGCGCACCTGTGAATTGCTTCTAGGAAATTGGGGGAGAATTTTAGATTTTAGGCTGAAACGATCCGGAGCCGCACGGGGCTAGAATATATTCTCAACTTCTAGCTGATACATTTTTAATTTCGACAGACTTTGACTAGTTTAGCAAAAGTATAAAGCATAAGGAAAATTTATAAGAGAAAATACGCCGTCACACTTTTTGCGGAATTGTACCATTACGAAGAGGCAAGAACATTATACCGTTATATACCACGAGGCTTTTTCGAATTCACTCGACTTAATTCGCAGCTTATGTATTGGATGTCATTGCACTTCTATATTCTCTATCCTACAATGGAATTTTCTCTTTTCGAAAATACCGGAATCGCCTCTAATTCTACGCGATATACCGAATTATGTCACAGCGACAAGTAAAACGCAGCCGTGGAAATAGATATTCCGACGCACATGTGCCGCCGCTCTATATTTATACGTCCTATACTATACACGTGCAACGGATAAGCGGCGAGTAATCGCCCGATAAAACGAGTACGCTGACAATCGCCTCCTCCTTCTTTTTTGCCGTATACGAAAAACGTAGGTACGTAGCGATTTTTTTTTCTTCGTCCGCGCACAATTTCACGCTTCGCAGAGGGCTCGCTGGCGCGGCGTTGCCTCATCTCGACGTTTTATCGAATAAAACATCTCTCTCTCTCTCGTGCGAGCTTGGCTGCGCTTTTCGGAAATTCGCGAGCTTTTTAGCGCGGAAATTGAAATCGCGCGCGGGATATGGAATCTGTTTTTTTCCTCGTTGGTGAAAATTGATTGAAATGTTGGTTTTTATTAGATCTCTGGATGCTGATATTGAGTAATAATGGCTTTGCGTGTAATCATCTCGATTTCAAAAGTGTTACGTTCTCAATTGAAACTCTGTGATTGCTGGATACAAGCCAATACTATCCAAACGATTACGTACGTATTCTGTCTATTAAAGTTCAATATTGTTGAAAATTATCCGTCTGCTACTTTAACACATCAAAATCCGAATGAAGATAAAATGTATCATCGTCATTAAAATGCCATAAGATTTATATATGCGAATAAAAAGCAGAAAGAACTTTCTGTGACCCGCATTGGCTGGAGAACAAGTTCCGCGCGAAAGTAAAGTTTAGGAACCGGGTGTCGCTTAGAAAAACCGTTAAAAAGGTCTTACTCGAAAAAAGTTACGCAACACCTGGCAGGCATCGCTCGACGTGAGGCTGCCGGTGTCGTTTCTCTCGTAGGTTATATAGCGTGATATCACCACCAGCACTTACTCTATTAGATCAAAAAGAGGAACTGGGTCAATTGTTTGAGTCGCCCGGACCGACGCGGATTAAACAGGATTTTTCGATTAAAAGTGAGAAATGCTGGTCTTAGAAAGATCGCGTTATGAATTTTGCGCGGTGGAAAATTTTTAAGGTGCTAAATGGGATTCGTAGCAAAAGTTTGATGACGTTAGCGTCTGACTTACTTATACACTCAGTAGAAAGTTCAAAGTTTTCATTTTTGCGAGACCCGTTCTATATTGATGTTTATATAAATATATTTAACAATTGACTTTATTACTGTTTCAGGCCAAACAACGTGCCTCCGTAAAATGGCTCCTGTCAAAGGCGTACAACAATCGCGTTCCCGAAAAACTTCGGGAGCCGTATTACCGCGATCACGAGGTAACTAATACTTTTAATAGCTAATAACAAGTATTCGTAGCAGCTAGTGCACGATAACACGTAAATGCCGATCTGTTTACGTGTATATACGAAAAATGTGAGAGTAACGAGAGTTTGATGAAATTTCAGGATCAGGAGCACCTGAAGCCGCAAATCGTACACGCACTGTCCAATGCGGAACTCTACTGCCTGGCCCTGGCGAACATCTACTCGGACCCGAACTACCACAATCAGAATCACACTGGCATCCTGGCGTCCCTCGCGAGAAAGGGCGTCTTCGTCGCCGAGCCAAATAGCACGCCGCTCACCGAGACTATCCTCATCCAAAACTCACCACTTAAAATGGTAACCTACATTTCTTCTTCTTGCGAGCCCTCCACTCGTGCGCTCTACTTCAGCCAACAATTGTTTCCTCCTTTCATCAGAATGTCTCGTTCTTTTAACTCGCAGCAATTAAAAAAAAGAGAGAGAGAAATATATTAATTATTGCTTTGTTATTTGCAGTCCGCGCATATGGCTGTGATAGAAGGCCTGATGGTCTTGTACGCGAAGGAGGTGGTGACGGGTGAGCGAGTGGTCGCGGCCATACAGCGTTTCGATCCTCAGCCCCGGCCGATCGAGACTCCCCAGGATCACGAGCGGGGCCTGCTACTCTGGATTAGTCATGCCTCCTCGGCCCTCGTCGCCAAGATCCAGGCCGAGGAGGCAAACAACTCTAGTGACAAGAGTAGTCGACTACCTCCGGAGCTGCCCGCCGCCAAGGATCTCCAATCGCTCTGCGACGGTGTCGGACTCGCGGCAGTCGTCGCTTACTACTGCCCCGGCGAGCTCAACTGGATGGACATACGCGTCTCCAAAAGGCCTTCCGTTGCCGACGCCCTACACAATCTCGCCCTAGTGCACGCGTTCTGCCTCAGATGTTTGCCTTATCCGATCTTCCACATGCAGCCCGAGGACGTCACCTACATGAGGGGGTAACTCGCATCGTTCACTATTACATTCTAGAATTAATAAACTGTTTGTGTACTTACTTATATACTGGTTATCTTTCTGCAGGTCCATGAAGCAAAATCTAGTAGTCTTTCTGGCCGAGATGTTCAACGTTTTGGAGATCCACCCCGCCAAGTGCGTACGCTATCCGGGCGAGGACAGCGCGCAACAGTATCTGGACGGTGAGTAGAGCGATGGGCTGAAAGAAACGCTGCAAATGTTCAGTAGACACGCGATGAGCAAAAAAAAGCAACCCGAAAGGGCCCTCTCCTTTCTTTGTATTCCGCGAAAATACATTTTTGGTGGTGGGGTACAAATGATTGGTGAAGGCTGGCTCGCACGTCTGACATGATATTATTATATACTTACTCGCTCTGTATTTTTCCTTTTTTTACGACTTATTATTATTATTATTATTCATGAAATTACAATTTGATCGCAAACTGCTTTTTATAATACCCGGATTGTCGCTTCTCTCTAACTTATTGCTGTTTGATTATATACACATTATACATATCTATGAGTTGGATATTATCTGTCAAAATCAGTTGTCGGATGTCTGCGATCAAAATTGTGTCATGCTTCTTATTGGTGTCGACTGTCGATATATATTATACACACACAGTCTTGATATATCGTTGCACTCAATTTACTGAATTGCTCAGTGGCTGCTAACTGACCTATGATTATAATTATATAAGTGTATACAAAGACAAACACACATGCGTGCAATATGAAAAAGAAAAAATAATATAAAGAAGAATGAAAGGAAGAGCAGCACAGGAGTAACTAGAACTAAAACAACAACCGTTTGTCTAAGGAATATGATGAAATTAACAAAAGCTATGTAATATTTCCATATATCTCTATGGCGTATCCACTACTCTCGCTCTCGATGCTTGACTCTGTGCGGTCGACGCGCCTCTTCGCAATCTTCTTCTTGACGAACACACATTAAGCAGCGTGTCCGCGCAATAGTCACGGGGTAGCTCATAAACGGAGTCTGCCGCAGTCCGTAACTCCGATACCTGATTTGAGAAGCAACCTCTCTATGTCCGCTCCGGGCTTCACAGGTATCCGACATGCTATACCGCCAGCAACAATTTCATCGAACGTTATTTTTTTTACTTAAGTGGTGTTCTCTATTTTTATCTATCTTCATTAAATTATCAACGAGAATAGTCGTCGTTATTAAGCACTCAGGCGACTTGAATGTGTTCATCATTTCTTGTTATTTTTTTATATATATATTTTTTAAATTCATTTTTTTAAAAGTAAGTCCTTCGACTAGGCTTAAGGGGTCGTAGTAACGACAGTGTCTGTAATATTTAATCGCAAAATCGTGCTAAAATTTCTCGTGTTTTTTTAATTAGTCAAACATTGGAAAAAATAAAACCACTAATCTTGCAAATTGCATTTGGAGAAATTTTATTACGTAAATGTCAATTCAGTTTTTGGTTTGTTTTGTTTCTTAAACATCTACGCATTCATGGAAGATTTAGTACAACAATGAAGAAAAGAGTCTAACTATCATAGATACAATAATGCGATTAAAAATATTCTGAACATATTTATGGCACACTCCTTAAGCGGCAATACATCGGCTAATGCTTACCATCGGCTGCGCTTTCGTTTCATCTTGAGTTTGCATGTATTTCATTTTTTTATGCATAGTTTGTCTAGTCGCTGCTGAATCAGACGAAGGACTTTTAGTGCATTACAATTCACTCCATACTATACGTTCGTTTGTATTTTTTGCGATGTATTTCACTTTGTGTTCGCACTCTTTTCTGTTTTGATGCGTGTTTTCCTTCAATCGTTATTTTTTGTTTCTTCCTTCGTTATTTTTGTCTCTTTTACTTGCTCTATGGTGTAGTAGATTTCTGTAACTATTAGTACGCTACAATCTTAGAAGGTAGTAAAAATAAAAATGTGACTCGTTCCTAAGTTCTTAAGGAAGTTATTTGCAGCATTGCATATAAGAAGATCACAGTTTTATACTTTAATTTTTCTATCTATATGTGACTAACATTATGCAGATTTAGTATGAGTTTTAAAAGATGCAAAGAAAGATGTTGAATGGAGCTAATAAATAGTTAATTTTTATTCATTATATATGTATGTATATGTTAAAATTACTAAAGAAAAATAAAATTAAGTTTTACAAACCAATTAATATTAAAATTGTTGACTAACGCTTACTAATTTTATCAGTATCTTAGCTTTCATTTGATTAAAAAAATTATTATAAATCTTTAAACTTTAAAAATGCATTTTTTTTAATTACCAATTGTTTTTACGCTTCAAAAAATGTAAATAGTTAATTAGATTTGAAATATAACAACTTTGTATATTTATTATTATTAAAAATAATATGGCTTGCGTTTGTAAAATTTATTTGTATAGTTGCAGAATGAGTTTGTAGTTTATAGTTAAATTTTTTTCCTTCATTTGAAAATCTACTAAAATATATTATTTGTCTATTTTAGTTACAAAGCCAGTGATGCACAATACAGTAAAGAAGTCACAGTCTATGCAGCAAACCACAGAATCTCATCTGAGCGATGACAGGTATACACTTTGTAGTTATACATTTATTTGCCTTTTACATGTGAAGTTTAACAGTATATGGAAAATATATTATATTCATTTTATACTTGATGATCCAGTACTAAATCCGTTACGTTTTAATTCAAATAGATTTTCATTATGTGATATATGAATACCAATAATCTCATCAAACCTGTGTTTATGTTTACATTTTCGTACTCGAATTCAGCATAAAAGCGTTCTAATGTCGTCCATGAAAGTTTACTTTAGTGTTACTATAATATAATATAAGATCAATATTAAGAAGTGTTTTGCTTAGATATTTCATTGTTTATTACTTTATAAATAAAAGGAAAGAGTGTGTTGCCAGTAACGCAGAAAATTAAACGTTTAGCCAACTATAACAGTATTTTATGCAGTAATGAATGTTATCAAATCGTTGTGTATTTGCAGGTATAAAAATGAGTGCATACAAAATAAAAGAGTGGTGTGAACAATTGATTTAAAACAAGACCACATATTTATATTGTGCGCATAGTGATTATTTTTAAATTTTGTATATTCTCTATGGTCATTATTATTGTGTAGTATACAGTTTTGATTTATTATTTAATCTAATGAAAATAATGCAAACGTTAATATAACTACTAAACACATTTTTATACATGGGCTTTTTTCGCAAAATGTAAATGTATTTTAAATACTTAATCAAATAAGATAATAACACACCTGCGATGAATTTGTTACGTTTGGGATTAAATCCATACTTATATACTACTTAGATAATATCCAAGTTTGTCGTGGCGTTAAGATATTGCTTTGAAAAGTATTGAGAAATCTTTAGAAAAACATAGCATGGCAAACTAACATCTAACATCTTAGTAACAAAAAAAAGAAAGAAAAAAAAATTAACTGTGATGAGAGCTTTTGATTTAACCATAAAAAATTATACATTTCAAATGATAATACATGAAAAAAAATCTGATTACTGTTCACAGAAGAACGACCAGCGAAGAAACGTTTGTGGCGCATCGAAAGCCGCCCACGTTAAGCTCAGTGTGCGATGATAAAACGTTAATAAGAGCAGAGGCCGCTGGTCGGCCGAGTAACTGGGAAGATCAGAGACGGAGCTCGTACGCCGGTAGAAGATCAAGACGCAACAGCGTTACCACCGCCGAAGATTCGCAACTTACTATTGAAAACTTCGGAGGGTCCCAAGTGAGAAATAATCTTGTTCACGAGACCTTATTAAAAAAAAATGAGACTATTAGAGTAAGACGAGGAATTGTTTACTTATTATTTTAGAGCTTCTGTTTCATTCTTATTTATTTTTTTGTTTTATTATTTTTATATACATCTCAAACGGACAAACATGCTTTGTAATAGACAGTCTTTAGTCAAGCTGCTGTACTCGTTAAAAAGCGTCGTAAATGACTCTGTATTGTCCTTCTGTCACGCATCTTTCTCAAATCAAAAAAAGGGTACAAGGTACTAAAGTTTCGACCTCTTGTGTATCAGCGCGCAATACTTGTATTTTCTAATTATTTGATCAAGAAAGTTTGTACTTGAGGTAGAGCGAACTATAGCCAAGTATGCGGTTGCAAGTTTAGTACTTTTTCCCTTTGTTTAAAGTCTCTTTCAACAATGCACATTTCTTCTGTCATCATTCACACCACTTTGCTAGAATAAAAACTATACGTTTCTGTGAGTCACTTACAACGTCTTTTACTGAGCAACCGTAGCACCTGGTCGCCGGAACTCTGCAATATGAGGTGTGGGTCTTTTTTTTGTCTTTCCAGGATAATCTGCACAACATCGGCCGTAATCCAGACAAGGTGGTGGGCAAGCACGTGGCTCGACATCCCCGTCTGACGGTCGAACCAACGTTACCTGCTCGTTCAAGCATCCAAGATGCCTACGGCAGCGGTGTCCATCTTATCTTGGCGGACAACGGGCACGCGAGCGATGACGCGCCCCCGCCACCACCCTCGCGACTCAGGCGGCAAAAGTCTAATCCTAATCTCAGTCATCACGTGTCTCTCAAGAACATTCTACATTCCACGGAAAACGACAACACGGATGGCGAGGCACCCAGTACGGCCGCTAGCACCACAACGAAGATGGCGAGTTTCGCGAATCTGAGTAAGAGCTCGGAAAAGGGGATTAATCTCACCTATATGGACCAGGACAAAGATGAGCAGCAGTCTAAACAGAGCTTGACGACGACGGCCGCCAACAGAAAACACGGCCAGAGCAATGGTAATGGTTTCGTCGAGAAGAAGACAACGTTTGCAACGCTGCCGAACATGACCACGTGGCAGCAACAAAGCAATCAGCAGAACCAGCAATTAGAACGAAATTCAACAGGTTGGATGAGTTTAATATCTTGATTTTTTTTTTAAATTGATATTATAAAATAATAGCGAGTATTAAAAACCTATACACCTTTTGATTTAGATGAAAGCAATGGTACTGCAGTTATGGCGTGTGAGTTGAATAATATTCGATTGAAACTGGAAGCCAAAAAACGACAGATTGAAAACGACAAGAAGAAAATGGAATTCGTCATGTCGACACGACGGCAAAAAGTTGGAAAAGCCGCATTTTTGCAAGCCGTCACGAAGGTTGGTCTACTTTTCAATAATTCTTCAAATCATTACGTTCCATTTTTCCCAGCAGATAGAGACGCTGTAAAGATTAAGTTGCCTATATTCGTTTGTTTTATTTGTGATTTATATTTATATGTTTTACTTTTATTTATATAGTTAGCACCGTTTTATTTTACTTTTTTTAACTTTTAATCTCTGGTTAATTCACGAAATCTTTTTAATGACTGATTGCATGTAGCACATTCTATTTACAATATGTGTTATTAATTTGACGTTTATCTAAACCCTTTTTAATTTGCATGCATCCTGAGTTTGAATTATATTATAAGATCGTTCAATTCTGTATACACATAATTATTTGCACACTACATTAACTTTTCATTTGCTATACTTCATTGAACTTTATAATTTCATGTACTTAAAGTAAATATCATTTAATATCAGAATTGACAGTCCAATATATAAATCATTCGCAAATTTCATATCCAAGCAAGCTCTAGAGTTTAAAATCATATAGTTTTTTTTCAATAGTCAAAATTTGAGATGCCTTAATGTAGCGAAAAAAAAACTAAGAATAGATGTGCAGCTTGTTACTTGTATCCTACAATGATCGTAATATTCGCTGCACATCGAGTCTTAATACCAATCATTGCTAAAGATTGCTTGCCTTGTAATGTCATTACTACAGAAAAATTTCTATAGAGACTGTATAATAAGTATCAAAAAAGTTGGTAATGAAGTTGGCTATGCCGTGAAGAGTGACGTTGTTCTGCTCGCGGGTGGTGTATGTTGTTGGTGTTGGTGGTGGACTGTGAGTACCTAACATAGCACGCCTTGTGGTTGGGCTCGTTGCAGGGTAAAGTTAAGTCTCCCTCTTCATCGACATCCGGCGGAGACAGTCCTGTGGAGATGGGCCCCCCTACCCCGTTAAGCTCGGCACAGGCCGGGGAGCAAAGCATTGCCGACGATTGCTCCTCCTCCGTCGCTTCCTCTTCCACCCATCAGTTGCCCCAGGAGAAACCACAACGACCCTTCTCCTTAAAGGTATGGATCATCATCGCAATAGCGCCACAGCACGGAAAAGCATTTCATTTTTTATTCAATTTCATACTCTAATACATCGAGTTGTTGTTTTTGAAATGAAATGTTTTTTCGTGTGCTTATACATGTACACATGCTGTATAGAACAGATTATATAGTTACGTTAGGTGGCATCGAGTTTCATTTTCGCCACTCCTCCCATGTTACTCCTTACAGTGGCTATAGGAAAGAAAACGCAGTTGCAGAGAAAGTCTAAGTAATCGTTCAATTTTTTAATTGCTTTTCGTGGTTGTTTATAATTTTTCGATTATTTTTAATGAGAATGTAAACGTGTTAGAAGTTATTGTAAATTGCACGGAAATGCATCGTTTCAATTAGAAACTGTCTTTCATAAAACCGAGAATAAATATTTTGATTCAAGCTACTGTAAGGCATTATAAATCGTAAAGTTATCCTGCTTATGAATGGCTTGAATATGACCTTTGTTGCATTACAGATGTACCCAGTGTAGTCAGTTGAGTATTGCGAGGTTAAGCCTTTAGAATTTTGCGACAAAAGTACAAGTTCTGATCGTTATAAAAAGTTAGTCTAGTTCAAAGATTTTAAGATACAATTTTTATCCTTGTATAGAAACAAAATAACAATAACGTAAGTCCAAATATTAAAGTTTATAATTTTGGTTAGTCACAAGGATAACATAGTAAACAATAATAACAATACTTACCATATTTTTATTCACTATCAACTCACCTCAATCATGTTCCGGGGCACGTACCGTTCTGAATCAATCTGCACTTGTAAATTA
Organism: Cecidostiba fungosa; assembly: GCA_900474305.1. Lineage (NCBI taxonomy): Eukaryota > Metazoa > Arthropoda > Insecta > Hymenoptera > Pteromalidae > Cecidostiba > Cecidostiba fungosa. Next base: position 49,326 of record UCOJ01000138.1, on the reverse strand, counting down.
AAACCAATTTTTACCGGCTCTATAAATGTGTATTTTGGTGGTGGTTATAACTGTTTAAATAAAATCTTATTAGATCACTTAGTTCCTTAGTGTTTATTGTATACTTAATATTTGAGTGTGAAATCCCTTCACTTCGATTCTTGTGGTCGAAGGTGAAACCGGTTCGCTTTAACGCGATATCGAGGTCTATCGATTGGCGAAAAGTGATTAGCGCAATTTCCGGACGGCGCGGCTCATCTGAGCCAAATATGATTTATGCACGTAGATATACAGGAGAAAGAGCGGGTGAAGGTATGATAAGAGGGGAAACCTTGACATGAGACTTTGTCATATTGATCAAACAGGAGGACAAATAAGAAGTTTCGGGGTGGGACTATGTATTTTCCATTCTCGTGAATTCCTTTGCTGGATTGTTGAGTTTTGATACTTGAGTGCATTAGCTTTATTCTTTTCAATTCCTTTGTTGTAATCAAAAGCAACAGGCTACTTCGTGTTTCGGTGTTAGTTTGCCCTATATACGGACCGTATTGTTATCAAAATTTTTTATACTGAAAATTCAAAGTCTGTGAAATAAGTAATAAGTTTTTGATGAGAATGTGATATACCAACGAACAATTTAATAATTATAATATACTTTTAAACTGATCGGTCATTTACTTAAATAATAAAAGAAAGAATAATGAGTCAACATGGATTTTTGGAGAATTTCCAAATGTTTCTTTTTGCAAGAAATGGTAAACCATTGTGGAACATATATTTTTTAAAAACGTCACCTGTATGTATGATACTATAATTATGTGCACATTTCAATAACGTGGTTATGTCAAACAGGAGATCAGCGAAGACGTACGGGACGTGGAGCACAAATGGTTGGACCAGGATGGCGCGCCTTTCGTGGAGACACGACGAACGCCAGACATCGAAAATATGGATTACGATCAATATCATCATTCGATAACACAGTGAGTATTCTGATGTCTATTTGCACAATAAATCGATAGAACCAATGCACTTCATTCGTGCGTTATTCTATTCTTAGAATGAACAGTAGTTTAAGTGAAATTCAACAAGACATTCAACGTTTGGCCAGTCAGCAAAATCAAATCCAACAGCAACATCTGATGACGCAGCACCAGCAGCAGATGCATCAACAGCAGCAGATGCAGCAACAGTTTCAGCAACTTCAAAGTCTCACTCAACATCAACAGCATTTTCATGTAAGTTTCGAAAAAATAGTAATAATTGTGGTCTTAATGTTTTAAAAAAGAAAACCGGGAAAATGTATGATTTTCTTAAAAGACGTACGGCGTACCTCCACAAAACCCGATGTCTGCACGGGTACACGAGCCACCTCAACAATCGCAGTTCTATCTTCATGATCAACCACAAGTGCCAAGACGTACGTGGGGTCAACCACAGCCAATACAATTAGGAAATGAAAATGTTGGATACAACCAGTCTGTGGATACTCGTTATGTACCTCCTTCGGGTAAAAAAATTAATTATTTCTGTGAATCATTCAATAATTTTACAGTCTTTTAAAATAAAAATTTCCTCTACAGTGTATCAGCAGCAGCAGCAGCAAGAACCTCGGTTCTATCAAGATACTCGATCATGGGGAATGCCAATTCCACAACAAAAAGGATTTATTTTACACGACTCACCGCAAGAGCCGCGGTATCTTAATGGTGGAGAGCATAGTCTGTCTAGTAATCAGCATCACATGTCTTCATTTCCAGTGGCGCAAACGCTTTTTAGTCAAACTCCACCTTCTTCAGCTAGTCCACAACATCGTAGTGCTGTGAGTATCAAGATATATGCAGTATATTTTTAGTTTGTTAAATGAACTTAATATCGTTGTATATACTGGACTCGAGTTCATACTCTACTTTTCTGATTTTTTTAAGTTATCAATGTCAATTGTTACGGATCTTACTAAGGTTCGACGGAGTATCGTCTTTCAGGAGCTTTGAATACGGATGTCAATTTTTTTTCATTCATATTGCAAACGTTTCAGTTATAAAAGTCTTGTAAAAATACTTTTTTACCTTAAAAATGTTAGTGTCCCAATTTTAAATAAAAAAATGGAGAAAGATTCTGATTTGCCGTTCGGAATATGATCATCCACCCACTGCGGCTACATACGAGAGCACCTAGGCAATACGCGTATCTCCGGGTATCGGTGTATTCCTTTCGCATATGTATAGTACACAAGAACAGTGCACACCTATTCGCGCTCCTCGACATACACTCCGGCCATTGAAAAACATCTCGAATACTAGCCTGACCGCTGGGTGGGTGAGAAACCAGTTGGTGATGTAATGCACTCTTATAGGTAGTAGCCGCCCAAACGGCCGAGCGCGCAAACTCTCTTCCCACACGGCTTTTCTAACCCATAGGTGCGCGCACACACCTGTGAACGATCACCGCAGCCGTAGTCTCGCGACATAGGTACAGTGTTATACGCGAGTTCGCTCTAATATCCATTCAAATAGAATGTATCTGTTTCATTCATCTGCAAGCAAAAGCGAGACGAGCTCGAGTGTGTCCGTCGCCGCCGCCGCTTATAATTACAGCCGCGATGCCGACGTTAACAAGATCGTGGGTTTGAATTTATAATTACAATACACTACGACGTGGATTATAGAGCTCTTTGCGAGTGTTTTTATTTTTTTTATCTGCAGAGCCTGACACACGTCCGGCTTGCGCGTGCGCCCTCCATTTACCAGAGGAAAAAATGAACTGAAAAAAATCGTTTGATTGATTAACGTATACCGTAGGTCGTAAATTACAGGCTCTTTTAGATGAGATATGCAGTTATATACATAAGTGATTTGCAAGGAAGTTATTTGGACGACTCTTCGTTATTTATGTGATGCGTTTTCAGTTTTGCTAGTTTCATTGACTATCTTTATAAGTGAAAAATAAATCAATGCCAATGCAAATTAAATTTTTAATTCACTTAAAACGGTTCAAGATAGCAAATCAAATTCGAATATATATAAAGTACTATATAGCGGTTTTTGTATTCAGTCATCTTGGAAACTCTCTGACGTCATGATGCCAACTACTGTTTTGTAAGCATTATGACATCAGAGTTTAGAAGACTTCATGAAACAGTAGCGTTTGCAGTCTTGTAAAAATAAAATTGAAAAATTTAGAAGGTAGAACGAAATTAATATGACTTATTTATTTTATATAAATTGCAGGTTCATCGAATAAGTCAGTTAATGGGTGATAGTCCAGATGCAAAACGGCAAAATATGCATCACATGCCAATGTCATGTGAAAGTCCCTTGGATAAAAGATTGAGCTCTATGCCGCCGGAAGAAATAGAGCCTCAAAATATGTCCTATTTAGGTAATTTTTCTAGCAATTATCCTCTTTATAGACATTTTATATTGATAACATTTTACTAATACTTCAATCTTCAATTTTACAGTTAACGAAGAAGACTTTTCTCAGGGGATTCGAAACTTGAATATCACATCTGGTAGTCGAACGTATAGGATACCATCGCCGACGAGGCCATCGATATCGCGAAATTCGTTTCAACCTCATACGTCATTACGAGAAACGACTCCATCGCCGTCTGGCAACACCGCGGAAGTTGTGCCATTAGACGCGAGCGATGCAGGAGAAAAGGGCTTTTATATTTCGTTTGACGATGCGCCTAAGAAGCCGAAGCCTTCTCTTAGGACCAAAAGAGCATCTCCTAAAAAGGTAAACTAACATTAAATTACAAAAAGATGATTAATTATGATCATCTTATATTAATGAAATGCTTTTATTTTATCTCAGGAGAGAAGCGTGTCTGCATATTTAGATCAGGATGACTACTTGTCGCGCTATGAGCAGCCGTCTGTCAGCGTTACACTTGAAAGACAACGCCAACTCGGACAAAGAAATTTGGGGAAAGAAAAACAAAGACAAACTGAGGAACGGGAATCGCAACGACAAGAGCTCAGGGTCAGGGAGCCGCAACGAGAAATCACCAGAGATCCACAAAGGGAGAGACACAAGAGCGAAGAGGTAATAATCATAGGAAACCAGCTAGATAATCCAGACCCCGTAAGTAAAAATCTACTTGTCAAGTATAAAAAGTATGTAAAAGTAAAATTGACTGAAATTCTTATGTCGCTCTACAGAACTCCATTGACGAAATGGAACGGAAGAAAGAGAAAATAATGCTTTTGTCGCTGCAACGAAGACAGCAACAAGAGGAATTAAAGGAACGGAAAGAAGCAGAAGCACAAGCTCGTAGGGAAGAAGAAAAAATGAAAGAGGAAGAGAGGGCAAGGAAAAAGGAAGAAGAGAAGCAACGAAGAGCAGCTATTCTTGAGCAGTATAAATTGAAAAAAGCCATAGAAGAAGCTGAACGAGAAGTAGGATTCTTGCATCAAATTAATCTTACATGATCATCAGTACATTACAAGGAATTTAATATACTAAAAACTGATATTTTTATCTTCCGTGTACAGGGCAAAAATATTAACAAAGACTTGATGAATGCATTAAAGCCGGCTAAACTTCGAAGTAAAGCCACTCCTAGTCGACCACGACCGAAAACGATTCACGTCGATGCTGGCGCGGAATTGGATTCCGGCGTCCTTACGCCTAGTAGAGGGAAAAAGGGGTCGTCGTCTAATCTCAGTACAGGTAATTTACAAAAAGACACACGTTCGGGACCCTCTTGCTAATAAGTATTTCTCGGAAATTACTTTATTACTGAATATTTTTGATAAAATATTGGACCTATTGATCAATAAATTCCGAGAAATAATTTGTGACCTTCTGTTAGGAACTTTGACCCCTTCAGTTATCAGTGTGATTAAATTTTTCATAGTCAATGTTGTTAATGCTCGACTGTTTGCATGGCACAATTTTTATATCCAGAGCAATTTTACTTTATGTTGGATGATGCCATTTATGCGTCCCCAATGAGCTTTCTCGATGTTTTTTTAAGAGTGACTTTTTATTTATTTATTTTGGACACAAACAAGACAAGCTCAAAAAATTCTGTCCTGTTTTTAAAAAATTTAATGATCATTGAAGTTCATAAATAAGAAACTTTAATTTATCTTAATACCTTATTTCGATTTACGTTCGTTATTGACATGGGTCGTTCAGGCATCATAAAGACTACATTAGTTTTTCAAGTTTAGAAGTGTTAAAAATATAGCAAAGTGAAGTTTTTGTAGATAGATTCTTTATAACTTTTGGTTGTACAAATTTATTAGTTGACAAATTTTAAAATGGTTTCTGACCACACCATGTCGATATGTCCGCATAATGCACGGATAAAAAGTATAGAGGATAGAAATTTTGAGCTGATTTACATTTTTGGCACTTGAAACACTACTTAGCGTCGCTGACATCACCTACAATGAGGCGAGACTACTACCGAGGTTCGCAAGACAGTCTAACTGCGGCGCATCTCGAAGAACGACGATCCAGCTCCCTTTATCGAGGTGGCAGCCTCAGGGGTATGCACATGTTCACACATACACAAACAATAACATTTTAATCAGAGTTTGCATTCATTAGTCAATCATGCATTTTTAACATGACATTTTTTCAAATCTTTTATAATTTTCATCATCTTTTGTAATCTTATCATCTTCTTTTATAAAAATGATTAACGACATAATTAACTTTAGTGAAATAACTATTATAAAATTAAAAAAATTAAAATGACAAATTACCAAGTTAATACGATACATTTTACACTTGAATTGAAGTTTCACTTTCTGTTCTGGTTGCACTGCATGACCATCATCTGCATTACTGTAGAAGCATCAGTCATTTATCACATATATGCATCGTACGCAAGTGCGCGCTAACCGCCTCTAACCATAGACATAAGGCTTTACTAACATTCTATAATAGTTTGTTACCCTATTTTAGTATCTTCCGTAGATTCACCCGACGATGGTAGAAGCTCATCACCGTCTAGAAGCGGCATACAATTAGGACGGCGCGGCTCCTACAAAACCTCACGAGGTGAGTCTATTCATTTTTTATCGTCGCTTGAAAGCACTCTGTATAAGTATATTATCGATCATTATATCATTATATGTTTAGTTTTATATATATGCGTAGAACTTATTTTTTGCAGGATCGTATATCGATGGTATGAGCATTTATGATCCATGTATAAAGCTCGTACACCGTAAACACATCTCTGTTATATATTTGTCTTTCCGTTTACTTATTGTATTGTTTCAATTCCGAATGATTGTTATTAAAAACAAGGTAGACTTGTGTATTTTATAGCTTTATATGAGTTGGAACGCAACGTTATATTCTGCACCGAAAAATGCACTGGCTATATATGTATTATATATATATATCTTGAGCTTCGATGCTCGGCTCGTAGTTGATGAAAGTGAGATTGACGTATATTATATATACAAATTCAGAAGCATCCCCCATTGCCCCCGTAAAAAATGAACCATTAAATGTTCGTACAATACACGTACGAGAGTGTAACACAACGGAAACGTTGCATATTATTGCAGATGCGCAGGAACCTCAGCAACAGGTTAGAGGCAGGCCTAAATACCCGAGTTACCAAAACTTTAAGGGAAGAAAGTCTAGTTCGTTGATGAATCTGTGCGGTAAGGAGCACCCAGTGACTTGGAAACATACATTTAAACCCCTGAATATATTATTCCTTTTTTGTGTCTCGTGCAACAGTTTACAAGTTTCTATGGTTCTCTACACATTATTATACATTTCTAGGCCTTTTAGTAAAAATATAATGTACACACGTAGTTTCGCATGGTGGCAGGTTGCAGATATACATGTTAGATACAAGGTGGCAGCGTTAAAGCGAAACACAACACTAACCAAGACACTTGCATTCACATTCAACAGCACATCGTTACTTTAGTTTATATCAAAGTTTTACCAATAATACATTTAATGCTTTATTCTTTTGCTTATAGTATATCTAGGAAAAATAGTCATATTTTGTATAGAATCAAACGGTTCATAGTTATTTTTCCAAGATTCATTAATTATAAAAATTGTTATTGTTTTAGTACAGAATATTTTAAATTATTAATTTTTATGCAGAGCAGTATTAGTGAAACTTTGACTGAAAAATGTAATTTAAGAAAAATACTTAAATCACTATTTTAGATTAATATCGAAGCTTGTTCGGCTTATCGTTGTACAGCACTGGTTATGGGTCCTGATGTTTTCAATGTCTTTCAGATTGTCTCAGTGGTTCCAGTCTTTCATACATTACATTGTTAATTTGCTATGACCCACTTTTAGATTTTGACTTGTTCTATTATCATTGCTGTCAGAAATGTCTTTGATTCATTTTCAGATTCATTGTTGTAGTTACTGAAAGGTATAGCAAATTTTCTACTCTAAGATTCAGTCATTTTTCATATTAATTTAAGAAGAATATCATTAATATTACATTAAATTATTACACAGATACATTTTAAATTTACATACTTTGCATTAAGAGATTAATCACGTATATTATAATAAATATATACAAATCTAGACACAGTTTACAAGATGTATATAGAGGATGTAGAAACAGATTACAATAAAGTGACTAACTCCTCTTTCTCATGAAAAAAAAAATAATAATAATATGTACAATAAAAATAAAGCAACATTGGAAATAATAACTGTAGTAATAATGGTTTTGGTTATTAACTGTGGTCATGTTAGTCCCAATTAAGCTCAATAAGGTGAAAGGCATCTCGTGGAATTGTTTTTGGTTTTATGTTTTACAATTATCTCATCATAATTTTTACTTATATATAAATGTCAACTTTTCTCATATGATTTTTAATTTGTATACAGATACAGACAGTGGATTAGGAAGAGCTACACCGCCAAGACGAGCACCAAGTCCTGGTATGGGAAGCATGAGGCATCTCCCTTCACCTTCAGGACCTGGATCCTTACCACCAGGTCTAATGACGAAGCGAAGAGTCTTTGACGATGGCAGCAGTGACATCAGTAGTACACCCAGTTCGATGATGGATTATAATGGTAATGGTGTTAATTTAATACATATATTAAAATAATCTTGATATTTCTGTTTTTTGGAATATCGACTTACAAAACTATAAAATATTGCAGGTCCAAGATTATATAAGCAGCCAGCAACAAAGTCAAACCGCGGTATTATGTTAAATGCTGTGGAATACTGTGTATTCCCAGGTACAGTTAATATGGAAGCAAAGCGCAGAGTATTAGACGAGATTTCAAGATCGGAAAGCAAGCATTTCCTTATACTTTTCCGAGACGCTGGCTGTCAATTTCGAGCTCTCTATTCATACTGCCCAGATAGAGATGAAGTCACTAAATTATACGGGACTGGACCGAAATGGGTCAAAGATACAATGTTCGACAAGTTTTTCAAGTAAGTTGTTTATTGGTCACATTTTAAATATGAAAATGAATTGGACTTTATATCGCTTCCTTTTTTTTGTAATTGCAGATATAATTCTGGTGGGAAATGCTTTTCCCAAGTTCATACGAAACATCTGACTGTCACCATAGACGCCTTTACGATACACAATAGCCTGTGGCAAGGTAAAAAGGTGAATTTACCAAACAAAAAGGATATGGCTCTTGTCATATAGTTTTACACAAGAAACAAGTTTAACATTATGCTACTGTGCCCTTTGTTGTTCATAGTTACTATTTTAATACAGGCCCATATTAAATTATAATGAAGCGTTGCGTTCTTAGTCAGTTTTATATCGAAAAATATATAGGCGAAGAGAACAAAAGAAATAAAACTTGTCACCGGTCGGTGCTGACACGCGAGCCTGGACGAATGATCATTTGGATGTGTATACATTTTCGCGCGTTGATTTTATAAGAATGCGTTGTTTATGGCTTTTTTATTTTTCGCACTTGGCGTCAGCACCGATGCTCTACTGCTGTAAGATTATCGGTATTTACAATAGGAATTGTTTTCTGTCAGCAATGTACCGGCGACTAACTCATAATTGCGATATTTCATCTTGTTATTTCGCATAAGACTATACATAGTTAGTTAGTTTATTCTATCTGTACAGTTTATACATAAACTTTTTACATTTTTCCTCTTGTTTTGTCGCTCCCTCTCTTAACGATTAAATTAAATTTAATTTACTTATATTGCAGTACAATATAGTATTTATTCCTGTTAGCCTCTTCTCAATACAATTATTTTTATCCCAAAAAGTTTTACATTTTGTCTAAACAGGTTGCCTTTATATACTTTAAATTTAATATTCTTTATCTTCAGTTTTTCATTCTGCAATACATCTGTAGATAGCTTTTATTGACACTTTTTAAATAATCATCTATTCTTGCGTTACATCTATGATTTGGAAATTTCATTATTTTAAATTGTTTTACGTTTATTAAACCTGTAAATTTAAGAGCCAAGCATTAGCTATATTATATAAAAATAATGTTTATTTTTTTATTATGCATTTAAATTACGTACTTAAAAATTTTAATTTAACAAAATTTGCTTTACCATGACACTGCTTTGTATTTTTCGGATAATCTCAGATTCCTATACAACATTTTATTGAACCCTAAATTGAAAAGTTTTAATTTTGTGTGATGAATAATCTATTTTCATGTTGTATGTGCTTACAATACTGTATTTTGCATAATCGGCATCGAATACCGCTTCTTCCATTACAATTTAAAAATACAACACAATTAGCGACTGACTGTACGTAACCTTTTGTGTGAACTAATAATTTTACATTTTAATGTTCGAGTCATAGTCAGGACATTAATGTTAACATCGGTTTTGAAGACAAGTTTTTATGCGTCGTATTACTATGATAGATAAATTTTACGTGATTAATCAATTTTTATAAATAACTGTATAATCAAATGATCAGTTATTTTTTAAAATGATTTGCAAAAATTCATTATAATAGTATTACGAAATCAAGTAAAAATGTTGTCTTTCAAAATACTCAACGATGACCTGGTCATAGTTGTATTAGACTCGTCTTAAATAACTAACTAATAACAAAATTTAGAACAGGATTTGCACAGAATCGTTTATTTATATCGAATGATTATTATTTTTTGTGTGACTGTACGACTGTCTCGCCGTCTTGAATTTTGAAAGAAGCAACAGAGTTGTCGAAAATCGCGCTTCTAAGTCAGTAGCATTTTTAAAGAATTTACAAATTCTCTTCAATTTTAAAACAAAGTTTTTTCTTCAAATTACGGTTTTGCAAAATAATGTGATAGGAACATACTGTGATTTTCATTTCTTGGACGTAAATTATTAAAATAATGGCAGTCCTCAATGAAATCATGAAAATTATAAGTTTAAGAGAATTTTTCGAATAGTAGTAAAAAAATACTTTCTTAATCGAGTCTTGCAGTGAAGTCTAGAAAAGAAAAAGGATCATAACTAGATATGAATTTTGCCGTAACTATGGAAAAATGATTAAAACGATTTTAACACAGGAATTCATGGTGTAGATGTTGCGCGTGGATGCGAGTGTCACAATGCCTCTTGCGCGACTTAATTCTCTGGCATACCGCTTTGTCTCATCTGTCAGCTCTGCTGACCCTTACATTCCTAAAGAGTTGCATTACGCTATTTAATGTGCACTATCGAGAAAAAATTTAATTAACATTAAAAATTTATCAGAAGGTTATCATGTATGGAATAATTAGTCGTAAAAGTCATTTTACATCATGCCTATTAAACTGTTAGCATGAAATTGATGAACGGTGACAATTTTTACAGTTTGGTATGCGATTTTAAATTAATCCCTTTTACTTGTTCATTCCATGCAATATGGTAATTATTAAAATTAATTTCGCTAGTTTAAATATTTATTAAAATCGAAAGTTAAAGGTATCAAAGGAGTTAAATTACTTGTTATATTGTTAAGGCAAAACGTTAAGCATATAAGTCGAAACAGCTACGTTTGTGCCATAATGCAGTTAAATAGTCCCTCAATAACAAAGCCTGATTTTCAACCAGTGTAAAAGTATACTGTAACAATATTTCGACAGTAAATATTTCATAAAGTATATAAAATCTATATTTAAAGAAATTTTAAAATAACTTTTGATTTTAATGATATATGAATGTTTTTTTATTATGAATGTGTGTGCATAATACTTTATGCTTGAAGTTTATCAATGTATTTATATTCAAATGCTCTGCTATGAAGGAACATTTGAAACCAATTTTCCAAAATCTGTAAAAAAATTTTTCTTAATTACATATAACAATGTTATTAACATATCGACTTGTTCGTGTTTTCGACGATTTGGCACACTTAAGATGTTCAAGTGCATTTAAATAAATCGAAGTTTGAATAAATAAAAATTGTAACGAGAAACGCGAGCGGGTAAAATATGTAATTTGTTCTATTTTCATGAAATGTAAAAGCGTAAACCTGGAGAGCAACGTTACTTAAAGTTGAACTTAATGAAAGATAAAAGTAAATAAAAAAAGTCCGAAATGACAATATCGATTAACGAAATAGGTAAGAGTCATAGAGCCTGATGACAGAGAATTAACGTCGATTAAATGAAAATCTAACTTAGTCACTAATTTTAAGCGTCGGTAACAGATTATAATATCGTTTAGTGACGATGTATTAATAATGTTGAAACAGCACTCAAACAAAGAAGTAACTTCCAAGTACTGGACAACGGTTACTGCTTACGCTTGATATGTATATTTTTTGAGCGAAGGGAAGAAAAATTAGAAAAAGTTATTCTGGCTTTGTGATGCTGTTCAGAAAATGATACATGTTTACTTATGGAATAAAAGCCTTTAAGAAAACGCGCAAATGAGAGAAAAAATTATATGAAAGAAAAGTACGAGACCTTTGCGCACTTATAAGTAAATTGCCCTTACTAATTATAAATAAACTTATGTACGCGATCCTTATAATTTCAGTCATAACATGAAACCGTTAGTCGTGAAATAATTTTACATCCATGTCTGTAAATATTTATGTTTTTATATGTATACATACGAATCGAAAAAATCGCTACATATATATATTTATGAAGTACGACAAGTAAGATTCGGATAATATTTTACTGTTAGCATCTTTCAGCGAATGTCATTAATAAAAGTGAAATAATCCATATGCGCCGGACTTTTGTATCTGAACCTATTGCAGATACTTCCTTGGAATGTCCTTTAACGCGCCGTTATCAGGGACATGATTCATTTAGCTTTTAAGTGTATATATGTATAACTCGAGTAAAGATAAATCATTCTTTAAGGAAAAAAGTAGATAAAATCATTTCTACAAAAATCCTTTACATTTGTCTCTAGTTGTTGATTATATTCTTATTTATTTTTTTCTTATTTTAGACCGAATTTGTTGGCCTTGACAAACTGTACAAGTACACTCTCATTTTCTATACGGTTAGTTCGTTGAAACAAAAATATTCCGTGTTAAATGACATAAGTGTAAGACGATAAATTCATTTCAAAATAAAATAAAAAAAAAAAGATATTATTTTTTGATTGAAAACAGAATAGCAGATTTTTATTTTATTACTTCATTTTGTATTATCATCTAGATTACTGTTTTTTTAAATTTATTAAAATTTTCGCAGTAGAACTTTTTAAATATTTGTAAGAGAACATACGACTAATTAAGGTAAGATACTCATACATTCTTACCTGTTGAACAACTTGAATTTTGATAATACGATTTTAAAATTTTTTTTTTAACCAGAAACAGATAATATTTGTGCATTTAAAATTATCCATTAAAAATTGAATTAATTGGTTCTTTATTCATTGTGCACATCAGCATATTAAAAACTCTAATTCAGTTTAAAACGTTAAAAGTACAACAATAAGAAATATATAGGTCAATATTACGCACGTTCTTGTAATCATAGAAAATTGAAACGATTTGTTTTATTACCTTAAAAATATTATACTGGGTCGATTTAACCAAATCTAACCAGTTCAAGAATCCAAGACGAAAATAATCAAAAGAAGGAAGTTTTAGCTCATTCATCAGTTATATAAGGACGATAAAAAAAGTGGTGATAAATGGCAAGGTCAGCAAAATGCAGTTCTTCAGAAAAACTGCCGAGCTAGTCGCTTCTAAAAGTATCCTTATTGATGAGATTTTTTTGCACGCCCGATAGATAATAACGATTTTATAAAATCCGACCAAACTCGTAAAGAAGGCTGCTCGCATACATACACCAAAGTTCACTTGTAAACACATTCGACAGCTCTCCGCTCATCCTCAGTCTCATTGGCACGCCGTTACTGTGCGGATCGATCTGCTGCCACTAGGTTCTTTTCACAGCCAAGGTTTGAAAATGAGATAGACGTGCTAAAAAAAAACAAAAATTGGCAGTTTGTTATCTAGTCCGAGTAGATGCAATAGTTATCAGTGTAACAATTAATGGACTTGACCCGGTGACCAAAAGATAACGTGTGATCGTTGTGAGGATGCATCCGTAGAGCAGCTTGCTGTTTATATATACTATCTTATGTCTTGAATTGATTCTGACGTTGGCTATTCCACTGTGAAGCTGCTTTGTATTGATAATCAAATGTAAAGAGGTACGTTTTTGTGATTATGAAATTTGAAATCACTTAATTGAAACTTTCATCCTAATATTTCTGTAATATTTAGAATAATGTATCCCTTGAAGAAAGTATTACTACTCAGCACATTATTAGTTGCAATCTTTATCGAAACTCATTGCTCAGAAGATGTCGAAACCGCTACTGATGTTGAACAGGTTGATGACGAGTCGCTAAACACCACAGACTATCGACTGCCCGACAATGTGATTCCCAACGCATATTATATTCGAATCACTCCCTTCATAATACCCGACAATTTCAGCTTCGATGGCGTCGTCAGCATTAACGTTACGATCATGAAACCTACTTCCGAAATAGTACTTCACGTGGATGACATTACAGTCTACGATGTGATAGTTTCAAGTATTGACGAAGAAAAAAACACGCTGACACAGTTCGACGTGGAAAATATCACAAGGAAGGAAAAGTATCACTTTTTGAATATCGAAATGAAGTCGCTCATAAATGCCGGTACCAATGTCACCATCGACATAACGTACGCTGGAAAGTTGAACAATGACATGAACGGGTTCTTCCGGGATTGGGTCAAAGTTGAGAATGACTACAAGTATGCACTTGGAACTCTGCTGCTGTACACTTTTAATTCTTCAATAATATAAGAGATTTATATATATTGTGAATAAATTTCCAGATGGGTCTTGGGGACGCAATTCGAGCCTATAGGAGCTCGAAAGGCCTTTCCCTGCTTCGACGAACCTGGACTAAAGGCTACATTTCAGATAGTGCTAATGGTACCGGATCACTACATCGCTCTCAGCAACATGCCTATTAAAAGTATAATTAATACCCACACGAACGAGTAAGTGCAAATAAAATAATTTTTAAGCAAAACACACTCAAAACTGAAATACCTGCAAATGACGATCTTTCAGAACAATCGTCGAGTTCGAAACGTCCCCGTTGATGCCGACTTACACGGTAGCCTTCGCAGTGGTCGAATACGCGAGTCTTGGTATACCAATCCCCCCAAACCAGATTCAGCCTCGTCTCTACCGGGTCTGGTCAAACCCGGAACTGGCCTACCAGTTGCCCTACTCCCTCCAGGTCATCCCAAAGATACTGGACTTCTTCGGTAACAAAACGTCTCTGGAATATCCGATCTCGAAACTCGAGATGATCGCCTTCCCGGATTTTCCACCAGCGGCGATGGAAAACTGGGGTCTGCTTGTGTATTCGGAGATGTTCATGCTGTACGATAAGATGGTGACGCCGTTGAGGATCAAGAGGTACATCAGGAACCTCGTCACTCACGAGCTCACCCACCAGTGGTTCGGGAATCTCGTCACACCCAAGTGGTGGGATTATCTGTGGCTCAGTGAATCTTTCGCTGCTTACTTCGAGTATCATGCCCACGAGGATGTGAGTTGTAAATTCTGCAAAATCAAATAAGAATTAATCAGTAGTTCGTTAAAGATCGGTATATAAAATACTACATATTTTTTCAGGAACTAGCCTCCTGGAACCTGGAATCGCAATTCGTGGTGAACGAGATGCACGAAGCTTTTAACTATGATGCTTTTCCCAGTAGTCACCCGATGACGCACGAGGTCTACAGTCCGGATGAAATTGCGGGTATTTTCGATCCGATATCATATAATAAAGGTGCAAGCGTAGTTAGAATGATCGAAAAATTGCTCGGTTCAAAGATATTCTTCGACGCTTTGCAGCGTTACTTCCAAGCCAAGTCTGTACTTACAGTAATAGCTATATTCAGACAAAAACTTTCGTAAAAATTCTTAACGATCTTTGTCACATTGCAGTAAATACTCAGTTACAACGCCGGAGTTGCTGTACTCGGCCTTCGAAGATGCAGTAAACAACAGCGATCATAGATTGAACGTTAGTGTAACCGATTTATTGGACAGTTGGACAACTCAATCGGGTTATCCTCTGGTTCACGCTTCCTTCGATGGGGATACGGTGACTTTAAGACAGAACCGATTTTTCCTGCAGCCAAATAAAAACTTGACTTCTAACGCGACTTGGATTGTTCCTATTACCTGGGCAAGTAGTAGCAAACCGAATTTCAATGACACCAGAAGCGTCACCTGGTTGATGGATAATGAAGAATCTACACCGATCACGATACCGAACGCGACTAACGATTGGGTCGTTATAAACGTTCAACAAGCGGGTATGTATTTACTTTTATATAAAGAATGACGGTTAGGATTTTTTAACAATACAATAATCGGTTTACAGGATATTACAGAGTCAACTACGACAATAAAATGTGGGAGCGTATAATTGCATTGCTTAAGTCGGATGAATATGAAACGCTTCATGAACTGAATCGTGCAGCGTTGATAAATGATCTTTTCAATTTAGGAAGAACTAATTATGCTGATTACAATATAGTATTGTCCGCTTCTCAATATCTTAGCAAGGAAACTAATTATATCCCTTGGAGGACGGCTTTCGCGTCTTTGATCCATCTGAAGAAACGCTTCGTAGGCTATCCCGAAATTTACGATCATTTTAAGGTATTCACCACTCAAAATCTTCTCGCATTTTTCAATTTCGTATATGAATCGGAGCACTGTAATAAATGTATATTCGCAGCTTTACGTTATATCTTTGCTAGAACCACATTACCTGAGGCTCGGTTTCAATGAAAATAATGGGGAAAGAGATTTTGACGTTATGTTCAGGGAGATACTTTTGAAGTGGATGTGTGATTTTGATCATAAAGAATGTGTTAGTAATTCTTTGGAACTATTTAAAAAGTTACGACAAAACGACAGGTAAGATTTGGTTCATGCACAGTATTGTAATAATATTTTATTATGCACAATTTTTAATGTTTCTGTTCATTTTAGTTTCGTGATATCGCCAAATCTACAAACTGCTGTTTACTGCACTGCTATGAAACATGGATCATCTGACGATTGGGATTACTTATGGAACAAATTGCAAAAAACTAACTTTGCCATCGAAAAATTGACTATTCTGTCTGCTTTGGTCTGTTCGAGAAATACAACGCAATTGAACAGGTACGTTTTCTCATTATGCGTTACAAATTGTACAAACATGCGGAATGTGTGCATAATTTTAATGACATTTTTCGGTAGGCTTTTACGAGCTGTTGTAACTCCTGGAGATAGAATTAGAAAACAAGACATGAAAGATATTATAACGACGATGGCCGATGCTAGTTTGGTTGGCGCAAACGAAATACTCGATTTCTTGGATGCTAATTATGACGAAATTTTGAAAGCGTAAATTTATTTAATGCATTGACAGTATCACTTTATAACACGTATCTTCAATAAATTCATTAGTCATGATTTTTCTTTTTTGTTGATAATTTTTCAGTTTCGGTGACAACAGCGTGATCGAGTATGTGCTGATTAGTACTACTGATAGCATGTCAACAGAGAAACTTGTAGAAAAGGTAATTTAAATAATATTCGAGTTTAATATTCAAAAAGAATCAATGGTGACACAATTCAATTACCGTTTTCGCAGTATGCCGGATTCATAGAAAAGAACAGCAAAAAAGTAGAAAGCATTGCGGAGTCATTAGATGGTGCGCTAAAGGGCGTTCGATATGATCTAGAATGGAGCAATAGGAATATTCCATACATACTGAACTGGTTAAAGAAAAATTATCCGATTTCTGGCGCTAATGAAAAAGATTAAGTTCATTATTATTATTATTTTGTACATTAAAATTTTGTTCTAATAAAAGGATCGAAGAAGAAAAAGTCTATTTTGTATTCCTTATATTTATTATATTGTTCCAGCATTTGTATGTAGGATACATTTATTTTCTTTATACAATAATAATTATTAAGCTAGAACACGTGCAATTATTATTTAAATTATTACTAAGTATAAAACATAATGTCTCTTCACTATTTACTATAAACTTCCTCTCTTCATTCCGGCATAAATTATGTTATCAAGAATAAATAATATTAAATACTGATGTACAATGTCTGGCTTACATTCGATTGTCATAATATTATATGGCAGTGGTTTCGCTAATTACACGAAAGTATATAAAATTCTAGAGATTAAAATCTAAACGGCTGTAATGCGATGTGATGAATGTATTTGATTGACTTGCATTTTTATTGCAGCGATTGAACTAAGTATCATTGTGATTTAAGCTCGACTAATAAAACATTATCAATTAGCATCTTTTGGCTTCGATAAGTCTTTTAAATTCTATCAAAGGTCTTTCTTTCAAGTAAGTTCCAAAACTAAGAAAAACTTCTTCTCCCAAGGCATTTTTACATTGTATAAGTACGCGTTATACTTAAAAGTAATAAAAAAATGCTTACACGATTTCGCGAATTTAGAAAAGTTTTTCTTGGTTTTCACGCAATCTTTAGTTCGGCGCAGATAGTAAAATTGGAAACTACATTCTTCGAGCACAGTCTTGACTCGCAGTCTTTGGATCTGGTCGACGAAGCAGTTCATCGTTAGGACTTGGCGTCTCACGTAACGCTTCAGTGTAAAATCTTTATTTATTGCACAGGACAAGAATTCAAGTGTATGTTGTGAAGCTCCGCCATGTCGGTCCAATCTCGTCGTTCTCCACCGATCATGACGTTGCGTATGCAGCCATTGAAATGATCTCGCGTGATCAAAGTACCTTTGGGTGCAGAAGCTGAAATAAAATATAAAATTAATATTTATTCAATTTCAATTGAATTACAATGATCATGATAATAATGCTAAAATGCCAACGCTTTGCTTTATTACCTGGTATTCCACCGATGTAGAGAGAATTGGTGATTGCAGAACCCATGAAATGACCTTCATTATTGGTTGGAAGCCCGTACTTTTGATCCAGTTCATCGACTTTAAGCGCAAGCTCCTTGTCGTTGTAAATAGCTTGAATTCTGTGCCACATGTTGTCACATATTGTGTAAGGGTTGTTAAACTCCTGTTCAACGTAAAGCGCCTGATTATCGCCCATGTTACTCGAAAAGACTACTTTGCCATTGTGCAGTTCTAGCGACAGCGAAGGCGATCCTTCGGCCGCCGTTATTGATAAGAGTACTCCTGTCAGCTCTGATGTTCGGAATTCTAATTGTAACTCCAGGATGGCACCGAGCTCGAAGTTCTTTTCTACAATAATTCATCAATTATACGTAAGTTATTGATTTTTTGACTTTTTCGTTTTCAACTCAATACGAATAAAAAGAGTAACTTACTATAAACTGCATAAGCTTCGTCCTGAAAATACGCTCCACTCTCGACATTGGGGAAGCACTGACCAACGTTGTAAGGTCTACTCGTAGACCCGACCATGTCATATACATTGCCATTGACTTTGAGACCCCTAATGCAGCCTTTCAGAGTTTCGAGTTTAGCAACGACATTGTCGGGCAGTGGTGTGCCACTTTCAGGTATACCACCAATGTACATCACGTTTGTCAGACCGATCTTCTTTGGCACTTTTACCTTACCCGGTGCCTGAGAGTCGACTACCATCGTGAGTTTTCGGATACTGTGTCCAATTGTCACGTGGTGCCAATTGCCGTCGTTAAATGGTGTCTTAAATAGTATTTCTTTTCGCTGCTTGCTCTTGATTATCAGCGCGAGCTGACCGTCTCTGATCACGACCATGAGGTAGTTCTTTTGACGCATGCCCTGTTAAAAAAAGAAAGCAATTTTTTTACTTGTCTGCTTAAAAGAGAAGTATCCCTGATTTCAATTGAATAATGTATATTTCTACATACCGGAGTAATAAAGAGTAAACCGTTAGGATAGTACGTTCGGAAATCGAACTCTATCACTTTCTTCTGAAGCCAGAAGTTTTCAAAATTGAGGTAAAGTTGTGTGTGGCTTTGCGGTTTGTCGCCGAACTTTAACGCGCCAGGTTCCAGCGAGTAGTACGGAATCTTCTGACATCCTTCTGGCTGAGTTGACAATCCTCTCGACAACGAAGCCGACAGCGAGTAGACAGGAGGATCCTTACCCATCCTGGGACCTTGACGACCGATGTAAGCGTGCTCGAAAGATACGGCATCGTCGAATTTCAAGATTTTACTGTAATGGAAAAATATATTTAAAATGTGATTGTTAGGCTGGGGTTGCCGCTGGAAAAATGATTATTAAAAAACGTACTCGTCGTCGACAATGACGTTTTTGATAGCTCCGCTGAGAGGAGTATTCGTGGCCACCATTTTAGTATTGTTGATTAAAGCCGGCAGTCCGCCCAAATATAGGCCACCAAACTCAGGAGCTTTGATTGCTAGGCCCGTAGAAAGTTTGTCGTTCGTCTGGTACGCGTCGTCTATCCTAAGCTCGATCTCTTTTCTTTTTTTCATCACCATAACTGTGTGATACTTGCCGTCGTTGAAAGTACCATTGGTTTGTAGCAAAAGCTCGCCCTTACCGTTGTTCAGGCGCACTTGTACACGTCCGTCGATCACAGCTATCGAGTAATAATTGTCCTTCTGCAAATTCAAGTTCATGAATAAATACACTGAATACTGATTCATAACAATAAATAACGACAAAGAAATTTTACAATTAATTCTTGATCAGGAATGCCGAAAAGTCTCTCTTCAGGTCCCTGGAACGTCGACAGCAATAGCATAGCGTTGCTTTGTAACGTTCTAAACGAAAAACTGATGGAGGACTCCTTTTTACGAAGTTGTACTCCTGGAAGTTCTAAGTAACCGTCTCCGTGGAAGCCGACTATCGTTATAGGCTTATTTCGACATACTGATTCAATGCCGAAATATTGTTCGGACATGGGATCGTATCCCTCGCCGACATTGATATTGGACATGCATCCAAGGAAGGAAATTGGTGTCGGTAGCACGAAGCCGTCTATTTGGAAACTAGGTGGCACACCGCCGATAAAGTACTTGGCATTGGAAAGGTCGGGTATGTCCTCTTTGCGAGGCTGAGGAGTCGGAGAGCCAATCTTTTTCTCGTTCTCGCCATCGACGCTAAAGCTACACTTCTCGATGTTCTTGCGATTCTGGAACTGTCGAAACGCATCGACCTTCGTCCAGTTGCCAGTGTTGTAGCGGAACGTCGAGGACATCTCCAAGCTCAAGTTGCCACCATAGACTATGTGCAAGACCACGCGGCCCTCGCGAAGGAATATTACTATGTGACCGTCCGGCTGTGCAGTTAAAAAATTCATGTAGAAAATTATAATTAAATTAAACTTTAATGAACTTACCTTTTCCGGATCGATTGCAAGAAACAGTAACGCATTTTCATCAAAGGTTCTAAAGTTAATGGAAACTCCAAAGACGTATTTGTTATAGGGACCAGATATAACACGACTTCGGACAGCATAGCCCTCGCCGTTAAAGCTATAACTGATATCGTTACTAATCTTTTCAACTCTGCAAAAAAGGAACAGTTTATTAAAAAAGTGAACGTATAGTATTAAAATGTCGAAAGAAAAAAATGTTTAAGATTATCAAAAACTCACCCCTCGACGCACGGTTGACATGCATTATCAGGCGCGGTACTGATAAAGTTCCAGAGACCAATCGGCCTGCCATCTAAGTGGACCTGATGCACGCAGCCAGGCAGTCCGTTCGAAGCTAAAAGTTCGGGTGGCTTAATCTGCAGCTCAGGCAAGCCACCAATCCATACGCGATCCATCGTCGTGATATCAAATCGTCCGAACTCGGCGCTAGTGTGGTTTACTACCGGCGCATACTTGCTCGATCTCGTAACTTGTTTGCTAACGGCCAATTTTCCAATGTGCTTTACCCTGTGATTAACGAATTAGATTAATTTAAATAAAATAAAGTTCAATACATAGCACATTGATAATCGTTCAAATGCTCGTCAAATACCTTTCTGCTTCGATGCGATACCATAGCGTTTCCGTACGCGGGTCGCCAGCATCGAGTACCTCGGGGTGCGTTACGACACCAGTACCGCCTCCTACGTTCCATATAAATCTTATCCTACGTTCGAACATTTCCACGGCTACGAAATCGTCCTAAAACCAAACAAAATTTTGGTAAATCCATTTGTAAAATTTTTATACAATCGTGAGTCGTTTACAACTTACATTAGTACTACTTGCAAGGTAGAACAACAGTCCCTCTCTTTGGTAATTGGGAATAGCGAGAGTCATGAGTATTGATGTAGTTTCCGATGGTTGCAAATCCGTCAACCTGTAAGATCTTACACACTTTTTCCCCTCTGCAGATTTCATGGAAACTCGAATCTGCAATGAAAAGATAATTTCTATCTTCGTGTTCGTAGTGCGCTTAAACTAGGAAGCATAAATTAAATTACTTACTCCATCAGCTGTATTCCTCGCTTCAGCAATTTTATCCTTTAACATTTTCAACTTGGCCGACATGGTGCCGTTAAACTTGTCGAATTCCATTTGACGCTTTATTGAGGCTGTCGCCATACTTGTCAGTTTAGCGTCAGCTAGTTTGATGATGCTTTGAGCCTCGGCAACTATACACAAAAAATACAAGATCAGTTATTCTGCTGTAAGCTAATACGACAAAATATTATAATTAGTAAATTACGTTTTTCACTAGCAAGGCTTATGCTAGAATCGTCTTTGTTCTTTAAATCTTGCAATTTGGGGATCAATACATCTGTGATACCCTGTTGATAATCTTCAATCAATTGCCTTGTATCGGCAATAGAATTGGCAGTCTCCATATTTTCATTTAGGATATCATTCAGTCTATCTTGTACTGCAAATACATTCTCAGCATTAGAATATTCCATTTGATTGCATACAAAATTCATTAGATTGTTTTTAAACTTACAATTTCTGTTGTCGTTCTGCAATTCCCTAAGTTTCACATTTATCTGGTTATCCTTATTACCCGTACTATTCAAGGAATCTTTCAAACCAGCAACCGACTGTTTCTGACTTTCGAGTTGACCTCTTGCCTGCATAATTGGCGGGCTATGATTTCTCGTTCGTTCCAATTGATCGCTTGATCGCAGTCCGATCTCTACAGCATCGTCTAGCAAAGAATCTCCATCTGGCCCTAGAGGTAATACCTTATCGCTCACACCATCGAGAATTTCATTTGCTTCTTGAGCAGCTTGCTTAGCCTCAGTCAAACCGTCAATGATATTTTTATAGGCTTGACTTGCTTTTAAAGGATTAGCTGCTTGAGCTCTGGTTTCCGAAAATAATCTGTAAAAGTAAGCAAAATGCTTGAATGGAATACCCTGTCATACACTCTATTTTGTTATAAACACACTTACCCTACGTATTGATCTACGTAGTCCGAGAGATTTTGAGCGTGAGCGATAGCTGGATTCACGTATTTATTTTTGTACTCGTAATTCAATCGGTGCAGAATTCCCTCTTTAGTGGCGAGATTATTCGTGGATTGCTGAAGTTTATTTTTCAGATCCGGAATGTCCAGTATGTTATTTTCACTATCAACGATGCACCCTCTCGCTTCCTCTACAAGAGTTATTCCTTCTTCAAGCGAGTCTTTGATCTCACTGTTCATTTCGTCAATTCCTTCTTGTTGATAGGACAGGATTTCATAGGTCATGTTTACTTCATTGTACAGTGTATCGTACGTGAACATAGTCTCCATCGTAGTTTCCATATTTTTCATCATATCTTTTAATTTTAGAGAATAGTTGTGAGCAGATTCTTTGGCTAGCGTCAAAGGTTCCATCGAGTCGACTAAGTCATTGAGCCACTCTATGTATTCTGTACATTCGCTGTTGTGAATAATATTAATTTAGTAACAGCATTTTGCATTATTATATTATACACGTAGATTCATCAACCAACTTACTTCATTAGAACTTGGAACGTTTTCGTTCGGGTCGGCAAGTCAAGCTTCATTTCGTTCAGTAGCTTCTTTGCTTCCTTTAGAACCTTTTTAATTTCAACTTTCTTATCGTCATTTCCGTAATACGCAAGTTCTACGATGGTACCTGATAAAAAAACACAATATTATTAAATGTCGGTTTCATTTCAATGTACGTCTACAACGTTATTTAACATTATGCTACCATTAAGTTCATTTCTCAATCCTTCAAGTTCCATTTTTAAACTGTACACGTTGTTGCTTATGTCACCACTTTGCGACTTGATGCTCCTTGCGTCGTTAGCTAATCCGATCACCTGTAATCCCAGATAATATATAATAAAATACGATATTCCTAAAGAAGAAGAGAACAACTATTCTAATTACATACATTGCTCAACAGGTTTTCCGCGTGCTTTGAAAGATCTTTGTAGTTATTCCACGGAATGTGCTTGAGTCTATCCTCGATTTGCCTTCGAATTGCCAGTTCCTCGAACATCATTGTCACGTTATCATCCATATTAGCCAACTCTTCCCAGGGAGGCGCGATGTATCCCGTTGAAATGTGCGTCGTTGCGTTTATCAAATTGTACTTCATGTCATCCATGTCATCCAAGAGTATCCCAGTGCAGTTGTCGTTGCAGGCTGTCGCGTAAAAAATAATTCATAAAAAAAGATATAAATATTTCCTAATCGCATTCTTCCTGTACAACTTCCTCAATTGTAAACTAAAATTCAGCTCTACGGGTCGATCACGACTCGCTCGCAAATCAAAGTCTCTACTCACACATGCAGTTCTGGCCGATGAAAACGTGTCGCTCTTGGGTGCACTGCGAGCAGTCGCGACCAGTAGAGCCGGGCTTGCAGTTGCATTGGCCGGTCTCGGTGTCGCACTCATCGCTCGCGCTGCCCGCGGCGTTGCACTTACAGGGCGTGCAGCTGCCTCCCGGTGTGCTCGGATAGCCGTAGTAGCCGTAGCTGCAACGCTCGCAGCGCGCGCCGGCGTAGCCTGTCGAGTATACAGAAATAAAAATATTTAGAAAATAATTTTTTTAAAAGATTTTTATATTTTATACATACCGGGTTTACAGACACAGACGACTTCATTGTCTGCACGAACGATACAGGTGTTGGAAAACTTCTTGTCGGTCTGGGGACACGGACATTCCCTGCAACCCCCGAAATTCGGGTCTCCGTAGTAACTCTCGGCGCAGACTTCGCAGAAAGCACCGGCCGTGCTGTCTCGACAATCCTAATAAAAAAGGATTTTTGTCATTTTCAAGTCTTGTAGTTGTAACACTAACTGAGCACGAGTAAATTCTAGAATAGAAACTGCGAAAAAAGAGATTTTTACGCCGACGCGAGTGTATCGAGTTTCGCAGGCAGTCGAGTGTAACGTCACCTATGAACTTAACGTGCTGTAATGATCGCGCAGTAGCGCGTTGCGTGATACTTCCGCTATCTAAATGCGTGAGCATTGTGAGCTTGTAAAATTGATATTTTATAGAGCCTTCGTGGCTGCTAGCTCGTATATTAGAAAGCGTATTCGAGTATTATAAAGTATAAATGTGTTCATAAACTGCTGTACGAGTTTTACTTGGCATAAACGCTTTCACGCAGCGCTTAATTAGAAACAGCCGACTGCGGTAAGACACAAAAATTTCCAAAAATAATAATTTGCACAGTACATAAAATTAAAGCTCATCAATAATACAGGCATCCCTGCAAGGTCGACTGCAAGTAATCCAATAACCGCAGTGTATATATATATAACTCACCAGACAGTGTCCGGTTTCGCGATCGCAGATTTCGGACCTGCCGTTGCACTGACATTGTCGGGCGCTACCAATGAGCTCGACGTAGCTGCTGGTGCTCGTGACGTTGGTCTCGCGCCAGCGATAGTAACCTCGGTTTGGATCCTGGCAGGAGGTGCCGGTGTACTCCTCCGGACACTCGCACTGTTCGACGCTCGTCGCCACGGGTGGCGAATGGGTCGCGGTCAGCACAGCTGCGTCTAGAGATGCTTCTAGCAGACTATACGTTTTTCAACAAACAATATATTATGCATATTTACACTGGGATGGTAATTTATTATTTAACGGACATACGTGGCTCGAGAGAAGTCGGTATAGTCGGAAGCCTTAACGAAGATGTACTGCAGGTTCTGCAGGACGGTCATCATGATCTCCCTGGTGACTTTGAAATCCGGTCGATTCTTCAGCTGCCAGCCGGCCTCGTGCATTCTCACGACGTAGCAGCTCTCGTTGTGCGAGTTGGGTGGATAGTATTCCAGAACGATTCCGTTGCCCTGCAACTGGACCAGAGGAAAGCGATGTCCCGATCTCAGCACGTAGCCGCCCTCGGTTATCGTTGTGAATCGGAGATTTCCACCGTAGGAGACGATCTTCAAAATTTAAATAATAGATTATAATAATACACTTTCGACGATATTGGTTTCACGCTACGGCAACGAGAAAGTACAAAGCACCTTGTCGTTCAAAAAGGAATCGGGTAACTGCCAGTAAACCGGACACTCTCGATAATAGTTCATGGGCAGCGTGACGTCGCCGTCGGTTCCGGGTACCACGTAGAGAGTATTCGTCTTGTTCAGTCCGCTGTTGAAGTACGGCAAGACTATGGATGATCCGTAGTTCGTGAGCTGTTCAAAATAAGTCTATCAATAATAAGCTTCTAAAAATAACGTTAAATAACCAGGTGAAGTAGTAGGTCACTCACGACGACTTCGTTAACAGTATCGTTGACGTATAAAACCCTCGGGCGAAGTAGTCGTCTCTGTCCCCAACTGAGTCCGGCTTGTCTACACTCGGTCGACCTTCCAAAGCAGAAGCACTCGGTGCAACCCTTAGGATTATCGGCCGACAGCCCAAAGGTCCCCTCGTCGCACTGGTTGCACCTCCTGCCGAGGACGTTCGGTTTACAGGGACACTGTCCGGAGTCGTCGCACTCGCCGAGCGAGCCGTTGACGTCGCAGTTGCAGGGTTTGCATCTCGGGTAGTCGTAGTGTCCAGGAGCGCATCGGTCGCACTGTCTACCAGCAAATCCCTCGCGACAGGGACACTGGCCGTCGGTCTGGGTACACTGTTGTTTGTGGGAGCCTGCGGCGCTGCAACTACAGGCTCGACAGCCCAGACCAGGTCGAAGGTCATAGCTTCCTGGACGGCATCGATCGCAGCGCTCGCCGAAGCTCAGGGATGGACAGGAACAACGACCGGTTAGCTGGTCGCAGATGTGGCCGGGACGGTCGCAGGGCTCGCAGGCTATAGGCGTTTTTTAAAAGCAATTTTATTATTTATTACAATTTTTTATTCAGAAATTTAGAATCAAACAGGAAACAAGCATTTAGAAAGGAAGCGCACCGTTACTCATCCCAGACGAAAAAAATCTTCCTCGCGCACAATCGGACTCCTCCGTATCCCCGCGGGAAACAATGAGAGCCCACTAGACTCATTCATTCATTCATTCAAGCTATAGAAAACTCACCCTGACATCCATTGTGGGAAAATCCATAATATCCCGGAAGACAAGTCTCGCATCGCAATCCACCAACGCCGGGTTTGCAGTGGCACTGGCCGTTTGCGTCCAGACACGAGGCGTTGTGCGAACCTGTTGGGTCGCAGTTGCAGGCCGAGCAACCGGCGCCCGTCGACAGACCCCAGTACTCCGGCTTTTCATGAAAAGAAAATTTAAAGCTATTATAGCCTAATGATTTTTGGGTTAATACGAGTACAAATTCATGTACTCACCAGGCACCTGTCGCACTGTCGGCCGATGACGTTGGACCTGCATTGGCACTGGCCTGAGACGAGGTCGCAGGTCGAGGAGAACGAGCCGAGAGGACTGCAAGCACAAGCTGTAGCGGAAAAAAAATTGGGAAAATTAATCGTCATAATGTTTACAATATACTTATGTGATAACGCTAAAATATCAATAGGCAATACAACAGTAACCTAGTTTGCTTATCAGCTAGCTTCAATAACGCTTATAAAACTTTACGCATTAGTTACGTAAAAGTGAGGAAAAATTGCGGCGAAGCATCGCCGGCTATGCCAGGAAATATCGAACGCGCGTCGGCATCGTGTATACTTAGTAATGTCACTTCGCAAATTATTCTCCCACATCCAATTCTACCTCAAGTATGTCCTCTACTACGGCTACAGCGGCACCATCGCCGCCATCATCCTGCCCTACCTGTTTCTCCACCCTATGGACGTCCTGAATCAAATGTGAGTATATATAATATACGTCTCGTAAAATAATCGATCGAATTTAAATTAACCGCAAGTTCAGACCGTACGCCAAGCTGACGATGCCCTTGATTCCGATGCTCGGTCTTACGTACGAGATCCGGGGCGAAGAGCACCTGGCAGAGGACCGAGCTTGCATCATTGTGTCGAATCACCAGAGCGCCATCGACGTCATGGGTATGATACGCGTGTGGCCGATCATGAGAAAGTGCGCAGCTGTGGCCAAGAAGCTTCTGTTTTACGGCTGGCCTATAGGACTGGCCTCTTGGCTGTCCGGTTGCATCTTCATCGACAAGAAAAATTGGGACAAGTACGGCCGGATTCTGGAGGATGCTATTCGGGCTTATAAGAAGCAGAAGGTATATACCGATGACGTGAGCCGATTTTTTCTCTCTTTTATACCGATGCTTTCCTTTGGGAACGCAGGTCAAAGTATGGTTCTTCCCGGAAGGCACGAGGTTTCACGAGGGTGGAATCCACGAGTTCAAGAGGGGCGCCTTTCACATGGCGATCAAACACCAGTTGCCCATACTCCCAGTCGTCTACTCGGAGTACTACTTTCTGTCGTTGAAGGAGAAACGCTTCGATTCAGGTAGGCAATCAGCTACTGTGTTATGTGTCAGTAGCCGATTTTTTGAAAATCGATCTGTTGGAAGGTAAAATAATAATGACTGCGCTGCCGGCGATATCGACGGAAGGCCTCGACTTGGACGACGTGCCCGAGCTGATGGCTAAAACGAGATTACTCATGATGGAGACGTACGAATCGGTGAACCAGGAACTGAAGCATCAACGCAGATCGTAGCTGCAGTTTTTTTATACACCATATATTAAAATAAAAGAATTTTCTTTGTCAACACTACTGGACGAGCTTATCTCTTACCTTCTTGGCTAATAGTATCGAATGCGAGCGGCGCATAATGAGCACGTGGACGACGGGACCGGCTGTGGCTTAGTCTGTAATTTCGCTTCGTTTATAAGAACGTCGTCGTGGCGGACTGTTTTGAAGGTAGCATTACGCAGTAAGTGATACCTGACCAGTTTTCGATTTATTGGCCGATAAATTGGCCGCCATTAAACGGTGCGCACCGCGCGCGTCTCACTTGCACGACTCTCGGCTCTTTCTTCGTTCTTTTAAAAGTGCAGAAACGACACGGTGCAGCAGATTTTTGGTCAATAACTGTTTTGGTTTAATGGCTGTGTTGTGATTAAAACGTATAGTTACTTTGTATATCGGTCTAATTAGCTGTAAAAAGTTGTTTGGCCTTGTGAAGCTCGACGGTTTTTAAAATACAACTTCTCCTCGAAAGATTTTTCAGATTCATCCCTTAGCAACGAAATTCCCAAGATAAAAGCCGTAGTTTCTCTCCTCATCTTTACACAAGGAGCGACGAAAAAGAGGTCGCTCTCGTGCAAACACGAAATTACACATTCACGAGTAGAGATAAGGAGAGTATAGCAGTCGTCGCGACGCGACTATCTTCAAGAATACCATCTCGGCTTTTTCTCTCTCGCACTATATATACTCGATGGCAGCGAGCAGATTTTTCCCGTTCGTTCATTCATGCGCTCCCGACAACAACGTTGCTTTTCATATTGAGAGCGAGAGACGCCACTTGAAGAGTCGAGTTTATCGTCGAGGATTTTTCACGAGCTATTTGCGCGGATTATTTCTCGAGTGCGTACGCGTGTGTGCGTATATAATAATACAGTGGCCTAGATTTTCGATCGAAAAAGTATAAATCGTTCGCCCATGAGGAAGTTGCGGTACGTCAGTGACACTTGCGGAGAGATCTGCTTGATTAATTAATTCTGTTTTTAATCTTCCTCAATTTTTCGTAGAATAAAACGAGTATCGAAAACTATATCCACAAATTTTTCGAAGAAAAAGAGAGGCAAACATTTTTCCTCTCTCCCGTACTTCACAAGAAGCTTATTTGAATTTTCTCTCTCTCTCTCTCTCGAGCTAGAAGCAGCGCAACAATAAATCCATCGAAAAAGAGATTGAAGAGCAATAAACACACGAGACTGCTTCACTCCCTCATAGAACACTTGGAGGCTTGGATTTTTCCACAACTACTATCCCCCGTATATATATATATATACCCACCGCAGCCGGCGCAAGGCTATTCTATTCCCGTAAAAAAATCCTGCGATGCTCACACACATAAAAAAAAGGGGGTAGCCTGGCGTGTAATACGCGGAAAAGCAGTTCTGGAGCGGTCATAAGCAGGCGCGCGCGCGCGCGCGCGCACGCGAAACTGGTTTGTTTTAAGAGGTCATATATAAGTTATTGCCTCAAAAATTGCAGCCTGCGCTCGCGCGATGGCCAAGGTGCAAAGCCGTGTACACGGTAAATTCTCCGCAGCGGCCGTAAAACGGCTAAAGGATGATCGCTAAGTAAATACGCGTAATTATTTACGCAAAAATGCCGACTTATAATGATATATTCGACGGCTGGGCATTTTTCGGAATATTCTATATGTGCGTGTATATGTAGTCTGAGGGAAAATCAATGTTGTAGATGTGTATACGAGAGGCAACAACATTATGCCAATCTTCCGTCACACTCGCACACAGTGGGTGGACAGCGTGTAAACACCTCGTCGCTCATATGTCGATGCAGAATTTATATGCTGATTTACGATGACTCGGATTGCTGAAAATTCTTGCGTCGATTCTAAACTTTCCGCGAGAAGTGTCTTGTACGAGTCAGAGGTCTCTGTATAAGCGTGTTATCGAATGCCTTCCTAATAGTACGACACACACCGTACGTGTAATAATTCAGCGCACAAACGGAAACACAGACCAAGTATAACTACAACTCATCGCTTGGAAACGCATTAATTAGCTACGAAACTTCTCCGTTTATTGAATGTTGTACCCCAACTCTCGATAAATAATGGCGGATCGCGTATATAGGTATACACACAGAGAGAAGAGTATAGCATGTAGTCTAGCGTCGATCGGGGAGATTTATCGGCTCTCGAATGGCGGAAGCGAGTCCCATAATCGGTGCAGTCCAGGTATGCCTGACCTCGTCGAAGACCGGAGAGCGTCGATTACACCGAGAGGATTCCTCTATATCGTGCGTGAGATGAGATTGACTTTCCCGCGGGCTGATTTAAAAAAATTCATATCACTAATTTTATACACTCCGGTGTCCGCTGCATCATCATCCATTAGCTCACCGCATCGCACAATAGACATATTAAACGCGCTGCCTCCCGCGACGATCTTAATTAGCGAATCTCGGCCGTAATCACACCGGCGGTTTTCTCCTCTCGATTAAAGCCGTATCATTTTTCCAAGCGCGTGGGCTGTCTTGCGGAGTATAAGGTATATAAACACACGCTCGCTAATTGCGGCTGCGTTTTAATTAGGGATCGGCCGCGTGTATTTATATACACTCGCGAGAGAAGCCGCTCTCGATTACAAGCCGGTGTGCGTATATTATATTCTTTCGAATTTCCAGGTGTACCTATTTTTAGAATCAAATCGTGTTTTTTTAACCTCGGCTTGAAAAGAAGCTTGTTTGCAGTGTATATAACAATGGAGTCATCGGCCAGAAATAACGCAATTATATACAGCGAGTACAGAGAGAATCTCGAATTCGTTACGTTGTCTATGTAATGCGCAACGCGAGGCATTAATCACACTCGAGAGCTGAGGGCTCGGCATGAAATTGGGTTTATGCTAGAGCTCTGATGATGTAACGCTATCGGTTTTTGCCTATCGTCGCGGCGGCCCTTTTGTATATAAGCCAAAGGGGAGTGTGCGTACATATATACCTATATATGTTGCAGTCAGCCTCTCGACATTAATTATCTTCGCGCTGCATTCAATTTTAAACGGACTCGTTATGCTATACTATGCACTGCTCGACGGCTTTATTACACTACTGCCGGCGTTTTGTTTTTTTTTTCAGATAAGACGCAGTTCGGAGTTTGAAGAGAGAAAAAATGTCTTACATAGTACGCGATGAGGTACTTTGATTATAATATACAGCGACGGCGATTATGCGCAGGAAGTTTGCTTAATGCAAAGCGCGCTGTGTTATTTCGAAGCTATATATATACAAGCGAATCCTTTTAGAGCAGCTAATTTTTCTTTAACTACACTGCGGTCCGTTGGATAGAGCTATTAAAATTATCAGCGTTTGCTTTGCGCTAATCAAATTGATAATTTATTCGATCGCGCTCGCTCACCGAATATAATAAAATCAAATGCGTTTCAAAACGAAAGTATAATTTAATACATTCGAAGTAGTACAAGTTGTAATCTAATATTATTATCAAGAGCACTGCACACGAGTATAGTATAATTCTAAAGAGCTGATTAGACCTCCAACACGGATATTTATATCCAGATCAGCTTTAATAAGTGGAGCAAGTCAACCGCGATTACGCGGAATCCAATCCATTATCTTACTCCATCTCCTTGTACACTACAAACGCACATATAGAGCAGAAACAATAATCCCAACACGAGTCAATCGTCCGGTCGAATCTGCATCAGCAGCAGGTCACGAGATCCTCCTGAGAACCTTCCGTCGGGAAATCTCATCCGATAAGCACCGGACCAGCTGATTGATGCGCTCACGTGCGTGAAATACCTGCAGCAGTTTGTTTACTCTCCGAGAGCTGCTGATCTATATGCGGGCGCCGTTATCGCCGCCAAAGAAATCCTGCGTTCATTACAGCAGTTTTTAAGAGAAGACACGACATTTATTTGATTTATTCATATCAACCGGTAAAAAGGCCGCTGTAGACATCAGAAACAAAGCTAAAATCTGATCGCCGTCATCGCACCTTTGAACCTTCTCTTTCTGAGGCTGACACACGCGGAAACACGCGCTTGAAGGATGAGCCGCGCGAATTCTCATCTATCGCTTTCGTTTCTCCTCGAGAGAGAGAGAGAAAGAGCGAGTCTACTTCTGCGGAGGCTCCTATAGGCGCGATCAATCTTATCCTTCGGGCGTCAATTGTTCGCCGCTGCGCTGTACTGGCTGGATGGGACTATATATACGTTTTATTTATGTTGGATCGGCTGACGTTTTTAGGATCGTCCGTTGCGATAAGGAGCTTTACGAGTCGATTTCTTTTTTTTTCTTCAACAGGCATTTTAATTGTTTTGCGGTGAACACGTGTATACACACGCGGCGGAAAGACGTCTCGATCTCGCTCAATTGAATTGCAGCGGTATGTGTGTATATATACCTACAACACAAGAATCGATCGATTTTCAAAGGCGAGAATTGATTTCAACTCCCATCGTAAATAACGAGCCATACAGCATAATGACAGAGCGCTCGACAGCTCGAAAATCATAACGATCAATCCCCCGCGTTTTTTCCCGCCCGTAAACGTCAGCGATTTTCTCCTCCTCCAAGTGTATATATACGTATATATATCCGCGATCTGTGCGCCGAGAGTACCTCTTCCGCTATACGCCCACGTTGCATCAGAGTCGGAAAAAGCATGAACGGCGGCGGCGGCCTTTACGAGCGCGATTAGCATCCGTTCATCGGATGGATTTCGTTTTTAGAAATTAGCGCGTAGGTGATGCGCAAGGGGATGAGGCGGAGGATTCACCATCAGCACGTGTGTGTTGCGCAGTGTCTGATGCAAACGAGTTTCTACGGCTGAGTAGCGAAAGGCTTTACGACCGGAAACAATGAATTAAAGCGTAAACGTACCTGTTTGGAATTTTATTGTAAGAGAAGTATACTCGCTTGGATGCGCACGGTTTTATGACGCTCGATGGATTGGAAGTGTGGCTGTGATTTTTTTTTGAAATTCGCGCAAAATACCTTATCTCCGTGTAAGCTCTTCAAAACACTTATACACACGATGCGCTGAAAGCTTTAAACGGTTTTTCTCGGATCTTTAACAGAGCATAAACTAGAAATCAGCTAATCGTTTCAGGATTGAACCATAAATCGACTTCTAAACGCCTCGCGCTCGCAATCCATCCCGTCATCAAGTCGCTCTTTACAAGCCCTAAAACTGTCCCCGCTCACCTGCCCATAAAGTATAAGCTACTCCACCCTCTCTGAAGCGTGGAAATTGAGGCGAGGAAAATCCCGTGATAAATCTCTCCCAACGGCATGTTTATCGGACACACACGAGTGTGTATTATGTGGACGATCGTCGAAGTAGTGAACGCAGAGACTCGATGTCGCGCGGGAAGAAATCCACGCTGCCTACGACGACGCCCACTAATACGGCTGAGGAGACTCTCATCCGTGGGAGGAAGTCGGGCTCGAGTTTGCCACCGTGCGCGTCTTTCAGGAGGATTCAGAGCGATATCGGAAATAGTAAGTACTTGAAAATAAAAGATTTGCAATTTTCTAAAAAAAAAAAATGTTGTTCCAAACGTCGAGCATTTATTCATAGATAAAGCAACAGCGCATGTATACTACTTAGGTACGCGTTCTGCGACTTCCCCGAGATTCATCTTCACTGACAGCTCATTATTCGTGTCTAAACTGATGTAGGCGAGCGCGATCTCACGATAAGCTCTGTATTTATTTTCAAGTCGCTCGAAAGCTGTCGGGAGAAAATCGAGCCAGGACGCGCTTTGCTTGCAAAATTATTTTGTAAATTAATGTTTCACGCGAAATTTCCAAATTAACCTCACCTTCTCGAGTATAATCTTCGAAAGAATTCTTTGATGACTTTATGATAGCGTCAACCGATACCGATCTCACGCGGCCGATTTATATAATGCAACCCTCTTCTCTCGAGGAGTATAAAAATCGTCCCGAGAGGAGAGCTGTATATACAGAAGACCGTCAATTTATCCGAGAACCGCCTAAAATTCGCGCCAGGCCGAAATTGCAGAGAAGCTTAGCACACTTGCGCATCAGAGTCTCGAGCAATTTCGTCTTGGCTCGTAAATCGGCGAATCGCTGAAAGGCTCGTTCGCACTTTCGCGCCCGGTCATTAAGTAATATTTATCGACGCGCGCGCGCGCGCGCGTCTAAACGAACGAATCCGTTTAGTCTCGTGCGCTGCTTGTTTGCATTTATGCATGAGTGATACGCGCGCGCGCTCCTGTAAACATTGACGATACTTATATATCAGATTGAAAATTCGTGCAGAAAAAGAAAATAATCCTATTTAAAAAATGCTGCTCACACTTATGACGAAATTCACCGAATAATGTACTTTCGGGGCTTCTCAAAAAATTTTCTTCCGGATCTTTTCTATCTTGTTTTATCTGCTGAAAGATGAAGAAAAACGTCGATTATCCCTAGTAGAAATCACTGTAGTTTCTGGTCAGGACTGATGAGTAACAGATCATAACATGCCATTTACAACATTTAATGGCCTGGTACTGTGACAAGTCCTGGACAAGAAATAGAATGATTTCTAGCATCAGGGTTATTAGCTCGGATTTTCAAGAGCAACCTCATATACGTCATAAAGTTTCTGGGATTTCCCTGGGGTTTATGGATACGACGGCTGGCGACGGCTTAAGCAGCAAAACAAAGGCGTGTCAGCAGAGACAGTGTCGAGCTTTATTGCGGGGCCCGAATGGGGCGTTTGTAAATTAGATGATGAGCAAAAGCTACGGTAGTGCCGTCGATCTTGTGTCTATTACCTGGAGGTCAAAGGGATGCCGAGACGCACGAAGTAAGCACAGTAAATATTTGGTAGGCAGCTAAGGATTTTGCTGTTAATTAAAAGTTTCCCACAAAACCTATCAAGTGCTATCAAGTGCATCGCGTACTATAATACATTATTACATACCTACTAATCTGAATAATTAAGCGATTGAAAAATCCACAAAATCCTTACGAAAAAGCCATCGGCGTGTGTAATACACATTTCGCGCATATAATACTCAAAACCGGCTCACCGCCGCCACCGCCTCCCGGCATGCCGAC
Organism: Cecidostiba fungosa; assembly: GCA_900474305.1. NCBI lineage: Eukaryota > Metazoa > Arthropoda > Insecta > Hymenoptera > Pteromalidae > Cecidostiba > Cecidostiba fungosa. Next base: position 13,794 of record UCOJ01000138.1, on the reverse strand, counting down.
ACGCGCGCACGTGCACCATCGCAGGAGAGCGAGGGGGATTATTCTGCGCGCGCTGGAACCGGTCGTTTTTCATTCATGCCTCAGGTATATATATGCAGTCGATTACGTTACAGACGCTCGCTCTCGAGAGCGTCTTTTCGCAGGATAACATGTGCGCAGGTGTTTGGAGGATCGTCATTTCTTTTATTTTATACTGCACGAGTCTCTGTATATATAGTAGGGCTTTTTATTGCCTGGATATCGCATGAATGGAGGATTTTGTGTAACCGATTTTTCCTTTGTTTCTTGTGTGATAATTTATCGATTTAGAAAGCATAATATAATAGGGCTCGGCCGTCGTTATGAATTGAAGTGAATATAATTTATCAAACATAATTTTAATTATAATACACGCTCTCGCGAGACTGTAATTTATTCATATAATACTCGCAAGCAATCTCTGAATGAAATGTTACTTGTCAAACGTCTCATTAAAACGAAATTACACCCCCGGCAGATCGCAGCGTACATATATTTCAGGTTTAATAACATTAAGTAATTTATCGGCCCACTTCATAATTTTCCGTTCGCCTATATACATATATGTATACGTGAAAATATAAAAGCGCAGCTCTCGATTAAACAGTATTATATCCCTCGCTTATATTTTCGCGAGCGCACGCGAGTATAATATAGAAATCTACTCGAACGGACTATGTGGGCGGTAGAGGTCTTCAGCTCGGAGCTCTTTCGAGTTTTCGAAAAAAGCGCGCGCCGACATGAACGAATGGCACGAATATAACTTCATTTATTTGTCTCGAGTCGAGAGCGATCGCGTTGCACTTCGTCATATTCGCTCGACTTCTTCTTCTCCCTCTCGTCGAAGTCAACTTTATATATCGCTATCTAACGTGTTTTAAACTAAATAATGCCGCAAGACTTCGTTAAAAGTAATGACCATCAGCTATATACACACTGTCATATAGAGGAGAACTATGCAAAAAGACTGTTTACTCAACTCTCGGCTGCGTATTATCTGAGCAGCGATGAAGAACGAAAAATAATAACAAGTTTCCAAAAAAAAAGAGAGCATCAGATTAAAGCTGCGTCGCCAATAGAGCAATCGCTCTCGAGATAAGGGATCTCGATAATCCGGCTACTGCTGCAGGAAAATCGAGGCGAGGAGAAAAGATCTCGGGATTCGCGCATATTATAACAAGCCGCGCGCGTGAGTATATGAAGCTCGATCAAAAAGTCCCGTTTGAATGGCAGCAGCAGCAGCAGCGCTGCTGAGAATATTGAATAGATAATTGATTTTTCCAAGCGCGCGAAGTGGTTTATGGGCGATTTTTTATGCTGAACACTGCGATGGCTAATGCGGACGGTATGGCGCGATAATTTGATCGAACGCAGATGTGCTGACTTCAAGAGGTTCTTCCTCCTCGATGACCTTATGATTATTTACGCTCTTTTAAAGCGGATGATATTCTTCTGACGCAAAAGTCTATTTTAATCTAATACTATACGATATTTCCCAGCAGAAATCATATTTAACTCAAAACACACATTACCATCTGATTTGCACCCGAGCGCGCGTTTCGTTTTTCTTGCACCGCACAAAAAAAGAAAAACTGGTCTGAACAGCTCGGCTGCGCTTAGAAAATGGTTGGAAAGCGTAGAACCGTGAGAAAATCCGCGCGAACTTGCAGACGAGGCGTCATGCGAAGCTTCGCTGCATATATACACGATACACACGCTAATTGTACGCGAAAGTCCAGGCGTCACATTAATTCGAGGATTTTCGAGAATAGCTGCCCGTCTCGGAGCTTAGCCGCTTAAATCGCCGGTTTAATGGAGACAGCTGCATGAATAATTTCGACTTGCGGCTACTATTCCGGCGCCCGGGGGAAAAACTTGGAAATTGCGCGGATTTAATGGAAAAAGGTTCCGGCTAATTAGAAGTAACGGTGGATATCATTTTAGATGAATAGTACGAGAGAGAAAGAGCCGAACGGTTTCATTAGGCTATATGTGTGGAATAAATTTACCCATTTTTCCCCTACACTTTCCAGACACGCGAGTATATTTCGAAAGTAACTTATACAGTCTACACAAGACACGGCGCGCATATACATATTACACGAATGATGTAGAGACTCCGCGAACAATGACCAGAACAATTACCTTAAGCAAATACTCCCCGGCGCGTTATTCTCTCCGTTCGTACATTAGTACCCCGAGGCGATTCGCTTATGCAAATGCGCGGCTCGTGTAAACAAAATAATCCCGCACAAATCAAAGCTCTTACCTACTTTCCACAGATAATAACGCGCGCGTTCACTCTCTCGACGCGCGATTTATCACCCCCGCACATATATATACACGTGTGCGGATACCGAAATGAGAGAATATTTATATACCGGCCCATTATTGTGGGCCCCAATCGAGGCTGTCGAAATAATTGAGAAGACGTCTCTCGCGTCTCTAAAAACGTCGTTATAATAACAATAATAATAACGCGACGCTTCAGTCCCAACGGGAGCGAGGATCGCGTGTCGCGAGCGTTTATATACCTCTTTTACTTATATATACATGTATATGCGCTGATATACACGCGTGTCAACGCTGCTGCGGACTCGCGTGACCAATATAATACAAGATGTGGAGTAAAGTTTCTCGGAGAAAATGACGGAAGGATGATATCTCGTCGTTGTCATCGGTGTACAGGTTTCGATTAATAATCGCGAGACGCGCAAACCTCGAATTTATCTGGAGAAAAATTATCTGTCAGCCTGCGTTACACGAAGGAAACAGCCGCGGGGAAGAAATGTATACAGGGTTTTTCAAAGGCGAAATTTTCCAGCAAGGCTCAGCCTCCGAGACCAATTAAAAGATCATCGAGCCGCGAGTTCTCGCCTAATGGTGGAACAATCATCGTTCACGCGCATGCGCGCGCGAATTAACGAGGCCTTAGCGCGGATAAAGAACGCCGCGATCGACGCAACGCCCCCCGGGCCCATGCGAGGATTTATCAAGTGCGAGTTATTTTTTGATCGTCGGGAATATAAGTACAAACTGATGAATAAAATGTATGGTATATATAACAAAGTCCCTTTTTTTCGTCGGGCAAATCGCGGTAGTAAGCGATCGTCGGTCGCTCGGTTAAACGCAGGTTGTGCCGAATGCGGTCGAAACTCTTACCGGTGCTGGATTCCTGGTAACTCAACGCTCCGAGCCGATTTCACGTATCGGATTACGCGGCGTCTGTAAGTACCCGGCGCGTACACACATCTGTACCTGTATATATATATATGTATACGGAATATAAGACGAGAGCGGCTTGGCTTTTATTGTGTCCGCACGCGTACTGCGACAAATAGCGCGAGATAAAAAGTGGGTATGATTATTCGCGTGCCAAGTTAGAGCTTTCCCTTCGCACCTTTTATGTGAAATCTATATACACATCTCGCTGTTGTTGTGGAGAAAAATTCAAGTGCATTTTGTAATGAAAATCAGCACGCGCCGGAGAAATTGCCATCATCTCTCTCTCTCAACATAGAAAATAGTAAGTAATTGCAAATGAAATCGGCTTCTCGGCCGCGTCGAATCAAATCAAGAATAATTCAATCGAGCGTTGCTGCTTCTCTCGGCCCCAAAGAAATCATCCCATATCTCTCTCTCTCCTCTCTTTTTCCGGTATATATACAGCGATGGCTGCGCAGTACAAGGTCATGCATAAACTCGACTCCGCGCGCAGACGTACTTGTGTATATACGCGTATACACACGGGATAAAATAGGAAGAAATTGTATCCGTCCAGGTGGGTAATTTCCCATCGAACCGACGAGAGGAATCGCCAAGTGTATATATACCTACGTGTGCGAGTGTTAGACTGCGTGTATATACGGCTGCGAAGAGCAATGGCATGACGGGAGATAAGAAGGAATGATCCTGTTGCCGCGGCGGTTCACGCCTAAAACGTGTAGTCTGATGCTCTCGAGCCCCGGCGAGTGTGTGATAAAAAAGGACTCGATATAATTTGACTTGCGAGCTCTTATCAGATCGCAGTAGTGCGAGAGCAAGTGATATATAAATGCTCATTGATATTTATTGAAGCCAATTGGCACTTGGCGCGCGCTTTATCGCGATGGGGTTAATTGAATATGTATATGTATATTGGATTAAGAGTCGTCGATCGATACATCGAAATTTAATCATCTCGTTATTAATAATCTTGCGAGAGAATAAGTGAGCTTCGATCGACTGTATACCATATGGACTTGAGAAAAAGGAGGCTACTACGCGCGCAGCCACTGAAATATAGCGCGCACGTGTGTGTTATTATTCAATAACAGGTGTAGCGCGCGGAGTCTGCCAGAAGCCTCTGTAATAATCTCTCACGTGTGCACTTATATTCGTGCAAAACTATACGGCTCGACGAGCGTATCTATATTTATACATACCCGTAACCTATACACTTTCTCACATTGTGTGTAAAGAATACAAGAGACTGTATCTCTATATACGCAAGCCAGCGTTTTTATTCGAGATCAAACGAGAGTTCGAGAGCGAGACGGATTTTCTACGAGTCGAGAATATAGCGTAGAGTGGAGATCGAGAGATATACGACTCGCGGAGGTATTTGCAATTCAGCGGAGTTTTGTTGTATACACAGCCGATCCGAGAGAGTTAGTGTGGAAAGGAGTGATGTCAATTCGGTCTCGATGCTATTTTCGTTGAGTAATCTTGTTCGCCTCGGGACTATTTTACAGAGCGACTATATCTAGATGTCTTCTTTATCTCTCGCGAAAACACAACATTATTATTGTATGCCTCAATAAAAAGCGCAGATTCATACAAAAAATAAATCACCGGAGCTCAAGAGCAGTTTCAGGAAGCGACTTAAAAAGAGACACATTGTCGTCCGGAATTTCCGCGAATTACCAGAGGTATCGCGTCGCATCGCAATTATCGCTACTCTCCTATTGCATAAGCCGACTCATTCCTCCACACACACACACACACACGTCCAAGAAAGAATATAAAAAGGAGAAGGAGAAAGAGAGTATACGACATGAAGCAGGAAGGAAGTCCGCGAGCGAGAGATATCAGCGCGATAGTCCCAGCAGCGGAGGAGGCAGCTCAAAGAGACCGCCGCGCAGCCGACATAGGCCTCTTTGGAATCGCGCCGGGAATTCGGTCGATTTTTTGCGCCGACCGATGGGAACCGATTCTTCTTCTTCCTTTTCGCTCTATAGGTGCGGGAGGAGAAATCCCTTGGACGAGAGAGAGAGAGAGCTGCGACTGTCCTCTTCTCATTCTTTTATTTCTTCCTCGACTTCTCTCGTGAGATCGCATTGTTTGGAGAAGCACGACGATTTTTTCTTCCCTTGCGAGGATCGACGATCGAGCCGAAATATCGTTTTATATAGAAAATAGACACGAGCGAATGTCAGCCTCTAATTAGAAGCAAACAATTTTCCGCTTGGACTGCGGAGCAGCTGCCAAGGTATGCGTATCGCTGCCGACCGGTCGCGAACAGCTCACCGCTTGTTCGAGGCGTTCACGCATGACGAAGCTTACACGAGCTTGCGTCTCTCTCTCTCTTTCTCTTGGGTCGATCCAGATCGACGCATTTTTTTTTTTGTTCTCCCGACTCCGTAAACATTTCGCGTTAATTCGGCTGTATAATACACGTGGAATGCGCGTTTGTAAAAATTTTTAGTTTTGAGCTTGAACTCGAGTTGCCACGAAAAATCATCCGCTGGGATATGAGAAACAGCCTCGTGCGCGGAACGTTTGAAGCGTCAAACGCCATCTCGGCTGCAGTACGTAGCAGTTACTCGTTTTGCAATTTCCCTCGCAGCGCAGAATATACATACACACCTATATACTACACTAGACCTCGCGGTTTGTTTTCGGTTCTTGAAATGACGCAGTCCATGGGTTCGTTCAGCTGCGCGTACAGTCGATAACCGGGGCGTATTTTTAGAGCCCGACGTTCGCCGGTCAGTCACGTATGTTATACCGATTTCTTCCTTTTTCGATTTCTCTAATGCCTCTCTCGCCGAGCGCGTGTCCAAGCTTCGATTATATATACATCGTTCATCATACGGTGTGCGATAGATAATAGATCGGTAAGAACTCGACTCTCGAGAAAAAGCTCTCGTCGGAATCATAAAGTAAAGCACACATATGTACACCCGCAACGATTGTAGCCTCGGGGCGACAGTAATGCGCTCTCTCGCGCAACAAAGAGCGCTATATAGGCTCCTTTCAAGAGAGAGAGAGAGAGAATGATTTTTCTCGCATTAAATGAACTTCTTTATAACTGCCGGTCAATGTCAATATGAAGGCTCATTTTCGCGAGCTGCAAAAAATCCGCGTATTTTCGTGCATAAGCCGTAAATCATCATGGGATCGAGAGTACAAAGGAATTCACGTGCGCGCAGCGTCGAGCCGTAAACTCGAGTGCGCGCATATATATATATACAGTATATGGAGGAACGAATTTTCCCATAACTCTCGGGCGCGTGACAGTAAATAGAGATTTTCGAAGCGCTGTGCGGAGTCTCTAGGATGCGAAATTCTTTGTTGGCCGATCTCGACAGGGCTGGGCACACATAATATCGATTGCGATTCCGACTGATGGCTGAATGGCTTCGAGGATTTTTACGTGTATTAAACGCTGTGAAATATGTGTATGAGAGAGAGAGAGAGAGCTTTGAGAAATTGAACGCGGGATATTTCTCGGAACGAGGTGCTTTATCGTTGGTTGTTATTCGAAACAAGCCGTATTTTCGCAAAGTGCGGTATTCAAAAGTCACCGGGAATACGAGAGCCACAGCGACCTTGACAGAATTTTCAACGCGTATCGAGTTTCTATCCACAGTTTGACTTGTATATAATACACTCAGCAGAAAAATTAGTCGCGTAAATTTGAAAATGGATAAAAAAAAAAAAAAAAAATTGTCAGTAGGTCCCGAACTTACCGGGTTTACGTCCGGGCCACCTAATGGGCGGCAATTGCGGTCTCCTGTGATCGGGATATCGATACTTTGGCGGCGGCGGTGGCCCGTAAGACGGCGGACAGGGCTGCGGTCTCTCGTACACGAAAACACATCGGATCGCGCACTTCCTACGCGGCGTGAGCTGCTGCTCCTTTCGGCGATGTTCCTCGTAAGGTGGAACGTACTGGTGAGGCCTGATGTAGATGTGGGCCGAGGGGACCACCGAGGCCTGAGCTTCGCGTCTCTCCCTACTGTTATCGAGGCTTCGATGATGGTACTCGATTCTGCCGGATTTGCTGCGACGAGGAACTCGACGGTGGAGTGATTGAGGAGACTCGACATCGAAGCTGGACGATGCAAGGCAGAGGAGGAGCAGCAGGATGTAGAGAGATGCCGGGCTGGGTGAGCCCAGGTGTGCGGATCTACCGGGGTACATCGTGCGACTACCCCATGCTCAGCTGGACGACGGCCTTCGTCTTCTGTGGCGCATAGTTAGTCCACGGGGATCATCGCGAAATCTTTCTTTTTTTATACGTATAACTACACTAACTCAACTCACTGCGATTTTCAAGTTGCGTTTGTTCAACTAGCACTTTGACTTGGAAAAATCACACGCATTATTTTTATTTGAAATTCTGAACTCAATCCTAGTGCGGACGAAAAGAGTAGCATTTAAAAAATGGATAAGGAATAACGATCGTTGAAATAGATAAAAAGCATCTAAAAAACTCGACTTCTCAACGAAGGAGGCTGCAGAGCACCGGCGCGTAGCTCGGCTCGCGAGATACTGACTCCGCGGTGTGCTTGCTATTTGCCATTGGCTCCATATTCCCCACCTCGCGCTCTCTCTTCGCTATATATATAATATTATACGCGCCTCGCTTGGAGTATAGTCTCTCGACGCAGCTTCTGCCGGTCGTCTCTCTTCAACTCTTTGTCATGCTCTCTCTCTCTCTCTCTCGCGAAAGAGAAGAGAGAGAGAGATGTGTTTACCCAGAGCCGGCGAGAGAGCACACGTGGGTGTGTGGATACGACGATGTCGCCTGAGTTCTATATAGCTCTGGGTTAACGGCGGATTTTCTCGATCGGTGGGTGTCGCCAGCAGTTTTCCTTTTTTCAATCGCGAAAATGGGAATCGCCAGGAAATATATATACAAGTCAACAGTGGTTATACTGTGACATTTATAGAGCCACCTTTCATTGAGATACAATTCTAATTAAAGCAGTCATGCCAAAAAGGCGGTCAGAAGATGATCTGCACGCAGTACCGAAATCATGTTACTTTTAAATTACCTTTTTTCCGCTGGCCCGCGATATAGCCTACATATACGCAGCATAAATTATTCATGTGCAAACATAATCGTCGGCTTACGTAACAAGCGTATTTTTGCATAAACCCGCGAGCATCTCGCCGTAATTTCGACTGAGGCGCCGGCGAGTTTTTGCGACGATAATATAATCGAGAGAGTTGTTTGCACTACCGAGAGCTTTTTGAGTAATCTAGAAAAGTGTGTTTGACTTGCGACTAATATACTCGAAAATTTCGCCTCTCGGCAATTACGCGCGATTATCGAACAATGAAATTTATTACCTGTATCCGTTGCTCACACCGCACAGGAAGTGTAATTTAACGTTGACAAATCGCTTCCTCGATCAACTGCACAGTGACTTTCACGAAAAACGCGCGAATAATGGAATATATTATAATAACCATCATCGTCGGTACATATATATAGCGGCTTCATTGATAAATATAATAAAAGGCAGGGCCGAATGTATACCGCGGGCTTAAAGTACCTCCATTATTTCTCATCGTCGTCAAAGCCAGCAGGTATATTATAATATACGAAAGACAGGATGATTCACGCCGTCCTCCTCTCGTCCTGGATTATTAATAAACGTCGCTCTTTCTCTCTGAGGGATTTAATTAAAATTTCGAAAAAAATACGCACGTCGCTTTATTCTCTTATAATAACACGCTAAAGAGCACGTACGTGTAATATTCTCGTTACACGAGCTATACAGCCGGCCAAGTGTATGAAAAAAACTAATCGCGATGATTTTTTACAATAATAATAACAACCCCGCGCGTGCAGCAGAATCAATTGCGACTAATCATTATCAAATCGAAAATGTAAAAGTCGCACGAGCATATAACAGATGGGAGCAATTAAGCAATTGAAGTATGAGTTTAATGAGCTGCTAAAGCAATATCGGGGAAAAATAAAAGAGTCCGGCACGGAAGCTGAATACTGATGCAGCAGCAGCAGCAGCAACGGTTGGTTCGTTAATCTGAGCGCACTTAGGATATATATATATATGCTCTCTCGTATACTAGATCGGCGCGTAATTAGCAATTATTCGTGTAATTGCAGTTATCGTCGCGAGTGTACCTACGTATGATAATGCATTAGTCCGCGCTCTAATTAGCCGTAGTTTATGTGACACAGTTGGGGATAAGCCTGCGATATTGCACCGCGCGAGCTTGCTCAGAGAGAGAGAGAGAGAGAGAGCCGAGTAGTTTACTGTTGTTATACACTGGAGTAGTTGTTTGTGCTGGGAATGGGATGTTTTGTACTTTTGAACGAGAGAGCTTGATTCGACTTTCTAATTTTATAAGTTTAGAATATGTTGGATAATACTAAAGTTATTATTGCTACAAAGTAACCTATAACCCCATCAATACTTGACAATAAAAAAATGAAAAATTACGAGAGACCACACCGCGATAGGAATACAATCCATCCGCAGGTGGCGACCCCCGTGCAATAATAATAGAACGCCCATCTCGGCCTTCGTCCATTCAATTAACAAGGCCCTTTCGTGCTCGAGCGGTGTATATATCAGTCACTACAGTACGACTGACGCAGGTGCAGTATACACCGGCGCGATGATCAAGGCCCCGGCCGTTGTTACGGATATGAGCGAGCGCCGATAAAGTAATTTGTTTATTTCCCTCCAGTGATTTACTCGGGGAGGTTGTATAGGTATATAGATATGCTCTTGATTTTCTGGAGCTTATCGGCTCGCAATTTCGTGCTTGTCGTTCATGCTCGTATTGACGCGAGGAAATTGCGAACGCCGCTATATATACGTATACACACACACACACTTCTAATGCGATTGAGTTGTTTTGTATGCTAACGTGATTTTAATTGCGAATGTTTCGTGTTGCTTATGCTGCTTCTAATCAACGCACTTTTGCTCATTCTCAAACTTGAAATCCGATCGAGAGTTACGAGCCGAATTCGAGATAATCGAGCGCGATTTATCGGTTTTTTTCCTTATATAAAAATGCTAAACCTCGAGTTACAAAAACATCATAAAACCAGTGTAGAGGTATATACGCACACAAGACGCTCGCAATTAAAATTTGCGATACGACTATTCACGGGTGTATATACATTTCCGATTGCGAGCTATCTTAATACGCACACGGTGAGCAGTGCGGACGATTATCGTCGCCGATAGTAAAATATATCTAGTATTTATTTCGCGAGGACAAAAAGTTATGGCGTTTACGGTGAGCTGTCGAGTCGCGGGTATAACTCGAGAATTTGCGTGGCGACGTTAATTTCAAATATTTTCAGTTGCGAAAGCGCGAGGTTTGCGCAACGGTGGCAGATTTTTCTCGCTATATATACTATACTCATATAATGTATAATATGCAAAGCGTGTTGGTTTTGGAACAATGCGCTTATCGTCGTGTATAACTGCTGCACAATAATAATACAGTAGTCAAACCCCCCCAACGACCCGATATCAATTTATTGTAACATTAGTGTAATTTATCGACGGCTATATAAACACACTAAATCACGGGTATCAGTAATTATCAGTGAATTATTATAACGAGTACAAATAGCTCGACGCCAGCTAGGCATCTCGCGATAGTGTATATTATTATACCTACAAGACTACCTCAATTCTGGTGGCAACTCGTTAGCTCGGACTGTTATCGCTGCCCGCCGACAAAAGGCCTGCAATAACTGCAGTGCGCGCAAGTTAATCGACTGCTATATACGCGCGCGCATTTTGAAAGTTCGTTACTCGCGAGAAGAGCGTTTCGAAAAGTAACGCACCTTGCAAAAGATAAGGAGGTGTATGCTTGTTCGAGCGTTATTGTTATTGGACTCGTTATAGGGGATGTTGTTTTCTGATAGCGGCTTATTGTTATTTGCTTTTTTCTTTGATACCCCATAACGATGTTCATAAACGTATTTTTATAACTCACGTGACGGCTGATTGAAATTCGTGTATAGCTTGAACAAAATCGCACTCACCTGAAACAATAGAAAAGAAAATCGTTATTTAAGTTTCTCCGAGATGCGTGTGTCCCAAACGATTTTCGCACTCACCCTCCCACGACATATATTATTATTAACCCAACGCAGCCGCGAGGACCGTTACGTCGTCGCGTATACATATATACACGGATCGTGAGCCTCGGGCTCCGTTAGAGGGGAGGCGGCTCGACATCGCATCGACAGAGCAGCAGAAGCAGCTATATGGGATTCAATCGTGAATCTCACGGAGAGCGAACTGCATCAGGCCTTTCATTACCCTGCCGCGCGGCTCTCTCTCTCTCTCTCCGTGATGCTGCTCTGCATCCTCGGGATTTATTTATTGTCCCGAGAGCGGCCAGAGTTTACGAGTCAGCTGCGCGCTTGGTATTTTAAGAAATCAATAATATACGGAATTTCAAAGTATACGCGCCGGCAATGAAATGAAGTAATAATCGCATTAGCTCGGCGATTTTTCGTATAAGCTACTGTGGCGTGTAATTAATAAAATTGGCCTGTATAACTCGTTGAGAGATCTGCCGCTTATGTCTTTACGGCCGAGATATAACTCACTCTCGACATCGACAGTAAAAGAGCGCGCGGCTGATATCTAATTATTATTACTATTATGGATACTGCCATAAGAGCTTTTCTATTCGAAAATAAAAAGAAAAACTGTTTCGCTCAAACGAGAAACGAAACGCCTCTTCTCACAGGTGGCTCTCGTCACGGCGAGCATCAGTTCGCGGGTGTGCACGTGACGATGCTTATCTGGGCGGCGCGCAAGAGATGCGGTTATATTGCGGGCACAGCGGCTTTATGGTCCCGGAATACTGATTTCGTCGCGGGCTGCACTTACCCGCCGGCTCTCTCTGATTTCGTTCTCGTCAAATTGCAGCCGCCGCGTGCAGTTTTTCTTTATTTTCGAAGCTTCTTTCCCGATATTCCCTCTTTCTTTTTTTTCCGCGCGAGATAAATTTTAAACGGGATTCCGGAGAGAGGTAATTGAGTCTCCTCGGCGATTAATCGCTCGTGCGTGCGGCTTTATTAATTACGTGATATTATTCTAGCGCATATGTGTGCCCAGCTTTCGATCGGAAATTAATTGCGCAAAAAGTATAAGGTCTCTCTCGAGCCTATAATAGAAATATAGAGAGCTTTCGCTCAGCCCTTTAACAATCACGACTGTCGTCGCGAGAGCATGTGATGTATATAGGAGACGTGACGGCGAAGGTCAGGCTGGTACATATACACATACATACCTCATAGCCTGACCTTATAATATCTTCGTGGTCCTGTGCATACACACAGGCGGGTCGGGCGCATTGTGTGCGCACAAGCTTCCGCTTCTGCGAAGCCGCGGACTACATTCTTCAGATATGAGAGCGAGAGAGCTCGTATTTCAGAAAGAGTCGAGAGAGGGACTGTAAAATGTTCTCACTCCTGCAGTTGCTGCTGCTGCTCGTTTTGCGGGAGACTGAGTGATTTTTTTTTTCATTCTGGAGAAGCGATAGCGAGGAGTGTTTACACGCCTGGAAGTTTGACTGAGAGATAAGAGATACGTGTGGGAGAGAAGCTGGCGCGTGTGAGGGGTTATTTCGTCGGAAGTTATGTTATTATGTAAAGCGAAGAAAAACTATAATAATAGCTCAATTAGCGATTTTTTGCGTCTATTATCCAGCGATAATAACAGCGAGTCGCATCAATAGCCCGATTACCTCGCGCCTCGTGGGAATTGCCATATATATGCTGACTCATGACTGTAATAATACCACCTTATAGTATAAAAAGGCAAGAAAACCATCGGAATTCCTCGTTTAGATACAACGAGCTCATCGCGCCGCGACAATCATCGATTACACACCACAAGCGCGAACGGGCCACACTCTCATCCCGTTGTTCCATCGCATCACACACGCTAATCCCAGAGCGGAAGCCATATATACCTGGTGAGCGAGAGATGAGAGACTCTGCGAGAAAACGATAAGCCATCGGTGCAACGCATAGGAGCCCCGGGTGTCTCGGCGACGGCGGCACGTGTAATTGGGCCTTTATCGCTTGTTTTGAAACCGGATGATCCTCTTAATGACTTGCAATCCGATCGGATCTTAATCGCGCGGGGGAAGCGTGTGTCTTGTCTTTATAAATATATACTGTGTTATATAGAACGTTTTTCTTTCGCGACGCTCTATATATATTCAGTTGACGCGATATTATACGACAGTCATCGCCGTTTGTATATCGCTTTTCTTACGCAGAGATGAGCTGTTGGATCGGTTTTATGGACACTCGGGAGGATTCGAGATAGCACTATAAATGCGGTATATAATAAATTTTCTCTGCACTCATTATCGAATCTATAAAACTTTACCGAAACAGCGAATAATGCCAATAATAAGAAACCGAAGAGTAAAAAGTGTCAATCGCCTTCGATCTTACTCGCCGCTTCGCCTACATACGTAACATACACGTGTGCAGTGTCGTCAGCGTTATATATACACTACACCGCACGTATAGCGTAT
>UCOJ01000137.1:0-182529 GCA_900474305.1 Cecidostiba fungosa | reverse complement strand
AAACTACACTTTAACGAAAGAATCCAGGATAAATTCGATCTCAGAGAACCACAAACAATAGCAGCTGCTGCAGCTATTCTAACCAAAATGGATAAACTGAACTTTGGAATTGACGAACTCGACAGAAAATTGTATTATAAAAAACCAGAACAAACAGACGAACATGCTGCGAAAAATACTAAAACAGATACCCCATATTATAAAAATAAGACATGGAATAATAAAAAAGATTACAAGGAAAAATCAAAAATGCGTACAATTCAAGAGTCTGAATCACATGAAAGTGCAGAGGAAGATGAATGGGAAGACATCTATACAACTGAGGAAACCGAAGACGAGAAAATAAACAAAAAATTAGTAACGAAGGAAATCAACACATTCATGGAAGAGATAAGTGAAGAGGAACAGCCCTATGAGCCAGACCAATACAATCAGGTAGTGTGTCCAGTTATACGTATACTGGTATATAACATGCCATTAATTGCTTTACTCGACACAGGGGCCCAAGTATCAGCTATATCAGAAAAGACAATAAAAGAAATACAACAAAGAGGAAAAGTGAGAGAATTACCCACACCTAGCACTACTATCAGAGGAGCTTTAGGAGAAAAAACGAAAATTAATAGACAAATTCTATTAGAAGTGGAAATTGAAAAAAAAAATTTAATCATCCTCATATCATTGTAAGTAGATTATCAAATCCAATAATACTCGGATTTGATTTTATTTTAAAAAACAAAATTATTATCGAACCAGAAAAGAAACAAGCAATTTTCACCATACAAAAAATTACTTGCAATCTACTTGAATCAGAAAAAATTTGTTTTTCTATACAATCACATACTGACGTTAATACGGAGAAACGGCAACAAGAAGTTGAAGAAATATTACATACTTATGGTGATGTATTTGAAAATAGAATAGGAAAAATAGTAAATTATACACACCATATCAAAATGCGTAACAAAAAACCCTTCAAAGGATATCAATTCCCTATAACACAATCACAAAAGCCGATAGTTCAAAAACAATTGGACAAAATGGAAGAACTGGGAATTATAAAACGAGCACCAACAGATTATATCAACCCTCTAGTAGTAACGAGAAAGAAAAACGGGGAACTAAGATTATGCCTAGATGGTAGACTACCAAATGAAAATATGGTAGCTGATCATGCCAAACCAACAAATATTGATGAAATCCTAACAAAAATAAAAAATGCTAAGTGGTTTACACAGTTAGACATAAACAAGGCATTTTGGACTATTGAATTAGACGAAGAAAGTCAACAATACACTGGATTCTTATTCGAGTCACAAACCTATATATTCCAAAGACTACCATTTGGTTTAAAAACATCTGGGGCATCATTCATACGAGCAATGGCACAAATACTAGGGAGAAGACTCG
This sequence comes from Cecidostiba fungosa, assembly GCA_900474305.1. Taxonomy (NCBI): domain Eukaryota; kingdom Metazoa; phylum Arthropoda; class Insecta; order Hymenoptera; family Pteromalidae; genus Cecidostiba; species Cecidostiba fungosa. Next base: position 181,119 of record UCOJ01000137.1, on the reverse strand, counting down.
AAAACCTAGTAATCATATATCTAGATGACATATTAATATTTGAAGAAACTTGGGAAAAAATGATGAACCTAGTAAAAGAAGTTCTAGAAAAACTAAGACAAGGTGGATTAACGGTAAATAAAGAAAAATCAAGAATAGGAGTAAAAGAAGTAACTTTCCTAGGTCATATAATAAATGAGCATAAAGTTAAAATGACTGAAGAAACAAAAAAAGCTATCATGCAATATAAATCCCCTAAAAGCAAAAAACAATTACAAGGTTTCTTAGGACTAGCTAACTGGGAGAGAAAATTTATGCCAAAACTATCAGAACTAACTAGACCATTGGAAATATTACTAAAAAAGGACCAAAAATTCAAATGGGGACCAGAGCAAGAAAATGCAATGAATAGAATAAAAAAATGCTTCGAAGAATCAAAAGAACTATATTTGATGAAAGATGGAGCAAAATTAGGAATTGAAACTGATGCATCCTGTATTGGATTAGGAGCATGCATGTTCCAAATAGTAAATAAAAAAGAACAAGTAATAGCATACATAAGCAGAGCATTGAAACCAGCAGAAATCAAGTATACGGTAACTGAACTCGAAGGACTAGCTGTAACCTGGGCTCTCAAAAAATGGCATTTATGGTTAGCAGACAAACCAATAATTGTACGAACTGACCATAAAGCTCTAACATTCATACAAACATGTAAATTAGTAAGCAACAGAATAACAAGATGGATATTAAATATCCAACAATACGATATTGAATGGCAACATATAATAGGAAAAGATAACATAAGAGCAGACACACTATCAAGAATGATTCCAAGCGCAGAAAAAATAAATAACGAAAAAGCAGATATCAACATTAGAAACGTAAATAAAGAAGAATCCCATTGGAAAAGGCTTAGAACAAAAATAATTAAAGGACAAACTAATGAACTCTGGATAATCAAACTAATAAAAGAGAAGAAAAGTACTGCTATAATAAAAGAACAAGATGGACTAATTAAAATACTGTCAAAAAACAAATATCTAACACCAGTACCAAACAATTTAGCTGAACAAACCACAATATTAACCCATGAACTAATAATGTATTTCGAAGGATTCAAACTTTTTAAATTTCTAATGGACAATCTCATAATCAAAAGAGCTGCAAAAATAGCAAGAGAAGTTGCCACTTCTTGCGAGCTATGCCAGAAAACAAAATACTATATGCAAGTAACAGAAGGAATACAATATTTTGATTTGCCAAATAATATTCGACAAATAGTTGCTGTGGATATATATGGACCATTGCCGACCTCGAAGCAAGGATTTAAATACATAATAGTATTATTAGACCTATTCTCAAAATTAATAAAACTAATCAAGGTAAAAAATATAACAGCAACAACTGTATGCAGAAATATTGAAGAAAAATTTATAAAACCGTACGGAAAACCAGAAAAGTTCTTAACTGATCAAGGTAGACAATTTATCAGTACCCATGGAAGCAACTAGAAAAGAAATACAATTGTTCAATGACCACAACAAGACCATATAATCCTCAGTCTAACCCAGTCGAAGGAATGATGAAAGAAATTGGACGTATAATAATATTGTTCTGATAAACAAACAGGATGAAATGAAATAATAGTAAAAATTGAAATGAGCATAAATTCTACGTACCACAAAGGCACATGTACAACCCCAGCAGATATTGAGGAAAGAGATAAAATAAAAATACCGGAAAAACTAGGGGCTAACATAAAAGAAAAATGTAAAATTGACAACCACAGTATATACGAAAACTTAAAAAAAGATGCTTGTATGAGACATTCAAAATTCAACAGTAAAAGAAAACTGAGAATATATAAGATTGGAGATCTTGTGTTAAAAATAACACACAAGTTATCTAGCAAAATTAATAAATTTAACGCTAAATTAAATAAATTATATGATGGCCCATACAGAATAACAAGAATCCCAAAGAAAAATGAATATGAGCATACGGATAAAAAAGGTAAAATAAAAGGTATTGTTGTGTTCTTGCGAACATCAATAAATTAAACAAGAGATGTATAAAATATCTGTCTCTTTATTCATTTCTAAATACAACGATGAGCTCTCCCTCGCAGCTCAGCGTTCTCTGACTCTCAGTTCAGGTGAGTGTCGCTCACTCCCACTTGCGGCGCCACCACCTCGGTTCAACCCTACACAATCATCGACATCCGCTTCCCTACTCCATACATCACAGGTATATATAATACTCGACAGCTCAGACCTTTCAAAAGCAAAGATCAGATAAAAAGAGAAAAAATAAACCAGATATCAACAGAAATTATAAAACCATACCTAACAATGCAGGATATTGAAAATTTGGAAAAAGGAAAACAGATTATTGACAGAGAATGTCCTACTATAGCAATAAAAATCCATGATTTCGAAATAGCAGCTCTCATTGACACAGGAGCAACCAGATCAGCCATATCATCGGCCACATTTTTTCGACTAGAATCGGAAGGATATCAGTTAAAAAAAATGATATATTCCACGATGCAGCTACAAGGATTTTCTGGAAATATAGTGTACGCAAGCTGGGAGATAAAGCTACCACTGAAATTCCAAGATGAAATAATAGAACACAACTTCATAATCCTAAAAGAAATAAAAACAGAAATGATATTAGGAATGGATTTCCTAGCATCGAACAAAGCAATAATTGATATTGAAAAGAAAATAATAAAATTAAATAAAGAAAAAGAGCAAGCATAACGCTGTTTGGCCTACTCCTCCACAGGGGGAGCCTATAAAAAGGCCCGCAAAAAAGGATTACGCCATCATAAATTAATCAGACAGCAGGGGGTGCATAACCTAAATTCCAAGACAATGGAGTGCAAATTGGCCAAAATTCGCATACAAGTGAGAGAAAAAAAAAATTGTGTGAGGCCCTAGTTCACCACAAGATCCTTCTACAAAAAGAAAGAGCATGCATAGAATCAAGAAACTAACAGCTAATAAAAAATATTAATGTAATGGAGGCAGAGGACGAAGTCAGTCAGGGACTAGTGCAGCTCACGGAACCACGGGAGTTCGGACATAGCACCACAACACTGGTAAATATTGCACAGGAAGAGACACAAAATCAACCACCAGTCACTGCACAATAGACACAAGACGGAGATACAATATTCGAAGAACTCTTGAGGGAAGCAGGTATCGTGTTACGACCAACAACAGGATTTACAGAGTCTAGCTGGAGATCATCCTCAACATCATTCGAGGACATTAACGAATGGCAAAACGTGACACTACCTAATCTATTCGACGAAATTGAAGAGGTCATATAGCAGCTGCAGGATCCAAACACCAACAGCCAGCTCCACGACCAACCCCATGCGCAAGTCTCAGTGCAGAAACGACCACCAGAGAATTTCAATCCACAAATAGAGACTATTGTACAAGAAGATGCACCCCGCATCACAATAGAATGGAAGTTCTCGCCTTCACTACCAGCTGAAGTGGTGCAACAGGAGTCGTCACAGTCAACCCAGCCACTGGAACTCTTGGTGAAGGAGGAGGTAGAGCACGACTCAGGCCTGGAGTCACCAGTGATCACCTGTGAAAAAATAAACAATATTAGTGATGGTGAAAAACTTCCTCAAAGTATGGAACCACTTCCCATATGGCGACGAAACGACGCTGGCAAGATTATCAAGAACAGTGGCAAGCAGAAAGCTTTCAGCTTAACCAAGAAGAAATTCAATGAGAAAGGCCTGACTGTGGAGCAGTTGGCGTTAAACCTCCTAGGGTACCCAGACAACGACCTGGAAGAAAACACAGAGTTAAGTGACGAATAAAAGTGAGGTAAAGTGCTCAGTGAATCAAAGACCAAGTGTTTATATAAATCTTAATGCCAAAAAGTTCTTTGAAATGTATAATTGCATTATTTTAATAAAGCAGTTATTAATTTTATTAAAATTACTGAAAGACGTGAGCAAGAAAGGGATTAGACGATGGTGGATTCTCCCCTTGCATTGCATCAAACGTCAATTATTAGGAAAGTCCGTCAACTGCCTATTTTCTTATCCTCTTTAGAAGCTTATATGTGTATATAAAAATATATAAAAATCTTGCAAAAATTCCGTTGTACGCCTTGATTATAAGGATATTATATGAGCAGCTTTTGTATTCTGAAATCAAAAATTGTAAAAAATTGATAAGCGATAGTTTGAGAATTCTAACAAACAATTAAATGATGACAGATTTTCATATTTATTACAATTAATGTTTATTTTACAAACTTTGTTCACCAACAGGTTCAAAATTTTCCGATTTTTCGGAGCATCGTTTGTCGTTTCGCGCGGAGCTATGCGACTAAAATGTCGTCTCGTGGATCAATGACTATGTTGATAAAAGAGATGGACTACTCATATTGAATTCCTATCGGTACAGCAGAATTCTGTTCCCCGGGGAACGGAATGCCAGAACAGCGGAATGCGGAAAGAACGCATTGTAGACAGGCTCCTGTGCAGTTTTGCAGGTAGCTGAGGTAGGGGTAGGGGAGTTTTAAGGATCATATCCATGGCATACTAACCTATAGGTACAACGTGCACACGACGTCATACACACCCTGGCTTACTTAAGAATGATTGCGGGAGATTTGAATGTAAAAAAAATAGGCCTTTTGAAACCGAGTCTGGACATCGCAGTACGAGTTGAAAACAAGCTAACTGGAGTGCAATACGTTGGAAAAAAATGTCTATTACTTAACGGACGTCTATATTATGAGCGTCAGAAAAGTTATAAAGAAATTTGTTTGCAACATATTATCTTGCAATGATCATGTCACTCCAATTATTTTCATGATAATATAATAATAGTATAATCATTAAATTGCATTTCTATTATTTTATACTTAGTAATACTTTTATTAAATGTATAGATAATACTTTTATTACTTTAAGTGGTTTAATTATTAAAATACATATTATTTACAAAGTATGCAGCCATTTCTATACTCAGAAAAAAAATTAATACATTTACACAGTATATTTTAACCCATTTAGTTCTCAAAGGTTAAATCAACCTTAACGCAAAATAAATATTAAAAAATTATGAGCCAACAATTGTCATTTTTGTTGAATCATACAAACAATTTAGTTTTTTAAAAATTTAATTAATAAATCAACTATTTGTTTGATATTCAGGACAGTGACATTGTTAATTATAGCTTTATCTTATAATTTATATGCTATATGTTAAACATGTGAAAAAGTTGTGTACTTATTCTTTAATCAATAATGTTCTAATCATTACAGAATCAACTTTTTCTATGAACATTCTTAAAACTATATCATTGGATTAGAAAATTAGTGTTTTTCGAACTATTTTATAGTATCATAAAACCTGAGTGCTTATTACATGAATCATCCTCTTTTTGTCAGTCCTAACTCTGTGTAAGTATTCAAAAAAGATAAATAAATATATAGAGCTTTGTAAAATTGAGAACAAGAAAAAAATTCAGGTCGAGATCAAGAATGCAAACAGATACTTAAGTATCTGCACCTACAAAATAAATATAAAAATAATACTAGTGGTTCTGCGACATCTGCACTTTCACTTTGCGTATGTATGTGAATTTCTGCAAAACACGCAATCGCTTTTAAATATGAAATACAAATCGCCGTTGCGAACAAAATCTGTAATTTTTTTCTACTTTTTTATAAATTGGCACATTTAAAAGAAACTGAAAATAATTTATATCACGAATGTCCACGAAACGTTCTTATAAATCTAATCATCCCTATTCTATAAATCGACATACATCGATGCTTCACGAGCCAGCCATAGTAATCATGCTGTTTGCTGAGATGCCGTTGGCGACCGGGTTGATAGGTGCGGTAGTAACCGTAGTAGCGGGCAGACTGGTTGCGACCGTAGTAGTTGTCGTGGCTGGAATCGTTGATGTCGTCGTCGTAGTTGCTACCGTCGTGTAGTTGAGATTTTGGTGTTGGTGAGCTTTGGGCGCGCTAGCCTGTCGTACGCTCATCTCCCAGGTATCCAAAAGTTGGGATACCGAATACCTCTTGGGTAGTTTGGCTAGCCGGGCATCTAAACCCTTTTGAACTGCACTAAGGTAAGGTGTCGCATACTCGTGACTAGTGAGGACGCAACGAGGCGGTATAGCCGGATAATCTGTCGGAACAATTACCAATACTGGTGGCACGCACGGCAAGTGCTTATCGTCTAGCCAGCAAATTAACTGAATGCACTTGGAACCGTTTTGTTGAGCCGGGTCAAGGCTCACCTAGAAAATTGAAGAATATTGAGTGATTTAGATAAAGTTTTTGGGATCAACATTAGTGAGTAAAAGTTAATTACTTTAAATCTTTGATCAAGACGGGCTATCTCGCCTTGGAGAACATCAGGGATTTCGCAAGTACTTTCTTCAGTCTTCTGTCTCTTTAAAGGTGGCGGCAAGTTTCTAAAAAAAATGCGAAAATAAACTTTCTATAATCAACCCACAATTGTGCAGCACTAACTTAATATTATCATATCTTACTTGATTTCAGGTCCAAACAAAGCTTCTAAGCAAGGGCAAAATGTCCGATGAAGAGTATGATTAGCTACTGGACTTTGTAGAAGTGTATTTACTACCTCCAATAGAGGTGTAAAAAAGTGATGCTCTTTTAATGTCGTTGGAACTACGGGACCACAGGAAGCTTCGAGTTTCTTGAAGTCCATTTTTTCTAATACTATTTCACATCTCTGCAATACATCTAATTTTGTACTGGAACTAGGATTAGTCAGAACCTCCAAAAGCTTTTTCATTTTGCTCATTTTTTCAGTATCTGCTTTGTCGGATTAAAAAAATAATAATATTTTTCGTATTCAACAAGTTTTAAGGCTCTATATTCAAGAAGAAACTTACTTCCTTCATTAGTCATTTTCAAAATCATTTTTCTTAGAGGCTCGATATATTTACTGAGTTTTCGCACTTTGTCTTTGTAGGCCTGAGAAGTTTGGTCATCTTGTAGTGGGCTTGGAGTTGCTCCTAATGTACTAGCAGGTGTGCTTAAAGAACTGCTGGGAGAAGGAGCCATTGCTGAAAATAGCCGAGAATTCCCATAAATTTTTAAGTAAAGAATATTGAAAATATACTATAATTTTTGTTATTATCACATACCAACTGAACGTTGTGCTCCTGCAAGCATAGAATGTTGTGGATTAGGTGATGATACTAAAGCTGGCGATGCTACCATTTGACTGTAAATTAAAATTCAATAAAATGTTATGTATTTATTATTCTATTTGTTTGTTTACTGATTTAACAGTTATAAACATATGAGAAATTTTTTAACCTATTTGGTGTTGGTACTCCAAGCCCACCAGGGCTTGGAGCAGAAGGTGAAGGACTTTGTCTCAAAAATTGATTAGGCGTGACATTTCTTGGTCCAGGAAAGCCAGCATTCATCATCTCTACTGGCTGCAAGTACAAATATAATCAGTAACTTTTCGTTTATAATAAAAAGTTAATTAAAATATTCTTAAATATTACTGTAACCTTTCTTTGTAAATGACCAAGCTGTGTTTGAGACAACTGATTTGCAGCCATCTGTGCAGGATTTATTTGATTCATGTGCTGTGACTGTTGTGGAGGACCCTGCTGTTGAGGTGGAATTCCAGGTTGCATGCCTGAGTTAATTGGGCCCCCCAATTGATGGCCTCCCATTTGATTTTGCATTTGATTCTGAAACACAATAAATGAATACATCAATGTAGTGAATATTTATTCGTTATAATTTCTAACAAAAAAAAAGTAAGAAAGTGCAATTATTCTTAAAGATTGCATACTAGGTAAAAGTAATACCTGCATGGCTTGCATTTGATTAGGCCCCATTTGTGGTACAGTCATTTGAGGTCCACCCATTTGTTGCGGTTGACCAGGCTGGGGTCCCATTTGCTGTCCTATATTTCCCTGATTCATTTGATTCATTTGAGCTAGCATTGGGTTCCCTTGCATATTTTGCATTTGACTCATTTGATTTACATTCATTGGTGGGCAGCCAGGCTGACCTGACATCATACCCATTCCTGGCATTTTATTGTGCATTCCAGGCATATTCATTGGTTGTCCAGGCCCACGATTCAAATTTTGTAGAACTGATAATAAATTTAAATGAAGCAATTGTAATGAAAATAAACAATGAAGATATCTTATTTCATTCTATTAATTAAAGGAAGATTAAACTCACTGTTTGCAGTGTTATTAGTACCAGGAGCTTGCTGAGGAACCATATTCTGTGGATTCTGCCCTGGGCCTTGCATTCCCATATTGGTGTTATTGCCCGTACCTTGACGAGCTAGTGTTTGTAATGCTCCAATAGGATCTGGCATACCCTGTTGAGCTGGATTAGCATTATTGGTTCCTTGGGCAATTGTTCCTGTAGGTTTCTTATTACCTGTTATAAAGAAAAATTTTATTTGGAATTGTGCACTACATCAAGTTGAAAAGTAAATGAAATATGTATATAAAGCAAAAAAAGACTTACCATGCATTTGAGAAATGTGGAGTATAAGTCTAGCAACAAAACTCAAATAATCATCCTAAAATATTAAAATTCATTACATAAATATTCAAAATTATCAGCACAAAAATAAAGCAGTAATGTTAATATTATACTTTGGTTTTGGCTTTCATAAATACATGGCTCTCCATGTCACTGGCATTTTTGACCATAGGTATTTGGAACTTTTGAATGTGCTCGTCTCTAAAAATCATAGAATTGTAGAAAATGATAAATCTTTCACTATTTCGTTGACTGCATATAATGTGAATTGGCTTATCTTACATTTTAGCTATCATGCTTTGCCTGAAAGTGGGTGTCCTCCACGAATTTGGATCTTCCGAAGACATATTTGCAGTTTAATATTCAACTGCTCGATTACTTATCTATAAAATTGAAAGATCAATTATGATGAGATATAGAGCAATGTATATCGTGCAAAATAATGAAAATAATTTACCAGAAGATTTTTGAAAAGTAAGTATTGTTGCTCTCAAATTCTAGAATGTTTTGCTTAGTCAGCTGTATACAAATATACAGTATACAGTCTCGAGCTTCGGTATTTATGATATTCTACTCGGTCATTAATTTTTTCTTTCTGCGCATTTTTTCCCTTTCCTGCTTATTATTAGTTAAATTAATCTAAAAATTCTGACTTGGGAGAAAATTAATACTGTTGGGATGAATTGTTAACACGGCGCGTCGGCGTACCGCACCGCGTTGCTATACACAACTCCCGATCCTCTCTCGCGAGAAATTCGCTGTAAATATCTCGCAATCTCGCGCATCGTATCAGTTGTTTACACCATGAAGTGCGCGGCCGCGAGCGTCTTTGTTGTTTCAGTGTTGCCAATTTTCCAAAACTACTATTTGAGTTCTTCATGTTGGCTTATTTTTGAAAAAGAGACAGGTAAATAGTTTAATGCATAACATAATTCATAGTTTGATAAATCTTCAAATCGTAATAAAAATCTGATGAAAATCACGTTATCATCGGGTTTTCATTTTATTCTTATACCTATACAATATCGTGACTAATGTAAAAAGTTCTATGGGACGAACAATATTGCAGCTGTCGATGTCATTCCGTGCAGAAAGAATAGTTTTCTCATAAGTATGACATTTAAAAAAAAAGTGTATAATATACACATGCACATTATGTGGTCAACTACAATCAATTATACTGCTATATACTTATCAAAATCCAAGTAAAAAAACGACTTTCTTTTTCAAAAGAAATGCACCAGTCAACGCAGCAAATATAAAAAAACAAACCCCTATAAACAAAAGCGCCTGCATATCCGTAGTCAATGGAACTTCATTTAGCCAATAACAGCTGTATATAGTATACTGACGCGCGAAACTAATGGCATAATTGTGTGTAACTATAATTGTAAGTACTCCGCAGCTGCGACTTGCTTTTCTCGCACCTCACGCGGGGGAGTCCCTGTGCGAGAGATCATATATATATCGCCGAACGTCAAGTGGCCGACGACAGACACTCGCCCACGATTCGTTGCCTCAAAAGTATTGATGAGCTGGTTCGCCTCGAGAGGATGACCGAACAATTTTTCCTTCCTGGGCTACTGCTACTCCTGATGATAATTGGGTGTACCACGGCTGCACCTTTCGACGATGCAACTGACGCTGCGCCAGCTGATGGTAATATTATTTGTTATGAGCGAGGCGCGGAAAAGTCGTTTTTTTTGCGATTTACACGCAAGGATCTGTGCTATATATTACATAAGCTTTAATAAACTTAATTTTGCGGCCACTTTATATTTATTGAAAATTTCGTTGAAATATTTTCTGACTTTTGGAATATGTATAATATTCAGATTATTATATTGACGATATATATGAGGAAAAGAGCAATGAAAGTTTCTTGTAACGGAAAACTGTAGATAAAAAATAAATTGTTGTTATTCGGTGCTGAAGGTTATTCCCCAGCTCCATATCATATAGTTTCATCTGCACTTCTTTAAATACAATAAAGAAACTAATATTGCCAGGTATAATCACACGTACACACACACACACGTAGCCTTCAATCTTCTCCGATAATCTCTGCATCAGATTGAACGCGATACCATATTATACAATATAAGAAAAAAGTCTACAATACACACACATGCTGTCACATCATCTGATAAATAATCAATCGCGCGATTTAAAATAGATGAAAAATATTGAGCATATGGTTTTGATCTGCGGCAGGTATGTGTCCCCACATCGTGACACGAGCCGAGTGGAAAGCGCGTAAGCCTCTTGAAAGAGAGCCTCTACCCACAACACCAACCCCTTACGTAGTGGTTCATCACGGCGGAGTTTCGAGTTACTGTCAGGACCAAACGAGCTGCTCAGTAATAGTACGTTCCTATCAAAACATGCACCTGGACGAGCGAGGCTGGGCCGACATCGGTTATCACTTCCTCATCGGCGAGGACGGAAACGTCTACGAGGGTCGAGGCTGGGACGTCATCGGAGCTCACGCACCAGGATACAATGGGCAGGGGATCGGTATCTGCATAATCGGCAACTTCATCGGTGAGTTTTCCTGAGACGGTAGATTATAGCCGATTCATTTATAATAAGTCGTATATCAATATGGACTTTTTCAAAGATTTCCTACCGAACGAGGCCGCGCTGAAGGCCCTGCGCTCGCTGATAAGTTGCGGTGTGTCTCTCAACAAGATTCGCGAGGATTACAATGTGATCGGACACCGTCAGGCTCGAGATACCGAGTGTCCTGGACAATCTTTGTACGAGTATGTACAACAAATGCCCAACTGGACCGACAGTCCGATACCCGTGCCCATCAACTCTACTTCTGGATAGGCACTAGACATTCTATACGAGTAGACTTGATTAGGGAGATGAGTCTGTGTTTGATATTTGCTCTTGAATCAATGGACAATGTGGAATTTGATTCTATAGCTGTGTGTATATATCAACTATTTATCGGCCTATTTATTATTATTACTTGTAAAAATTTACCCCTGTTGTAACATATTCAATTATAGTGTAAATAAAATAATGTAAACTCTGACGCACGAGTTTTTTGTATAATAAATCCGCAAAGTACGAATGCAACATTCCTCACAGAGGCAACAGTATAAGGAAATGCGCTGCTCGATAACAATAATTCGTCAAATTCATTGATCACAAATGTCAAAACACGCCAAACTTATGATCATCGAGAGGTGCAAAAGCTGCAGCAGGCGCGAGTATTAGTACGTAGCGTTATTATATATATGTATGTACTATAATAGCTTTACGTAACATATATATAGCTCGTGTCGCGCGCATCTGTTTTGACTTGGCAGCGCATCTCCACGTGCTCATCGCGGAAAATGGAAAAGCATATGGCAATTTTATTGTGCGACAATTAGCGCCGTGACAAATGCAGAGGATGAGAATCTTTGTAAACATTAATGCAGTTACATAATTCATTGCGCCTGGCAATAGTATTATATTTGCGCCATGTGTACTGCGTTTAATAAATGTGCGATTGATCTAGCAATACTACTTTTGGTTTAGAGCACCTACTACGTCGACATTGATACATTAATAATTGCTAATGACTGTTTTATCAACACGTCAATAGATACCGATGTGCCGATTTATTTTGCCATGTATGTACGTGCACAATATATAAATCGACTTGTTTTGTTTACTATTTTATTATAAGATATTTAATATTAATCCATATAAGACGCCCTATAATGTCAAATTGCAAATTTCACGTAATTGATGCATTTGCAGGGATTCCCTGAGTTCGTTTGATAGATAAAAGTTGACCTATTCCGGTCACAACGATATGCATTGACATCGTGACGGAAATTAATGTGTGAGATTTTCAACCGCAAATCATACCAAAGAGTCTGAAGTTACAAAAGTTATTACTTATCAAACGACAAATTTTGTTCAAGAATTAATGATACGGCATAATTAATCATGCGACGATACGAATCTTCCAATAATAACCGTTGAGACCTTGACACAAATTTGAGATATATGGCAGTAAATTAGGAAAAATTTCATAGGGATTCACATATATTGCTCTGTGTGTGTGTGTGTTGACAATATTGAGGAAAGTCTCAAAGGAAAAAGAAACCCTGCGCCACACGCTATATGTATATAGCTTCTTTTTTAATCATACATTATTTAACGAACGTCATTTTGGTGTTTACGCAACAATAAATTCTTTTTACACGAGTATAGTTTACATAATTTTTTAAATCTAAAAGCGCAATTGTAAGCTACAGCCGGGGCTTTTTTCCAAACTATTATTTTTCGCATAAATAAAACCAAATTGTGTATTCATGCAGATCACCATCAAGAAATCGCAAAAATACGATTACGCTAAAGCTTATGCAGCATTATACGCACAAACTAAAAGAACAGAGATAACAGAGACGCTGAGAATCTGTACGCATTGCGGGACCCACAGCGGGAGAAAGAAAAACCGATAAGCATGACTCGCAGCAAAGACGATTGAGAGAATCGTCGGAGCGAAAGTGACCGGGGAAGAACTGTGATGCGAGATATAGAAAGCAGTTGACTTGTGTGTATATATGTATAAAATCGTGTGACGAATCGTCTGAGAGCGGCTTATATGTATAATTAATCGACGCACGCTGCATTCGAGTGGCAGCATTTGACTGAGTAAGAGTGTATAGCTGGGCCGGACAGGTCTGTGCAAAGTGTTTTAATGATGTATCGACGCATCAGATTGTCATCGATAGGCGGGAGATTGCTGTTGTTGCTGGCTTTAGTTCTGACGGCTCAAGGGAAATCCCTGCCTGATAATTCTGTAGATGGTAATATATTATTGGTTTATTTCTTTCAGATAATTTTACTGTACTTTCTTGTGAACCAAATTAAGCGCGACATAGCACAATTTGAAGTTTGAATAATGTGTACAATACGGTTGTCACAACAGCTCCAACTATAATAACGAGATCGGAATGGGGCGCGAAGCAGCCAAAGGGTATAATAGATCCGTTGACCGTCAATCCTCCGCCCTACGTTATCATTCATCACGCTGCTTCTGACACCTGCACCACTAGAGCAATCTGTCAAGCTAGAGTTCGAGCTTTCCAGGTAACATTAAATTAGATCGCTTTTGTAATTAAAACGATAAAAGCTGATATATACTGACGTGCATTTTACTGTTGCTTTTCAGGATTATCACATGAATACAAAAAAATGGAGCGACATTGGTTACAACTTCCTCGTGGGTGAGGATGGAAATGTTTACGAAGGTCGAGGTTGGGGCAAAACCGGCGCCCACACCAAAACTTACAACGAGAAGAGCATTGGCATCTGTGTCATTGGCAATTACGAAAGTAAGCTCATATATTTATTCGGGATTTTATTAGTTATACATTTATTTTAATTCGATACAAATTCACTCCGCTTTACAGATCGGATTCCCAATACAGCTGCAACCGACGCAATTAAAAGTTTGATATCTTACGGAGTATCCTTGGGCAAGATCAGCAAGACTTATTCGTTGATTGGTCACAAGCAGGCTTGGGCGACTTCTTGTCCAGGCAATAAACTTTATCAACTTATTCAAACTTGGCCGAATTGGGTGAAAAACCCTTGAATACAAACGATCTAAATTTTTTTTCTAATCGATTTATGCTGCCAGAGTGAATTTTTTAAATAAAAGTAGTTCGAGAGGACTATTTTTTTAAACTGATCTCATTATGCAAATTAATTAAATTTAAAAAGCCACAATATAACTTATATTATTATTATTAATATTATTGTTGTCGGTCAAATTTATATCTATGTTATTTAAGAATTATCAAGTATGTATATACTTCTGTGCAGGCTTATTAGACATCCATGTTTCTATTATCGTTGTACAGAAACATTACGGGAGTTCAGAGAGAAATACAAAAAAAATTGATGATTCATCATTCGACTCATCACAACATACTTATTAAACTTGGGTATAAATCGTAACCAGACGATTTACGGCATAATCATAGCTATCTGCTTCGGTTCTCACACATATATCCAATCTGGAGTAACCTTTGCCAACCAAGTTAATTCCATGATCTCGCACCTGCAATAATTGTTTGCAATATAGGTATTTATGCCAAATTAGAATTATTTTTGGTAAGTATTTCTGCGATTGTTTATATTCATACCTGTAAAGGTATTCTTCTGCCAAAGTGTTCATTGAGTTCTGGAACACAGATGACGGAGCCGTAATTTAACTTCGGAATTGCGTCCATAGACACGGTGACGTAGTCAGCTCTTCCATCGAGGAAATCCTTTAAATTAGTAAAAAAAAAAAAACACGAGGCACACTGGATGAGTAATTATTTCTGAATTTTACGGAGGATCTACTTTAATTTATTGCTTCTTTATGTAAAGCATCGGATTAAGATAGCGCGCTATTGATTGCTTGTCAGCCAAAGTGACACACATGCTGTTTTTTAACATTTCTTTTTGCAATTTATCATTGAACGAGAAATCTGCTCGGTGAAGAACCGAACTATTAAAAGTTGAATTATGTCGACGACCTTTATTTACATATCACGCAGGGGATTCACAAGAAATCAATGCAAACTTGTAATTACGTACAAAGAGGAATAATCATGATGAGTGAAAAAAAATAACGGAGTCTGATTGCAGTAAAAAGAGATATACACTACTTGATTAGCGAAACTTTTTTCAAAGTTACGTACGAAATAACGAATGAATAAAATGCACGAATAAATAAGAAATATTTAATAATAATAATTATTTAGAATACCTGCAAATTCCTTAATTTCTTTCCTCTCGAGTCAAGGTAATCCGACTCTACGTCACTACTGAAATCTGGATAATAAGCCGTGAGAGTTGAATTGTAATGAGGTCGACCGGTACAGGTCAAATCTGAGTAACTCGGTGATTGCTCTGCGTGTGATGAAATAACTGTCATTCATAAAAGTACAAAATTTTAACATATGATTTAAAGAAAAATAATACTCAACCGTTAGCACTAATAAGAGCTGTCAGTAGAGACTGCACCACGAGAAATATTATAAACATCTTCATTATGATGGCCGACGAAAAGATTCGTGCAATCTGACAGGGGTACAATTTTCGACTGTTCGAAAGAAAAGAGAATTGAGCCAAGAGTGAAAATTCAATTGGAACCACGTATTTGCCGATTAAACATATTCGCCAAGCAAATCGCTTCGTATGCATTTGCATCAGCAACAAAACGATTGTCGGAATTGGAAGTAGGCTTCTTTCGTTACGAAATTCACGCGCGTATATATGTATATATCTACAAACGAAAAAGAGCACTTGAAATTTCATCAAAAGCTTAGTCCATATCACCCCATTTTGTACGGAGAGATATTAGAAAAAAATATTCGCGTCGACAGCGGGGTCATGAAAGATAGTGTCATTGCACCGCTGGGACGCAATCGACGGTCGAAACGAAGAAAATCGATGGAAAGCATGTCTTGCAGTGTATGATGTGTATATAGTCAACGGTTATTGAATAAGTAAAAGATAGCAATGCAGGCTATAAGACCATCAGCCGGAGACTCGCCGGCCGGCATATGGATGTGCATTGTATCCGCTGCATGTATGTGTTATATATACATATATAGGAGCATTTGTTGTTGGTTAAACAACTAGTCGCTTGCACGTACCTTTTTACATATTCGAATTCTTGTAAACTGAATCTTTTTCATACAGATGATTATTTTATAATGCGATCGATCTGATTAACAAATTTTGATATGGCCATAATACCATACACACAATCGATCTACTTTAAAACGCATATTATTCATTAGTTTTCCGCATACTAAAAGAGAAGAGCTTAAAAATATACGAACACTTGATTCACGATTTCAGTCTGACGGTAGTTCGACTTTTTCTTTACTGATGGTGGTCTCCACTGTGTGCACTTGCATCGCGTGCAAGCGAAATATTTACGAAGCGATTATATAAAGGGAATCCACGAACATCAAGGAGAAATCAAATAATAATAAATTATCCATGATCGAGCAATCGCTTTTATGAATTCCTAATATTAGTACCTATATATTATTATACGTACACGAATACTATTTTCCACGGGTTTGATCCATAACAACAACTTTTCATTTAATAATAATTGTTTCGACGCAATCTTTCAACAAGCTAAGTATAACGATCATAACGAACCTACGATAATTCTGGGAGAAAGCAAGTGTTCGACAAAATAACCGCGCCGTCGACGTCACACCAACCCCATATACAAATGCGCATATACACATATCACATACCTATACACAACTCTGCGTGCGCTGTCATTGCGGCTTTCTCGGCGCAGCTAAAGAGGTATAGTAGGCGGTATAGCTATAGTATAGGCACGATGTGGGCCGTCGCTTCGCCCCATTCGAGTCGCGGCTCCTCGCGCGTGAGCTTTTTCTAGTCGGTGTCCGGCTCTTACATACACCCTTCGTGTGCAGGTTTTCGTCGTGGTGGCTTTCGATTTTCTCGAGGAGCTTTTAAAAGCATCGAGAATCGGATGACAGGGACTAACGTCAAATGCCGAGAGTCCTTAGGCTACTTTAAAAAGAAGGTACGTATATATCTTATCAGAGCTTATCGATGTGGGTATTATTGACGAGAAAAGATCGGTATGTTTTCCAAATATAAGTGAATTGACGTGAGTATAAAGTTACGATAAGATTTCTTTTTTCAAATTTATAAACAGCTGCGCGGGTTGAGTTGAGCGTGAGTTGCAAAATTCTAGAAGGGATATGTAACGTGTATTATGTGTGACAAGTTTCTTCTTCGCTGTGAAACATAGTATATACCTACTGTTCAATAATACAAGCATGGCTTACTTGCAACTTGCGCGACATGCTAAAGAAGGCATATATTATATGTCTAATAATTATCCATAGAAAACTGTGACAACATATGCGAATATACTAGAACACTGTATATAGGGGAGAATGGGGTAAAACTGTACACTTTGAATATCGTTTGTTAAAATCCCAGTAAGTAATTATCGGTACCATCAAACGCGTGACTTGAACATATAGAAAGCTCGCGTCAACATCTAGCCCCAGTTTTAAAGCACGTCAAGCTATAGTTACTCCGGTTTCAACGACGAGTAAACGTATACACTCTTCGTCTGTTGAAACAGTGTCTTCTTTATGCAAGCCGTGGTTTGTCGATATTCCATGACAAGTCTAATATAATAATAACATATACCGCACACCAGCACCATTTATTAGCCCATGGCTACTCCCTCTCTATATAATACTTTATTTGTTTCGTTTTTCGTCCATTATATTATAGAGCTTGCATTTGCGTATAAGCTCGAAACAGACTCGAACTTTCGCGCAACTTTCTCGGTGTCGATTTTGTATGCATTACCGTAAAGTAACTTGCGGTGTGCGGAAAAGATAGCATATGCGTTACACCGATAGTAATTGCTATTTAGTTGCTTTACGATAATTACTAGCAAGGGACGTCTCTATCGATAACTTGGATGGAAATCGTGTACTTTATTCTTGTATTCTGAATGTTGTGCCGGGTAATACCAAAATATCTTAATGGTTTTTTACAAAATTTATTATGAAGAGACTTTAGTTAAATTGCAATAAGTAGTTCTATATGCGTGACTTTTTAAAACAGATTTAACACGCTTAATTTTAACTACGTAAAGTTTAACAAACAATTATATATTTTAACTAAAACTAAATTTTCTTTTGGCAGTGTCTCTCATTCAGCATAAATAAGCAATGTGCACATGCATGAACGATAATCGATAACCGATAAACTGGTCTACTAAAATATTAATTTTGATAGAACGTCCTCAACATGCGCATGCCATGCAGAGTATACGAGTTTTCGCCTAACGCTTTCGTCCTCTTCGAAGAAAAAATCAATTCTTTTCGTTAAAACGCAGCATTGATCAGTAATTAGCTCTGACAGTATACTAATGAGACTACGATCACTTATTTATTTATTATTGTATCAATGATGGTCGATACAATAGGACGTTTTTTGCGCTGTCGTTTATATACCGCACACCCCTTGGAAATCGTTTAGAACTCAAAGAATAAAGATCACAATCATATAACGAGACGGTATATTAGCTGTAGACTATAAATTTAGATACTTGATCACGCGATATAAACCCACATACACTTAATACGATATGCTCAAATAACGAGTCAAATTAAAGAGAACAAAGCTGCTG
This sequence comes from Cecidostiba fungosa, assembly GCA_900474305.1. NCBI lineage: Eukaryota > Metazoa > Arthropoda > Insecta > Hymenoptera > Pteromalidae > Cecidostiba > Cecidostiba fungosa. The sequence goes on along the minus strand of UCOJ01000137.1, from coordinate 162,352 downwards.
TTTCGCCAATGGACGTTGTGGTGTCTATTTATTGTATACAAACAGGATTGCAGATGAACTCTTCAAATTTGAAGCACTGGCTAAGTCGCGGTGAACTCGATAAACTAGAGCATGTCGTCCTGGAAGGCAGAGGTACTCGACTGCTGGGCGAACAGTCACCCGACCTTAGAACGAGAGTATTTCTCAAAGGATTACCGAATTACCTGGTAGGTATTTGAAAGTTTTTTACTCAATCAATCACTTTGAACTTTGAAAAAAAACCTAATACGATGCTCCTCACGCTTGTGTGGCAGACGAAGATTTCCCAAATTCACGATGCGGTTGTGCGAGGTTCGTTGCCCGAAGCACAGAGACTCGTCGACGGAGAGCCGAAGAAGAAGCTGGTCATTGCCAAAGACGCATCTGGTACTCCATTAATTCATAAGTCTGTTTACTACGACCATCAGGATATCCTCGAATGGATCGTCGATAATTACCCGACGACCGTTGAACAAAAAGATAGGGTAATTGCAACTATTTGTATTATTCCTTTTCTTAGTTTAAAGTGGAGTTCGTTTGGTATGCACATATAGCGGTGTCGGTAATGTCGGTACCTGCAAGTTAACGTCGTTGTACTTTTGTTCGATAAACGTTAAGATCGGTAAAGCAGAAGGACCGTCGATTTTAGCACTACTTATAATACTCAACAAGTAAATTACGTATAGGATCAATAAAAAGTTTCTCTTTTAAATCAACTTATTTCTAATATAAACCAAATGTTTGAAGTGCATTACTTATATAAGTTGCCTCTCCTACTGTTTGTCAAAAACAAACACATCGACTGTATAATATATGCGCCTATACTGCGTTGGTGCTCTTCTTCCGCGTCACGCACGAATTTTCAACGTTTGCTTTATTCCGGGCCACCCTGAGCAGACAAAGTGTATGTCGTGTGTGCATATAATATAAGCTAGTGTAAAACTCGCGCCTTCGACGATTATGATGCACGATATCGCGTGACTAAAGTCTCAAGGCACGAACCACCTGTTTTCATTTTCCGGTTTGAATATCGTCGCTTCCTTCCGTCTTGAGCTGACGAGCCTCGTTTACAACACTCCGTCTCGTGATTGACTGCACGGGAATGAGTTTTCCCGGCGTCGCTTGCTCGCGAGCTGAGTAATTCTTCTTTTTTTTTTTTTTTTTTTGACGTGAGAGAAACGATCTCGAGCGTTGTATGTATAGCTATATATATACGATTGTTTTCTTTCAATGAAAAGTAGATTAAAAAAAATAAAATATTTTCTCCACCATCGACATCAGTTTCTTGCATCATCAGGTATCGGTTGTAACATCGTCATCATCATTGTTGCGCAGCTAAAAACGATCCTCAACGCGATTGTCGCGTGCAAAGCGTCGTAAAAGCAGCCGCCAACTTATAACGTATAATATATACAGCATAACAGTAGCGACGAGGGGGCTGTCAGGGGTGGGGTATCTTGGATATTCCCCTCGAAAGACGCACCTTACACCTATACTAGAATCGCAGCTATATAATATGCGCTATACTGTACTCAGTCGACCGGCCGAGTTTATCGTCTTCGGCCTCACATCATTGCGCGCCTTGCTCATCTTCACATCAGCAGCGCGAACGCTTCGATTTCTTTTTTTTAACGCTTAAACGACTCGCCGATCGATAGTTTACTTGGTTATTTGTTCATTTATATATATAGGTATATGCACACACACACACACAAACACTTTCACGCAAAGTTCTCGCGATTCATTGCAGACTGCTGTTTGGATGGGAAAGGTGTTTTATTATTGACTGTTGTTGTTTATCGGTTCGTATAGGAGGGTAGAACGGCGCTACACTACTGCGCGGCCTGCCGCGACCCCGAGGCCGTCTGGGACATTCTGATCGAGGCAGGTTGCGACGCGAGCGTCTGCGACAAACGAGGCAACCCTGCGGCCTACTATCTGCAACGTGGCTCTGAAATCGAGTTGCCTGATCCTGACAGGATGCCCAGCCGCAGACTACGATCTAAGGACCCGTCCAAGTGGTCAGGCAGTGAGTAGTTTTAATATTGAATTTGACTTTTACTATTTTCCTAATATCACTGTGATGCTTTTGTCGGACTTTTGATTTAAATAAGGCAGCACATTATTTTTTATATTTATTAAAACAAATTAAATTGTTGTATAATATCAAACGCATAGAGAACCTTTGAAAAAATCAATCTCTCAATACCGAATTGAGGAATCTTTGGAAATCTCAGTCGAGATATTGATAATTGTAAATTCCTTGGGGGTCTGTATATAAAGAGTCTCTCCTGTTCGTTTTTCTGTCATCGATACAAAAGTGTCTGCAGCGAGGCGCCTCGCACCGGCGATCGATTTGTTCATAAATTTTTAAAGCGCACCTTGGCTATGAAACGCTCATATACGTATGACACAAATGGACGCCGGTTGCTACCGATACCTTTTCTCTTGTGTCATTTGCGATATCCCCACAGCCCCTCGTTTCACTTATTAATCGACTGATAATAAGTTGAATGTACATATTTGTCTCCTGGGCGAATCGTATATACTAGACGCAACTTTTGCGCGATGCTGATCGTTAACGTCTGCTTGACCCTAATGGATGGGGAGTTGTTTGAAGAGGATCGTTATTAGGATAATGTTGCGAGGAATAAGTTTAAATAGTTGTATTTATCTTTCGGCGATCATTAGAGTTGTAATGGCTTTTTAACTGATTATTATTACTGTTGTTTATTCCAAGGAATATCCATACGCCATCAATCATACGCAATTAAATTTCAAACTAGTTTCATTTACTGACAATTAGTTTATCGTAGATCAAAGGTAATCAAAAGATCTCATTTGAAACAGTGTCTTGTGTATATGAAAGATGATCGCTATGTTATTACAATACCATAGTAGGTATGATATTATAGAAAAATTGCTGGTGCTACAAATAGTGCAATTGCTATATCTTTTCAAGAAATGGACGTTACATTTTTTTTTGTCTACGTCAATAGTTTTATTACGTTCTGTAGAGTACAGTAGCTTAGAGTTTTGATAATACACTGCACCTTCTCGAATACAAAATTAACGACGATTTTCTAGGGTCACTGCACGTGACGTAAATTTGCTATCGATTCATGACGTTTTGAATTGTCCGTAACCCACATATAAATTACATCATGCACAATAATAGATAACTTTATCGTCACCAGCATTACATTATCGTCAAATTTTAAATAATACGTTTTAACGATCTCTAAACCTACAGTTCAAACGAATAAAAGGAAGTTCAGGATAAAAACTATTTTATAAAGTTTTAATTATTCTTGAAATATTAATCAGATCGTCCATGACTCTTGATCTGCGATTGTTGTTGTTTATTTCAAAGAATTGTGGGAAACTTCCCAAGGTCTTTTATATGGAATTCCTAATTCAGTAATTTACGATCGATATTCATATCGTCGTTATAATTAAGCACACATTAATATTCTTCTAATATGAGTTTAAGAAAAGTAAAATACTTCAAAATCTCCAGAAAGGTTTCTCTTGAAAAGTATCGACGATATATCTCGTTCATATCCTTGACGATCTCAATCGATAGCCCTAACAATCATAATAGCAACCATCATTCCAGAAGAAATTCGCGAACCCTTTGAAAATCACGCAGCAGACATGCATATATATCGCGCTCGACACTTTGCGAGCTGTCGATCACGCGGTTCCGTCGTGCAACTCGACTGAATAATTGAACCGGCCGGTTATAATATCGCTCGAGGGCTACGTGCAATATACACCTGTTTGCAGGGACCGCGACAGGCGCAAATTTGCAGACGTAGTGTGTGTGCATAAATTGTACATACATAGTCTTCTGCGCATCGGGTTCGGACACTGCAGGCTATAGGATGCTACGAGAGTAGGAAGAGAAATTTTAGAGCCGCGCCTACTACGAATCGGTTTACCATCGCGCGCTTGTGAGTCAGTGGCTGTCGTCGCGATGGGGAAGGCGAGAGCGGCTGTGACCACTGGTATTTATTTAGTGGATTGTTTGCTATTGCTTTTATTTATTTATTTTTTTTTTTGATTTCAAGAAACTAATTGCGGTTGGCTTGCTTATTTAGCAGAAGAGCCGAGTAATTTTTATCGATTTGAAATAAAGCTTTGCGTTTCGGTGAAGTGCTTTTCCGACAACGAGTAGTCGAAACCGCGTTTTATTTATAATTGCAGGCGCACCTTTTGAAAAATACAGTCACTTTTCAAGCCATCATTGAATTCATTCACTAGATCCTAGAATAGCCAAATTTCTTCGAAACACGTATAATATAGTATAGTTTATCATCTAATTAAAATGAAAAAGTTTCAAAGTAAAAGTCAGGGCTAACAAAAGTCAGGTGCATTAGGTGTATTCCATTGACACAAATTAATCTAGCTTATATGCGCTTCTTTGTACAACATTTTACTTTGAACGATTACTCCTACGGCCTTTGACTTAAAGTTGCCCTCGTAAATTATAAAAGCGGCAAACAAGTGTACTCGTAAAACGACGACCGTTTTATATACATACTTAGCTATAATATAGCAAAATTATAATTTCTAGCAGAACTTGACATTTTTTTTCTCGATACAGTATAGTCAATAAATTTTATGCTTCTCGCTTTTTTTTTCTCTATTAGGCCTCGATTTCAAGCCATCGAATATAAGAATATGGATTCACAATAGAGACATCGGAAAGCTGCAACACGTACTATGGGAGGGTCACGGATCGAAGTTGCGTTGCGAAACGAGCAACAATGTTCGAGTCAAAAGGTTTCTCGAAGCGGCTCCCTTTATCATGGTTGGTATATGTATATAATTTCTGCACGCGCGATATTGTATAAGTATATAATAAGTGAGCGGTATTAATATCGCATCTGCGATGTTATTTAAAATAAAGGGCACAATAAAGGACATCCACAGCGCGACTATAAAAAACGATTTGGATGGCTTTAGAAAAAAAGTGGAAGAACCGGTCTCTCCAATAATATTATGCAGTAAGGATAGCAATGGCCTCAACGTGCTGCATAAGGTAACGATCGTTTCGCGTAAAGCAATGTAGCCTATACTGGGCTAAATCGATTGAGTTTATTTCTCTTTTAATATACATTACACATCGACAGGCCGCCGGTTTGGGTTACGTGGAGTTGGCAAGGGAAATTCTTGACAGATACCCGGCAATTGTAAACGCTCAGGACAACGAGAACCGGACACCCTTACACTATGCGGCTGTCTGCAGAGACGGTGGGGTCATGTATGACTTGTTGGTGGAGTACGGAGCTGACGAAAGTAAAATCGATAACGTAAGATGTCCGATCGGTGTCTCAGGATTTTCTATCCACGATATTCACAAAATTGAATAAAAAAATAATATTTACAGCGCCAAAAGACAGCTGCATTCTACAAGAACAGGCCGGCCGACGTGGACCTGACGAGTTTGGTGATGGTACCGGACGCTCCTCGTGTTTCCGGGACGAGCTACCCTCGACACTGGGACTGGCGTATCATCGAGACGGACCAACCTTTGACGAGAATGAGGCGAACTGGTAACAATGCCGACGATGATAGCGCTTTCGGCAGCGCAGAATCGGCTAAACTCACCGAGGATGTCGCCACACCGGAGGTATTGCAATTGACTTGCACCACCACTACCAGCACGAGTGATCGCGAGATCGGGGCGAGCAAAAAAGTCTCGTATTTTCTTCTGAATTAGATTCTTAATATAGTTGTATGAGATATCTTCTTAATTGTCAGTTTAAACCTTTATCCTTTATGATAGGTCAATCGTAAGAAATAGAGATCATAGATGGTTTGATTCTAGAATCGACCAACCCTATATTACTAATCAGCAAACTATTATAATATAGTCATTTTAGACGTAGTGAGATTACAATGCAACTGTAGTGCCTGATTCGTCAATAATCAGTTGTAATGAATAAAAAGGAAACTCTCGTATGATTGCCTCTATATATTATAATAGTAGAAGTTGAATTTGAAAATCCTAAATATACTGTTTACATTGGAATCAAGTATTGCTGCTGATAGCACTGTGCAAAGTAGATACACTCGTCGAGTATATTATTAGAATTTTTCGTACTTTCCTATATAGTAGTGCATGCATATAAGAAAAAATCATTTGCATCGGCAAATCAACAGACATTTTTCTCATTGTTTTCTCATTGAAATTTATTAATTGTACTTTGGCTAATTTATAAGAAAGAATGAGACTTTTGCTAAAAGCACACCTGCACGTAGTGGCGAAGCGAAACGTTTTTCTACACTGGATCGATCTTGTCAAATATTCAGTTATCCGCACCGTTTACTTATATTAGTTCGACTGAGACCATGTAGTTTGTAAATACATTTGTGCAAATCACTGAAATATGTACATTTTTGCACATATACAAAAATCGCACCCAAAGTAGACTTCCACTTCAAATACTTTAATTTTTCGTCTTTCATCATAACGAATCATCAACAAACGATAAAGCAACCAAATTGGTTTTGATTCGCGATTCAACATAGTTACAAATTTTGTCATCATTTTAAAAACTTAAAAGAGGTACTACAGTGTTTTACTGTCATTGCATCGATCATCTGAAAATATATGAACAAAATATAATCATTCGCTAAATCAAACTTAGTTAAGTAGTCGATGTTATATTTATTACGAACGAAGCTTTGTACATATACCATGTGCCAATTCTGTAGTTACTGTTACTAACAACTTTGTACATACTAATGCTGCATATTTGAGTTGTTTCAAATGTTTGCTCTGGATACAACTATATAGTATACATTGAATTTTCAATTAAGGGCTTTTGTTTGATTACATTATCAATCCAAGTTGGCAAAAATATTAAATTAATTACGGCAGCTTTTATTATTTAACGCATTTCGCTTTTCTCTACTGTATATAATTATAAAATTGATTAAAGCTAGACACTTTGCTTGCAAGCTGTTTCAAAGATTGTCGATAAAATGCAGTAAAAAGGGTGGTGAACCAAATGAGCAGACAATTTTTTTTACGCTGTAGTCCCTCTTGCGAAGTAAGTAAGTAACAAAAGTCGAGCAAAAAGTCACGAAGAAAAACGAAAAATTTTCGCACATTAGCCGTGAAAGTGCCGAGGCACGCAAAAATACAATCGCCTCCCTAAAAATCAAACAGATCGAGAACGCCGAAGACGAGCTAAACGCCAACGAGGCCGGAGATGAGGAAGAAGCCCCCGTAGGTGAAGAGACTGCCGAGAAAGCCGAAGATGAGGAAGAATCTACCGAGAAAGCCGAAGACGAAGAAGAATCTGCCGAAAAAGCCGAAGACGAAGAAGAACCTGCCGAAAAAGCCGAAGATGAGGAAGAACCTGCCGAACAAGCCGAGGAGGATGAATCCGCAGAAGATAACCCCAAGGTTGACGAAAACGATAACCCAAACATAGAGGTGACCGAGGCCGACGACAATAATAACGAGGAGGAGGAAGAGCAGCCTGTGGAAGGAGAGGAAGCCGAAGCAGAAGCGGGGGTGGAGGAAGAAGAACCGGTACCGAGCGACGAGGCAGACAAAGAGACCGGCGAGGCAGCTCCCGTTGAAGATGAGGAAGCTCCGGAGAAAGAGGAGGAGGAGGAGGAGGAGGAAGAGGAGGATAAGGCCGAGCCCAGCACCGCCGACTCTGGCTTAGTCGCCACGCCGAACGACGAGGAGCAGGTTAGAGATCAGTAGAGACACTTGTCTTAATATGGATGTTTCGTTGTTTTATTGCAGGCTCAACAGCTATACACCGCACAATCTACGGATATGATATAACTTTTTTTCTTTTTCCGGTTTTTGTCGTGCAAGGGTGGGATAACTTCATTTTTTTACTATATTACATTAGGAGACAATTTGTTACTGAAGATTTTAGCGTGTACCTGATGTGTCGCTGTGTCATCGATTAAGTAGTGCCCGCATAAGAGAGCGAATCCTTTGATTTTTTTATTCCTCTTTTATATATGTATATGTGTGTCTCTTATTGTCTTCGCGACGTTTTATCGACAATCTTCTTTGCTACTGTTGTGATATTGCTAGGGTAGATGAGTAAAGTACATATTATTATATATAAGAATTATGATAATACATGCGTTTGAGGAATTTCGACCGCGACGACAACTACATTTATTTATTAAGTGTCAGTGCAATATGTCTGTATCACTAAAGAGATTGTTATTTACACCTATCTGGATTGCAAAAATACACGTACAACCTACCTAGAGTATTTCTTAAAAAGAAAAAAAGAAAACATAGACCATTCAGTTGCAAGCAACAGTTTATATGTCGCCACTTGAGTCAATGCACAATATACGTTGATGTATTATAATACAGTTTATTTATTGATCACCGAATACTCTTTCACTATTTAACACTGCAACGATTTTAAGAAATACTCCAAGATATGTAATAACTACTATCGTTTTTCAAAGTTGGCACGCTTTAAATATTAAATTAAATCTGAATAAACACGCGAGTAACAGATATATTTATGTTTTGTATATACACTTATTATAAACACAAAAATACTAAATAAATTGTATGATTACTATACTTTACTGCCTTGTATACAATAATTAATCGAAAACTATCCTTACCATTAGTAGCGATCATCAATATTACTTTTAATATTTAATTTCATCACGAATGCTATTTTAGTCAGTAATTTTTTTTTGTTCACTTTTTCATACTATTCAAAAACTATACAGTTTATTTTTATTTATTTCAAACAGTGTAGGCATACAAAAAAATCATCTTTTATAAATTATTTTCTTATCATGGTCAAGTCTGAGAACAATGAAATATTTGGTATACTTTGTTGGTGAGTTATTTAAAGTGACTCTTAAAATTGTTGTTTGCATATAGAAAAGATTATAGCTAAATTAGATTTTCCTAATCAATTGTAAGAATTAAATTTCTTCGCGATTTAAAAAACCTGTAGCTAATGCCGGAGTTATTTATTTTAACAATCATTTAAAGCGAACATGCTACAGTCGGAAAACAGTAGTTACGGATATAGACAAAGTAGTTCATCCAATGAAAAAAGGTATAGACTCATCACTAAATTGGTAATGAAGGAAATAGCGTACTTACGCTCGCGAGAAAAAAGTTGATGTATTTTACGGGAACAATCAACAATGCGAACTTGCACAAGTCAATTTTCCCATTACTAATTCAAGTACACGTAATCGAAGCTTTCGTGGACTACATAAAATGCACTGATGATTGGCTTGATTTCCTTTTAATGGCCTACGATCGACCAAATCATCCCCTGCAGAATTAATCTGCCTAAGAAAATTATCGAAAACTGGGCCAACCAAGTAATCATTCCAAATCTTTAAATACTCGAAAGCCACGTACAATATATAACACAAACTACAGCAAAGCCGGCTGGGACATCAAGGTAAAAAAAGGTCTATAGTAAAGTAATGAGAACACCTCGCGCTTCCGTGTGTACACAACACGAAGAGCTGACCGGACTAGATAACGATCGATGATAGACTCACGCATATAGGTACATACATACTTATTCCCCCATAAAAGAGAAAATGGACGCGTTCGTGCGAAGGAAGATCGATCGATATCGAAGAGGCGCACATTGTACACCGAGTGTGTAGGCGGTGGTGGCCAGTAAAAATCGGGCGCACACGTGAGTAAAGCGCGATACCGCGCGGACGGCTGTTGTAGCCGCGAGAACCTTCTAGATCTTTTCCGGTAAGTTAATTGTTGAGACTCTCCTTACTTTTTCATTTGTCCGGAGGCAAATGATCGGTATCGTATACTACACATTGTAGAGTATAATCGGTTGCTTTGGACAAAAAAAAATTGGTAGTATATATACCCGCTACATTATTAGTTGCAGTTGTACAGGCATAACCAAAGTGAAACACAAGTAATGAACATGCAAAGACAGCACACAATCGATATATATGTATACAAACACAATCGGTATATCCGCACAGAACAATTTTAACTCGGTCCCCATATAACCCATCACGCGAATAATCGGATGGAAGCAACGAAAAGGGATCACTGATGTTTCGCAGATAAACGACGAGGGGGAGGAGGAGGAGGAAGGAGAACAGGACGAAGAGCCAGCAGCAGAGGACGAGCCCGAGGCCGACGGAGAAGAGGCGCCAGCGGAGGAGGAGGAGGAGGAGGGGGATGGCATGGCCGTGGACGAGGAGACAGCCGAGCTTGTGGAGAACGGGACTATGGAACAATTGGCAGCGCTCGTGTTGACAGGCGAGGGACACCGGCTTGTCGGTCGGCACTCGAGCAACCCCGAATTACAAGCTTTCATCGACAATGTTCCGGCTTACATGGTGAGGAGAGTTATATATGCCTGACCGAACGCGACCTATTCTACTGAAAGTTTACATTTCTTGTCGACAGGCAAAAATACGAGCCGTGCACAAAGCCGCGAGGGAGGGAAATCTCAAGGACTTGCAAATATCTCTGGACAGGCGCAAGTTCGCCATTGCGAAAGACCCGTCCTCGCCACACGGAGCCACGCCCCTGCACGTAGCCGTCATATTTGGTCACACTCCAGTCGTTAGGTATGCGTTTGATATGACAATAATATAGAATACAGATAGTTTGTTTGGCATTATGTTCAACGAAATATCGCGTCGTACAGATACTTAGCAGGAAGGTTTCCGGAAACAGCGCACGCTCTCGATCTGGACGGTCGGACGCCGCTGCATTATGCAGCCACACTGGCCGATAATGGCCACTACTACAATCTCTTGTTGCATCTAGGCGCCAATCCTCTCGTACAGGATAACGTAAGTATTCACACACACTATGTTGTTTGCAGACACAGCCTCGGCTTATTATTACTTTGTGCGCAACAAATTATATCCTATTGGTATTTCGAATAGTTCGGTCAAAAGGCAGACTATTACAAGCAGAATCAGGACGACCTCTCGCACAAGCAGGTGCTGCGCGACTTTGGCGCACCGGAATCGCTTGCCGACGAGATGCTCGTTGATAAAGGTATCAATCTTATATGCACACACACGATCATGCCATAGATATATATATGTACTCACCATTTGCATTCCGTATACATTAATAGAGTACACAAGTGAGTAATCGCTTTGACTTTAACAAATGGAGAATATTATTTTTCGCAACGCTGAGAGCTGAACGTATATATAAGTATACTGTTGCGAAAAATAGTATTATGCCGCCTACGGGAGGTGTAAAAATACAATTTGGTGCCTCCCTAGGTGCGTAATATAATATAGATTCCTTCATTTCTTTCTTTTTTTGCTTTGAGAATTTGCTCGATCTTAATGAAAAGATTGCGATCGAATATCTCAGATCTAAAACGACGAGTTTATTAAATTCACTTTACAAATTTTCAATTGAGTTCATAATTCTTGATTATATACACTTTCAAATACACACTCTTTACGAGAAGAAATTATTTCAATACTTTTTTATGCGATCATCGGGAAAATTGTCCATGGAAACTTTTAGAATTAGTTGAATGGCGCACAGCTTCGTAGACTTTAGATGTGCTATCACGATAGATTATGTGTTTAGTTATCCGTCATGATTTTCAAATAACGTTATTCATTTCAGTTTAGAGGTATATAGTTCTTGAGACGAGGTATATATAGTGTGTAGGTATATACATATTGCTAAGATTCAATAAATTTTCTGATCCGAACGAAATGTCGCTTTGAAAAATAAAAAAGTATGGAATATCGGTAAATAATTTTTTCTCTTCACAAAATAGCGAAGGTAATTAATTTTCAGAATCTAAAAGTTCTACTTTTAGGGATGCACCACAAAAGTTCAGTCCCTTGTCTCTATTATCAGACACACTGTTGTATACGTACTTTTGATCGGCACGGCTTATTTTTATTTCATGATTTTTATATCCCTCGACATAATCGCCGCACATTCTTCTACATTAAAGATAACTGACACTATACATACACACACACACACACACATAAATAAATATGCTTAACTCTCATGATATATATAAGAAAATATTAACATTTGTCTTCCCGTTCTCATTTGCTCGTGATCGACATCATGCTCACCGACAAAACGAAAAACACATCACTCGCTCACGTGCATAAATCGAAACCACAAAAACGAAAAAACAAAACCATCAAACGATCCGCATATAGTAACGGGCGGCGACAAGACATCGGCACGTCGAGACGTGGCCGAGCCGGAGACCCTGGCGACACTGGAGCGCTGCTTCAGACTGCTGACGAGTGGCATCGGAGCAGGTGCCGGCAGGAGGAACTCCGTTCCGGTAACACCGAGCAATCAGCAGCAGCAGGGCACCGGCAGCGGATCACAGACGGCTGGTACTTTGCTCGGCCGCTGCCTCAGGCGGCCGGTCTTCGAGGCAATCAAGCACCGCGTGACCTGCATGGATCACAATCTATTTGACGTCATTTGGCCCGCTTTGAAAAGATATAGCAACGCCTATGCCAGCAACAGCAGCCTCGAAGAGGGCAATGTTAACGTGCGCGAGCGGAGGTTCGATTATTTTGCGAATGATGATCCCCCCCCCTTCCTCCTTTATTTGCCTTTCGATTGCGCGATCTATATACATTATCTTCGGGGACGCAATAAGCTTATGATCATATAATTAAGGATCGTTAATTGCCGTAATATACTGTCGACGATAACATTCAATCCGTTTAAAAACATTAAATAATTTCTAATCAAACGCTATTTGCAAGCCGGGTTTTCACTGATGGTTCTGTGCTTTCATCGCTGATTGATTTTACTGCGTTTTGCTACACTGATTAGAAACTATTTAGAAAAATCAAAAATCTTCGTAATTTAAGACGGATTGATTAATTTGTTGTGCCAAAGTGAATTTGTTTTGCATATCTATTAAAGTCAATGAGCGCTCGACTAGTATTTTTAGATATATAGAAAAAAGAAAATAGAGAGGAAGTGGAAATAAATATTTTCGAATCAAGCATACGAAGATACTGGAAGTAGCGCAAGCTCGTTTATAATCGTGAGCCAATGATTTTTGCGACTTTGCAGCCTACTTACATGCATTTCGCTTTCAGCTTTTTCGCCAATTCGAATGCTTATTGCATACCTAGTATATATATAGATTAGTACAGAGTGAAAAATTAAACAGCTCGCGCTATACTACAGGCGAATTCGAATAAGCAACCCAAAAATTGCCCTGCCCAATAACGATATCGATTTCTAATATCTGACGCGTACACTCAGACTCTCGGTTTCCTCCTACGACGAGGACTTCACGGGCAACGTAGTCGCCCCGGATTTCGAAAGCTACACTGTATTCGCCGAGCTACTGGATCCTCTGATTCGCGACCTGCACTGCGTCACCGCAACGGGGGAATTACCCGATCAACCCTCTTCTCGATTCTTCCACGAAGACGACGTCATCTTGCCCAACTCCGGCAACAAACTCAACAGCAAGGCCGTGGCTGAGGCCATCCAAATCCTCGAGGCTCGCGACCTCGATCCCTCCGGCAAGTACGTCATGGCCGGACTGATAGAGTGCACGCGTAATCTGATCGGTCACCAGCTACCCCTGACCATGCGTATCAAGGACCTGGAAGAATCCGAGCGTCTGATCACCAGTGCTCTGATGAGTCCTGAACTGACGAACCTCTTGGCGGAGGGTTCGAGCGAAGACGAAGCCGGAACGTATTACACGCTCAGCGAGATTCTGGATCCGTTCAACGAGGTGCGCTCGAGACTGGCTGCTTCGGGACTGCTACTGCCGATCACCGAGACAGAAAACAGCGACGAGCGTCGATTGCACGGCAAACACTGGCCTTATGGTAGAGGAGTCTACTTAGCCAGTGCTGCGGACTTGGCCGTTTGGGTCAACGTACAAGACCACTTGCGAGTCGTTTGCTGCAGTAGTGAGGCGAGGCCAGGTCAGATGGGTCGGGCATACGTGAGATTAGCCAAGGTCATCAACGCGCTAGATCGAATGTTCGAGTTCGAGAGACATCCGAAGCTGGGCTTTCTCACGTCCAGACCTTGCGCTCTCGGCAATACGCTGAGGTTCGATCTGATTGTCAAGTTCGCTGGGCTGTCGAAGAAGCCTGAAGATCTGAAGCACCTGTGCGTGGTTAGGGGCCTGAGGATACATCCGACACTGAGAAGAGATACCGTGAGGCTAGGAAATCAGCAGAGTCTGTCGATCGGCGAGTTGCAGACGTACCAAGACTTCGATCGAGCAGTGCTGAATGTGCTCACTCTGGAGAAAGAGCTGGCACTCAACAGTTCGTTGAAAATTGCCACAGTCATCGCAAATATCTTCAAGCGAAGACGGCTCTCTGGTTCTAGAGCTGCTCGGTCATAAATCGATGGAAAATGATACATTTTTTCATATCTAAACTTGTAGCTTTATCGTTAATCTGAAGACTGATGTATATGTGGCTTTATGTACGGTTATAATATTTCAAAAAGAGAACCAATGGACGTTTACCTAGACATAAAACACCTTTTCTTAATCGTTGATTAATCAATATGTGTACGATGATGAGTACAATAAACTATCGATACCCACGCTCTGTTTGTATATGCTCGAAGGATCGCCTTAATAATTGTAATCTGTGATAATTTTTGGCCAATTTTAGAAAAGAGAAAGTTTAGAGTCCAATGACTTTGAGATATCGAATAAGAGCGAGCGACTCTAACTAAGAGATATAGAATGCAAAAGAAGTCCATCAAGTTGGAAAGATGTATGAGATTCTTTAGCTGTAGCTGCTCGGAGGGCTTGACACCAATCTTAGAGTCGACTTTTTGGGTTAGTAAACTTTTCGCACGTGACTCGATTCTAATATAATACATTCTTTTAATATTCTGTTGTTTCAAACGAGTCGATAATTTGACGCCATTTACACATGATGATTAGAAATCTAAAGTTGGTGTTACTCATGAGTTTTTAAAAAGCTGAGTACATATCATTCTTTTTTTTTTTTTAAATCAGTTTTTTTCTAAACTAATAATTTGAAAACAATAGAGAAGTCATTTTCAATGCATTTTAAATAGATTTCAAACCGCGAAAAATTTTAGCCGAGGTTAAAGACACTTGCTGAAATTGATTTTTCCCGGTACAATTGATGCAGCGGAAACTTGTGGCGACAAACTATCGACGTCTTCTTCGTTCTATGTCACTCGCACCGAGCTAATCTACACTGATCAATAAATGTGGCGCAGCACATATCTTTCCAACTTGATGTTTTTGCTATAGTCGAAGTGCGAGTTCTACAAAGCTGTAGAGCTTAAGAGAAAGCGATTTACACTGGTCTTTAAAAACTGTTGGTAAAAAGTTTGAATTATACTTATTTTCGAAACCAAACGACATTTTTCTAGCGTATTATTATTATTTGTTATAATTATTGCATTTATTGGCTACGTAGACGTCTCACTTCGATAATTTGAATAATATATATAATCTTCCTATGATTGTTGATAAATATAATTTTAAGAACCTTCTGTATATTAACATCCACTTATTATATGCGTATCAATTTTCCCTTTAATCGAACCGAAGTCTAACTACCGCGGGCTTCGCGACTACGCTTTTTATGAGTATGCGTTTGCTATGAGCTGCTGGTGGTCAATACAATTTTCCAAACAAGACAATGGAGAAGAGAAACAAAGCCTGCTGTGTGCATTTTCATTTACTTGCATCTTTCGTTCGCAGAATTATCTTATAATTTGCTTAGATATATATGACCATTTTTTTATTTTGTAAATGTGGACATACATATAAATTTTTTTCGTAGTCAGATGTTTTTTTTGTCTTATTTTTAATCGCTTTGCACTAATTGCTTATTTGTAATTTACTTTAAAAAATTTATTATAACTGTTTTAAATGCATTGGAGTTAAATTTTTTTTTCCACTTTCTATTTGACGATGATTTCACGTATTTTCAGATCTCAAAATTTTTCAAGATGAAGAAGGACGATACTTAGCTTCGTGTAAGTAGTAAAATTATATAATCGAAATTAATATTTAAAATTTTTTATCGAGATTTTTTCAGTTTTTATGATACTCTTAATTTATTTTAGCACTAGGCGATCCATTGATAAGAGGCTTGACGGAAGTAGCAACTAATCGGCCAAAAGATCCTGTAACATATCTCGCTACGTATTTATACAATTTTGCAAATCAAGACATGCCGGAAGAAAAGGCAGAGGTATTGCATATCCCATCAATTCTAGAAGCTCAAAAAAAATTCTAATATGCCATTTTTGTTTGTTAAGGATTCGAATATTTTGATAATACCAGAAGGGGAGGAAACTGAACAAGAAGGAAACCCAGAAGAAATTCAAGAGAACGAAACAGAGGATGATAATGATAATGATAATGACGATGACAATGACAATGACGACGGATATCCTCAGAGTCCGGACTTGGATACCCCCGAATCACTTTTTGCAGCAACAGAACGGGTAATCACCGTTTAGAATCTAAGCAAATAAGTTATTTTTCATAAATTAATTACAATATTCAATTTTCCGTGCTGACCACAGGACGAAAACGGACAAAGCTCGTTACACTTTGCAGCAAACCGATCGCACGCTAAGGACGGTCTGTACCATCTCCTGCAAGAGCGACAAATCAATATCGCATTTAGAGATTACCGATACCGAACAGGTAGAGATGTGGCCGAGTTGTCCGGTAATCCCGATAACGTTCAGGAAATCGATCGATTTGTTGTCTATCTCGCTGCTCGAGGTAATTTCTTGTTTGGTAACTTGTATTCGTATAACAAAAAATTTTGAATGATTATTGACGCAAGTAAATCATTCTTTTTTTTAGGCGAAACTGATAAACTGGTAGAATTGTTGATGGAGGGCTATGATCACATACTCGACACAGAGGATGACGGCAAAAACGTACTTCAAATCGCTGAGGAGGAAGACAACAAATCTACTGTTGAATTTCTTAAATCCATAAAAAATTACACTGTATGTATTTCAGTCGTTATGAAATAATTTAATTGAATATGCGTATCACATTAAAAACAATGATTGCAGGAGCTCAGAGACGATATTCATCGCGCCATAAGGGCAGGTGAGGCACTAAAAGTACGCGAGTTACTCGAGGCAAACGGCGAGGGTGCGAGGCTTCTGGCGCTGGGGAAAAATTCAACCGGGCGATGCTCGCTTCACATTGCGGTATTGCGCGAATACGAGGATATCGTGCGTTACATTGCCAAAAATCATCCCGAAACGCTGAGGATCGGCGATAATGTGAGTTTTGCTACGCTGTTTTTAAATTTGCCAAGGACCATCCTATTTAAATAAAATTGATTTTTAAAAAATTTGTATAAATTAACTCTTACAGCTGGAAAGGACCGCCTTGCATTATGCAATGGGAGTGCCTTCAGTGGAAAACATGAGCGGTATTCTGATAAAGGCAGGGGCCAAACGAGTTCAAAAAGATTTGGTGGGCTATTTCTTTGAATTTTAGTAGCTATTGTATAAGTAATTGAAAATATATTGATTGTAATTTTCGGGTGCTTGAAAAATTGCAGAGATTGCGGCAACCGACCTACTATTTTATGAACAAAACCGACATCAAGCAACTTCAAGATGAAGAAGAATCAATGGACAGATGAAAGGACGACGAGAGGAAGTAACATATGCATGCGAACGGTCGAGAAAGCTTATTATACTTACCGAAAGCAATGTTAATACGAACATACAAAACGGAAAACATATACTAATAAATAAGAATCACGTAGCGAAGGTTAGATCGATTAGTTTATATAAATAAATGCAATATTTATGTAAATACGCACGTCTCATCAACGTCGTCTCAAAAATAAAAAAAAAAATTTATCTTACATCATACAATGCTCTTCGCTCAAAGTTCGTCTCCTTATCTACGAATAGATGTTCGTTTGCTCAGATGATTCTTTTTCGCAATTCCTGAAGTCCTCACTGGATTCGAGCTGTCGGAATCGTCGCTGGCATTTTCCAGTAGCGGCTGCCATGGTGTAGGATTCGTAAACGAAGGCTTGGCTTTTTGATGCGCTGTAACGAGTGAAATTTATTATTCGTAGATTGTCTCAAGCACTTTAGTAATAAAAAATCATCCAAGACGAAACTAACGCAATAGTCCTTGCGTAGCGGGTCTAGGCGTATTCCTGGACTTTTCCCGCCACTTCTCGTAAGCTTTAGAACTTTCTTGAAGTCTTCTCTCTTTCTCCTCCTCGGTTTTCTTTTTTCGCATCAGTTCCTCTTTCTCCGAAGCTGAAATAAAACATACAGTTAGATATATCTATATTATTTTATAATTATATAAAACACTTTTAGTAACTGGAACTTACTCTTAATCAATTCATCCTTCTTCCTGCACCACTGCTTGAGGCATACATCCTTAGCGTTTTTTGCTTTGTTCTCTAGCTCATGTAACCGGTGCTGAAGTTCAAGCTCCTTGTCGAGAAGCTGGCGTTTGAGCAGTTGTTCGCGACGTTTTCTTTCTAACCAGCCTAAATAGGACTCGTTATCCCTACGTTCTCGAGCCTCGCGCTCTCGTGCTTCTCGTTCTTCGGCCTCGCGTTTGCGTTCCTCGGCGCGACGCTCCGCTTCTCGTTGATTCTGAAGCTTTAGACGCTTTTCGCGCACCCAATCCTCGTAGGATATTTGACGGAGTAATGGAATGCCGTTGAGACGGTAACGACCGGATGATAACGAGGTAGTGCTCCAGGAATTGGTGGCTCCAATTTCGTGAACTGCTGTCTGCGATTTTTGGTGGTGGAAGTGCGACCTGTTGGGTAAGTTTTTAATAAGTACGACTGTGTTACTTTATACCAAACTACTGACAAAATAAACGGTCCAATGAGTCGCAGCACACTTTAAAAAATAATAAAAATGATTTACCCCTGTAGCTCGCCGCTTTCACCTTGATCCTCCTCCTCCTCATCGTCAGTAACACAAGTGTACCGCTCATCATCGTCATCCACCACATGCTCGTCGAATAGCCGACATCGCCGCTCCATCGAAGATGTCGTTATCTCCGCTGCATTAGACAAAGACAAACTTGATTCTGCTACTCGCGAGCCCTCGTAAACCGACGATTCCGTCGTCGCTTGACGTTTTAAACTCAGTTCGGAGAAGTCGCTCGTGATGGCGTTCGAGTCCCCGCTGCAGAATTCCAGCATCTTTCGATGGCAGTGCTGGTTCTGCCGGTCGTCTTCCGACGGCGAGCCCGAGATGCGCCTGCACGTGTATAATATGTAACAGTTTTATTGTTGAACCCAATAATCGAACATCCCCTTTCACGTCTAAAGCGACAACTAAGTTTCATCACGAGTAAAACTCTCAGAAATACTCACCAGGTTTTCTGTCCATCGCGGCTCTCTGTAACCGTTTCTTCCTCTTCCCGATGGCAGTTAATCCGAAAGTCAGGCCCGGACCGCGAGTATTTTGGCTCGTCGCGATTCCGTTCCAAATGTCTGAGCACGAGAGCCGCATGCTCGGAGTAGCTGCGGTTCAAACCTGCCGAGCACCACGGACCCGACGATCTTTGCTCCGACCTATCCCCGTTCATACCGCCTACTGAACTGATATATTTTGGACCGATGCGAAGTGTTGCGCATTTATTTCTTTTGTTTTTATCGTCTGCTATAACTATATATAGTATAGGTTTTTGAAATTGGAATGGCGGGAAATAATTGTTAGTTTAAAAAACGCACACGGTATTTTTTTTTTATTACAAATAAATGAAGTATATCTAAAACTGTAAAAATTCATTGGCCAATTTATTATTATTGAGATAAAAGAATTATGTTCAATATTTACGGACGTTTTCGATAGACCAATGGGGTTTGTGTGCAAATATTTTCTCAATTTTTAACAAATTCAAATAATTAGGTAAACAATTATTTCGGTAAGCGAATAAATTAATAATGCAGATAAATGTTCTATTCAAAAGTGTATTTCAAATATTTAAGTAACATTAATTTCTTTTCTACTTAAATATTTAATTTAATACTCTTCGGCGCCTTCGCCCTCGCCCTCGGTGGAGTCCATGCCAACTTCTTCATAGTCCTTTTCCAGAGCGGCCAAGTCTTCACGGGCTTCGGAGAACTCACCCTCCTCCATACCCTCACCGACGTACCAGTGAACGAAAGCACGTTTGGCGTACATCAAATCAAACTTGTGATCAAGACGAGCCCAGGCCTCTGCGATGGCAGTTGTGTTGGACAACATGCACACGGCACGCTGGACCTTGGCAAGATCTCCACCAGGAACCACAGTTGGTGGCTGGTAGTTGATGCCGACCTAGAAATTGAAAAAAATTGTATTAGATTTTAATCTGGCAATAAAGATTATTATTATTATTAACCGCGGAAATAAGGTCATTTCTAGTTAAACAATTTTAAGAATAAGGGAAATAATATTTACCTTGAAACCAGTTGGGCACCAGTCGACAAACTGGATGGTCCTCTTGGTCTTGATGGTTGCGATAGCGGCATTGACGTCCTTGGGGACAACGTCTCCTCTGTACAACATGCAGCAAGCCATGTACTTGCCACGACGAGGGTCGCACTTCACCATCTGGTTAGCTGGTTCGAAGCAAGCATTAGTGATCTCGGACACTGACAGTTGCTCGTGATACGCTTTCTCGGCCGAGATGACTGGGGCGTAGGTGACCAGAGGGAAGTGGATCCTGGGGTATGGCACCAAATTGGTCTGGAATTCGGTCAGATCCACGTTCAGGGCTCCGTCGAAACGAAGAGAGGCGGTGATAGACGAAACGATTTGGCCAATCAAACGATTGAGGTTCGTGTAGGTTGGTCGCTCGATGTCCAAGTTACGACGGCAAATGTCGTAGATGGCTTCATTGTCGACCATGAAGGCGCAATCAGAATGTTCCAAAGTTGTGTGTGTGGTGAGGATGGAGTTGTATGGCTCGACAACAGCAGTAGAGACTTGAGGGGCTGGGTAGATGGCAAACTCGAGCTTGGATTTCTTGCCGTAGTCCACAGAGAGCCTTTCCATAAGGAGAGAAGTGAAGCCTGAACCAGTGCCACCACCAAATGAGTGGAAGATCAAGAAACCTTGAAGTCCTGTGCATTGGTCAGCCAACTTGCGGATCCTGTCAAGAACCAGGTCAACAATTTCCTTGCCAATGGTGTAATGACCACGAGCATAATTATTGGCAGCATCCTCTTTGCCAGTGATCAATTGTTCTGGGTGGAAAAGTTGACGGTATGTGCCAGTACGAACCTCATCTGTGATTTAAAAAATATATATATTGGTTTATTTATTTTTTTTTAGTTTTAAATACATTATTTTTATAATAACTCTAATTTCAAACATACCAACTACTGTTGGTTCCAAGTCAATGAAAACTGCTCTGGGTACGTGTTTGCCAGCTCCAGTCTCACTGAAGAAGGTGTTGAAGCTGTCATCTCCACCCCCGATGGTCTTGTCTGATGGCATCTGGCCATCAGGCTGGATGCCATGCTCAAGGCAGTACAACTCCCAGCAGGCATTACCAATCTGTACTCCAGCCTGTCCAACGTGGATTGAGATACACTCACGCTAAAACAAGCATATTATTAATAATGATTTTCAAAAATATTTTAATTTGTATTTTTAAATTAAATTACTGACAAAGTAAACTATAACAAGCTCATCAATAATTATTTAAATTTATATTTTGTTAATGTACTGAATGAACAATTTGCATAAACTGATAAAAACAAAAATGATGTCAACATAGCCATTTTAGTGAAAGATGACATAATACATTCTACTTTTTGATATTTTAAGTGCAAGAGTGAAAAACAGGATGGATGATGTCATAGCTGCCTTATAAGGACATGCTATAGACCTCTCTGGAACCAACCCAACGGACTAAAAAAAGTCGATAAAAATTCAAGAGCTCCATATATGGCTATACTTTCATTTTGTCTTCGAAAAAGACTCAATACGTGAATTTACTGATGATTTCATTAGCTATCAAACTAACAGACATTTTAAATTTATTCTAAAATCTTTGTAATTACAATTCACAAAAAAAAAAAATTAGCAAGATTTTGAAGCCCTTCCGAATAATAGAAACGCTGCTCCTGTTTACAAGGAGAATAATTCTTTAACCGTTACATCAAAAAAGGCACGTTGAACCGAATACGTTGCAGCTGATAGCATCAGAAGCGTTCTCTACATTTTTTCAGCTCGGCGTGTAAGTAAGGAATCATCACCGCTTTGCGTATCGATAAACTCACGTATATAAACGAACAAAAAAAATTAAGAAATATCTGAAAAAAAAATGCATGCAAAGAGGGTCAATGACTCATGCGTTAAAGTACACGCAAGGGCGGTGCCGGCCGGCTGCAGGACTTGACGACCGTTAGGCTGATGTGTGCAGCAAAATGGCCGCTTCTTCACAAAGGATTTGCTAATAATATTCGTTACTCGGAAATTTTCAACAGCGCGTTTTAGCGTAAAATGTACCGAATGAAACGTTAACTTACCATTTTGAGAAATCTTTGTTAACTTTGACGTGAAAGATAAAGAGAGCTGAGAAGAGAGCAGCGATTTTTGGTTGTCGGACGAAGCGGGCTATGCAGCTTCCTCAGCGGCAACTAGTCGACTGTGCTGGAGTCGCGCGCGACTCTGGCGGGCATTTACGTAGCGCTGGAACGCTGGAAGTGGGTCGGACTGACGGTTGATGCTAACTTGTTATTGGTAGATTCTATGGAACGGAATGTGTTCGTGTAATCCTTTGGAACACGCGGTATTTTTTGAATACTTGTAATTTTTTTTAAAAATGTTTTAAAAAATGTTATGCAATCAACGAATAGTTCGAGTTCCAGATGAAAATTTTGGTGGTCCTGAAAAGGACCGATTGTTTATCGAATTTATAACGGGTAGACAAATTTAAGTTCGTTCTCCTCGAATACGCCGTGCCAACTGAATATCTTTGGGCATAATGGTCACACGCTTAGCGTGAATAGCGCAGAGGTTCGTATCTTCGAAGAGGCCAACGAGATATGATTCACAAGCTTCCTGAAGAGCCAGAACAGACGAACTCTGAAAGCGAAGATCTGTCTTGAAGTCTTGAGCAACCTCCCGAACGAGTCGTTGGAAAGGCATCTTGCGAAGCAGAAGCTCGGTGCTCTTCTGATAACGACGAATCTCGCGTAGAGCGACTGTGCCAGGTCGGTAGCGGTGAGGCTTCTTCACACCTCCGGTGGCTGGTGCACTCTTACGGGCGGCCTTCGTTGAGAGTTGCTTCCTGGGTGCTTTGCCTCCCGTGGATTTACGAGCAGTCTGCTTTGTGCGAGCCATTACGCAAAAATAGATGAGTAGATCAGATTCTGCACTCGTCAGGGTTGACCGCTTGCGAATGAGAAATTTTTTTTCGGCACGGCTGTGAAATATCTTTTATACCTTTTTCCCTCCGAGTAACGTAACGCGTGATTCGTTCGAACGAGTGTGGTAGGAGACGCGCAGTGCGTGATTGGTCAAAAAAGACTGGTAGGGGAAAAATTTTTGTCAGAGCCTGCGCGCATTGATCCTTCGCAAGAGAGGGAAAAAGAACTTGCGCCTATAAAATATGTCGGTTTCGCTGGAAAAAAAATAATTATTCGTCAGCTTTCGACGGAAGTACATCAATACAGCTTTCATCCATCACCACTGATTACGCTATGCCTGGACGTGGCAAAGGAGGCAAAGGTCTTGGTCTAGGCAAAGGAGGAGCTAAACGTCATCGCAAGCTAGTTCTCCGTGACAACATTCAAGGTGTCACGAAACCCGCTATTCGTCGTCTTGCACGGCGTGGTGGAGTCAAGCGTATCTCTGGACTTATTTACGAAGAAACTCGTGCTGTTCTGAAAGTATTTCTGGAGAATGTCATTCGCGACGCTGTAACTTACACAGAACACGCCAAAAGGAAGACGGTGACTGCCATGGATGTCGTTTACGCTCTGAAGAGACAAGGACGTACTCTTTACGGCTTTGGTGGCTAGATTGAATTCGCTTTTTTACCAATAACCAGTCCTTTTTAGGGCTAACCCTCGAACAATCGGCCCTTTTCAGGGCCACCAAATTCCTTTAACGTGGATAACTTGTTTTCTCTGCAGATTTAATCACATAATTTTCACTGACTCCATAAATTGAAAAATGTTATGGTATTGTCATAAGTATAAATATTATTTGCATATTTATAATTTGAAAACTTAAAACAGCTGTTCAATACTATGATCGGCCTGTATTCTATTTTAAAAATCGCAATGTATGTCTGTTCTATTAAAAACAGTACTGTCGGTAATGTCGATAAAGTAGAAAGCTTTATCAATCATTACAATTTTTATACGCAACTAAGTATATATTAAAAATTTTAGGATAATAAATATTATCATGACACACTGGCCGTTAATGGATACTTAGAATATCTGGTCGTTAATGGGTATACTTTGAACATTTGGAATGTCAGTCATGCTGACACTTCTCATAAGAAATTACATGAGAAAGTGTTATACTTAGCTGACGTTCAAATCGAAATCGATATTTGTAAGGAAGTCGTGCGAATCTACTGTAAAATGCATTTAATTAATCCGAGAACATTTGATTAATTCTAGCTGGAAAAACCAGAATCTCTAGTCATCAAAAATTTCAAATCAACCGAATACCGAGAAATCCAGAATTACGTTTAATTCGTTTTTTACTCCTCGAATAAATTTGGTTTGACGCAGTTTCATCCGCATGTCATAGTTGTGAATTGTTTACCTCTATAAGCGAGAACTGTAGCACGTGTCAGCCACGTGTGACTTCTGATAATCACATTTTATACATTAAAAAATGTTGTAGTCTTCGAAAGTCTAAACATTTTATCTAATTATACAATTCGATTTGAACCAAAGTTCTAGTATTCACTGACTCATGTAGCGTCGATCGGCGCTCATTCCGGAATAAATTAGTGCAGCAGGATATCTCCAGACCCAATAATAACTCTAATCGAGATACTTTTTGTGATCATGCATTATTGCAAGATCAATTGCAATTCAGCACAATGCACCGATTAACCCTTCCCATAACTTATTATTACACCAAGTATCAGTGAAATGAATCATGAATATACAAAGAAATGATCGAATTTCGCAAAAATTTCCCGCGATTTATCGATACACGTGTTCAAATATTTAAACATCGCAAGTCACTTTTTAACGACGGATATACGTACATACATGCATTGCGAGTGACTGGAGTGCGAACTCAGTGAAGACAGCGAGCAAACAGTGATCTGATCTCTTGTTCTACCAAATCATCAAACAAGCGCTTAGAAAAAGGATGAGCTTAATACACATAAGGTGTAAATACCTTTTCGCTATCTCCCAAGTTTTCCACGATAATAACATCGCATCGTGCGTATATAGCTACGATGCTTTTATAATCTGCTCGAGAGCAAGTTATCTGCCAATTGCGCGATTGTTTGGTAGCCGTGATGTCTGCAAGGTTCACCTTGAGTTCGTTTGACCCAGTGGATAGTATCTATACAATGCGTTATAAGAGGCTTATTATTTCGAGTGTTATAAATGTCAGCGAGCTTTTTTTCTGCGCGGACACACCTTTTCGCGCGATAGCCGCGATTATATAGTGCGGATGCAATTCAGATGCGTTTGGACAAGTCAATGCTGCGTTAATAAAATTTTTTGTTTGATAGTTTAGCCGATGGATATATACCTTGTTTTGTTGAGGTTCTTGCGTCGCAATATAGGCATATTATGTTATCTTCAGAAAATAAGACAAATAACAATCAGATAATTTGAATAAACATTTTCTTTTTCATTCGAAGCTTTATGTTTGTTTTGGTATTCGCTCCGGTGCACAACAGGCCCGTTCAGACTTTCATTAATTCGATTAATAATCGCTATACTCTCGAACAAACAATACGTTGTTGTTACAAGTGCCGCGTTTTAACTCTGGATTATATACTAAAACGTTTTCTGCTCGTTCGCGAGTACGGCTTTCGAGACATAAATTTCTAATGTTCACCTTGCGCTGCAACTATACCGACAAGCTTGTTCCATCGCATTTTTTTTTAAGAAATCATGCTATTAAAATATTTTTTTAATATGTTTATTTGGTTTACAGCTACATATCCTTGAAAAATACGACTTCCCCATTTATCTCTCATTTCTACCGACACGCAATAAATAGCCTTTATACAGAAAGTATTGAAAAACTACCGCCTAATTTGAATATATTCATGAAGACGACGTGTAACTTTTCCGCCGTGTGTACATACGGTATGTACATACTATAAATTATACATTTCTGCAGACTTTTAACCGTTAAAATAATATATTTTTTTCTCTTATCTCAAGACGGATGCACCTATGTTATGCGCGTTATCGATCGGATCTCTCGATTATAAATAGTTCAATTCGATTGTCAAGGCTCGCAACAAAGCCTACTGCGCTCATCTTTATCGATGCTAAACTCATCGTTTGTTTGTCGGTTAAAGTATCCGGAATGCGAAAATTGTTGCGAAAAGCCCTTATCTGTCGACTGATGCCTTGTATATAGATCCGCAGAAAAATGACAATGGTCCTCGCTCCGTTTCGCAACGCTTATCGCTGACGAAAAAAAAGAAAAGTCGCGCGACTATCTCGTGTGTAATATACTTATAGGTACACCTGATGTCGCGCAATAACCTTGCGCCCGGCCGCGTGACTCTAATGATGAGCGCGGGAATTTTCATTGCTTTATTGTATCCGCACGTATATTATATATACCTATAATATACGTTTTATGACGATCGTTGCGCGCGCACCTATTATTATATACTGGAAACGCGCGACTTTTCCTTTACTCTTATTATTATTTTACTTTTTACAGTGCTGCGACAAAACAATCGCACGCGAGATTATATCGTCGGTTCCTAATACGAAGACTATACTAGTAGATATAGGATAGCACAACTAAAAAAAGGCCTACTTTTATTTGCCATTTTTAGAGCACCAGTGTATCAGGTCCTCGACAAATTTATTTTACTCGCCGGTGCCCTAAATATAGCTAATTAAAATAGCCTCTTTTGAGTTGTGATATGTTTTCGTAGGAATCGACGATATTAAGTATTTACTCGGATTTGGGTTTCTTTTCACGCAAGCGTATATTATTTATTCTTTGCTCTGCGTATAAAGAATGCGATACTCTTCTATATATGACATATAGAAAGAGTTTTGTTGATTTTATTAACTGGGTGATCTAAAAAGCGCACAATCCTACAAAGCATATTACTAAAAACTTGTTTATAGTGAATCATCCAAAATTGGTCGTATATAAATTTACCTATACATTGAATTTTGTTATAGCTGGAAACTTCGAGAAATATACGTATACCTGGCTACTAGGAAGTTTATAAAGCTCATTACGATGATTTTCTATATAGCAGCAGAGCTATTACAATGTAGGATTACATAATAGATTCAGTATATTACAGAGTCAGCTCTCTGCAGTATGAAATTTGAATAATAGTGACTACACGTGTGCAGAAGCAACGTTAATTTGATTGTAATACAGATTCTCGAACGTGCGAAGAATTCGAGTCTCGAATACAGCTGATGCATTGTTGCTTGATGCTTGCGCGATCTAATACTGCAATTCTGAAAAAAAAGGAAAAAAATTTTTTATAATACCGCGTTTCGGATGCCTCTTTCATGTTGAATTAAGCGAATAAAAAGTGCTGTATTTCCAGAATTGCATCATTATAATACTGGTTTGGGTAAAAAAAACCGTTCGGTTTATTATACGAAGAGCCGCCGTAAAAAAGCTTTTTGTTTACGACGCGGGCTTTAGATAATTTATAATTTCTTCGAATTCGACATGGAATATAAACGCATATAATTATTTTAGTTCGTCTCTTATTGCGCTTTTGGAATATTATGATCGTAAAGATGCGATGTATGTAATTCTTATCGGCACTTTTCAATTAAGAAAACTTAACGATCTTTGAAGCTTCATTTTACGTATGGAGTTAATGAACTTGATCGGTATATGAATATTTTTTGTTCCACGTTTAGTAAAAAAAATGACCAATGATTTTCTTCACGGCGATAATGTATATGTATACGAGTATAGTAAGTTAAAAATAAAAGTTATGGAATAAGTATACGACAAAGATAAGCTAAATAGCAAAGTGTACTCATCGATCGTTGATTAGACGAGAAATAACCTACAGGAAGACGTGTCATCAAAGTGTCTTCAAGTATATTGTTGTAGATCATTATATCATGATATATGTATTATATATATATGACAATTAGATAGTCAGAAACTGCTAAATATATTATAGATAATGTGCTATCATAGGTTCCTTATACGCACGTGTGCGCAAATTATTATCGCCGATCGAAGTATCTTCTGTCAATTATAGCTGATAAGGACAATTATCGTGCAGCAGCATCTAGCATGTCGAAATATCCACTCCGCGTACCAAAGCGAGAAATCCAATCTCTCGTAAAAAATGAGAAAAACTACCGGGGCTACTACCTCGAGAATTACATTCAATAAGGAAATAAATATTATAGTCCATGCAGGTGCTCGTAAAACGCGCTATCCCCGCGTGTATATGTACCTATATAATTATGTGAGGAGAAAAAAAAACGGGCCGCGATAAAATTGCGTTCTTTCAAATATAGCGCGCAGATGAAATAGCGTATATACTTTGTATCATATACGCACATCAGTTGTACCACAGAGATTCATGAGATAAATTGTGTCGTTAGATTGCGCTCAATAAAGCCAGTACGATCAACTTCGATCCAAATGTCGACTTTTTTCGCTGTCAACAACAGCTATATAATACACATGTATAGCCGACAATTTCGAGCGTCTCTTATAACTATTAAATTTTCTTTTGTCGACATTTTTAATTTTTTTTCATTATAGAGTATAGAGCAAGCAACATCTGCATAATCGGCAACGTGACAGCACAGCTCGTGCGTTGGGAGCAAAAAAAAAGCTCTTCGAGATCCGATCCAACAATTGACTCGTGTTGTCGCTCGATATATAACCGTCGTCGTTATATAGACGAATCACGGGCTGTTTTTCAGCCGATCCGGCCTCAAACATCCAGGCCGCGTAATTAGCATTATATACGAGTTGTGTGCGGGCTTGTACGCAAGTAGAGAGAGGGTATATAAAAAAAGCGAAAAACTATATATCGCTGAGATATATTCACCGGCAACTGGATATTACCAGACGCAACTTACGCGCGGAGAGCGTCTTGACGGTCGAATATTATCTCTCGCGCGGCAACTCCTCTTCTGTATATTATAGCCGATGTGCCAAGTAGTAGTGTGTATGTATACTTATTATATAGCGCGACAAGTGGCGCTTCGGGGGGAATTTCAAATCGAACGCGCGATAGAGCGCGAACAGTATAATACGCGGCGCAGTCGCTCGCGTTCGCCGCTTCGCTCTGCAGCTGCTATCTCTCGTGTGCGCGCGTTCTCGCTCTTGCATTCCACATTCACACGCATACGCTCTCCGCACTCGTTCTCCACTGCAAAGGGACTTTGTCGATACTCTTCTCTCTCTCTCTCTCTCTGGTGTGTGCTGTATACCATATAGTAGTGCGTCGTGTCTCGCATCAATAGGAATAAGGAAGAGCTGTGTTCGTTTTCGAAAAAGGCAAGACGGTTGGAGGAGTGTATTTCGTCGGTGGTAGTACGCGTACGCGTTGAAAATTTCGAAAATTTACGGACTCGGCTTTCGGGGCTTTTTGTTCTACAAGAACAGAAAGACAAGTGTGTCGAGGATCAGGAGCCGGGCTCACAAGAAACTTATACTGGGAATGCATAAGACTCGACGGAAAACTCGCAACCTGCTGTTCTATCGCTGAGACGGTAGTTAGAGGACGAGTTGTTGTGCAGTCGGCGACGGAGATTTTTTTCTTCCGAGGAACAACTACTGCGAGAGATCGACTCGACGTCGCTGACTGGTGAGTTTTTATCTTTTATTGTTATCTTTTTTTGGTCTGGAAAATTATATTTTTTTTTTTTTTTTATGATGGAGTGAAAGGTTTCATGGGAATATGTGTAGCTTGTACAAGCGGTTTTGATAATTTGTAAACGATTTTTCATGTACAAAAAAAAAATTACTCACACGCTTTGAACATTCGCCGCCTATCGAAGAAATGACATTGAGTGCGTAAATCGCGGAGTATACTAATGATTTTTACAATCTTATTTTTTTTCAAGGCTTTCTGCATTAATCACCATTTACGAAACTTTCCAGAAAATGCATGTCTTTAAAAAAAAAAAAAGATCAACAATATATCAACAGCGTCAATACATTATGAGACCGATTAACGCAAAATCTGCTCTACTTTTTATTCTCATGAGCGGCGCACCGTCGTACTTTATACACCGTTTATGCACCGCGTTTTCATATATCGTTATGTAAAAATAAACATTTTTTTCCTCTCAAGTATCTTTTATTTTTAGCCAGAAAATTGTCGAGAGTTAGGCAAAAAGCAATAAACCTTGGAACAGTTCTACACTCTCGCGAAGACCGCGTGCTGCACATATAGCTATATACATGTATATATATGTAACATGTGTCGCAATTTTTTTGCGCGCGAAATTTCAATCTCCGCTGCATGCAGTTTTTCATTAATATGCGGCACGTGCTATCCATTCGTGACACATTTTTTTTTTCTAGAGCTGGCGATATTCACAAGCGCGCCTCACGCAAATAACGTACTGGCCCCATTCTTTAACTGTTCAAACTCATGTCCTCGCCGAGAGATAAACTTTATTCATGCCTTTTGATGAGAAGCTATCGTTCGCTATTGGGATACGTAATTAGGAGGTGGCTCAATACATGCAAACTCTCTCCTCGCATATATAGAGGTCTAGAAGAATGTTTTTACTGGCCATTGCAAAAATCGTAATCGGCTTTTCAACGGCGCTACTAAATATATCGCATGGATTGTTTGGGAGTATGTCGAGCCACCTTTTATATATCTATTAAACTTTATTCAATTTTTAATGCAAGATAACGTCGAGCTCGAGCATAACTGTTATGGCAATGCTAATATACGACAGACTGTTAATCATCTAGATAATCGTAACTTGTACACGCGCACACTAAAGGGACAGTCGCAAACTTTACTTTTTTAATCAACGCGGCCGATCCATCTATATTGATAAGTGTGAAAAAGCTCTTACGCACGAGTTAGAAGGTGTCAAGAGAGACGTTTCCAATATAGACGAAGACGGTATCGCGCGTCTTACCACATTCGGCCTTATCTACTCGTGCCTATCTAGTTTTATATTATACACTTATTAAGGCTTTTTAATGATCCAAAAAATGTGTATACACCGCCGTTGAAAAAAAAAATTCCACGCAGTCATATCCTCCTGTATAGAAAAATAGCTTGCAACAGGATAATAGCTGTAGTACATTACACGCGTGTCGTAATGATGCTCAACCGCAGGGAAAGCCGCCAGATGTGTGTAGTTTTTCCTATCAGTCTTCTCGATCGACAGATAGATATCCCGTTCTTGATGAAACTCGAGTTACATCGGAGAAAAATAATTTTTGCAGTTGACGCGGAGCAGCTAAATCCAGTGGATCATCGCTCCAGTCGTTTATGCCTGTTCACACACAACAAACCGTAATGACTAGCATCAATGGTAAGTGTAACACGATATTACATTCACGCGAGTCTTTTCTACGCGAATGTGTATTATTATAACCGACGTTATTCGCAGGACTGAAAAACCACAGGAACAACGAAGCTACCAGTCAGAGGATCAAGGACAGCCAAGATGAGCAGATGGTGAGCTATATATTATAATTGAGAAACAAAGCATTAGCTTGTATGGAAAATTCATAATAAAAAATTTACTCGACCCAGCACGCGTACGGTTACGAGCGGAACATTGCCAGTACAATAGCGACGGTGTTGGCGTGCATCCTTACGGCTGGTTCGTTGCGGCTCTTCTTCCACTGGTATCCCCATCTCTACCTTTACGCGACGCACAAACGATGCGGTTTGAGTCGCGCCAGCAAAGTCCTCGTAGTGGTACGTATATACATATACATATAGGATGAGCTATTGTCTATCGCACGCGACGGACAATATGTTATAAAACGAACGCTTATCTTGTCGCAGGACGATTACCAGGGCAAATACAAGTCTTACATCGTCAAGGAAATTAAGAGCGTGTCGACGCGGAATTTAAGGTTGGTCAGCTGCAGCGCAATAAATTTTCATAATTCATACGAGTTTTTCAATATTTATGATGGAGTATATAAATTATAAACGTCATTCGCAGCTCGGACTCGTCGCAGGCGTCGCGCTACCTTCGCCGCGCTGACAAGGACCTGCTGGACAAGGTCAGGGGCAAGGACCTCGAGCTCAATCTGGAGAACGGAACCCGTTGCCTCACGCCCGAGTACAAGGCCTTCTGGTGCAAGAAACAATGCTACGTTTGGGACGACAAGATGTCCGAGTTCTCGAAGCTCGCCGGCCTCGACAAATATGCGCTCTGCCTCGATCTGCACACCGAGAAGGTCCGTGGACTGTCCAGAGAACAGCAGTTGCTCAGGTATTAAGTCTTTTTATGCTGAATTTTTGTTTTTGAGCCAGTATAAAATAACGATCCCAACGTCACAGGCGAATGTTGTACGGCTTCAACGAGATCCTCGTGCCGGTTCAGGGCTTCCAGGTGCTCTTCGTCCTGGAGATACTGAATCCGTTCTACGTCTTCCAAGTCTTCAGTCTGATCGTCTGGTTCAACGAGGGCTATTTTTATTACGCCATCGCTGTCATCCTCATGTCCGCCTTTGGTATCATCAGTTCCATCCGACAGACACGAGCTGTGAGTATACAATCATGAAATGTCAATTATAATCGTTGCAGCCAAATAACACTCGCTCGTTGCAGAATCAAATAAGTCTGAGAAACACCGTCGCCTCGACGGAGACAGTTCGCGTACTTCGGAGTAGCGGTGAGTACGAGAGTATCTCCAGTGACGAACTCGTGCCAGGGGACATAATCGAGCTGCCGAAACACCGAGCTATCGTCGCCTGTGACGCTGTTCTTTTGACCGGCACCTGTATCGTCAACGAGTCTATGCTCACCGGTACGTG
The DNA here is from genome assembly GCA_900474305.1 of Cecidostiba fungosa. Taxonomy (NCBI): domain Eukaryota; kingdom Metazoa; phylum Arthropoda; class Insecta; order Hymenoptera; family Pteromalidae; genus Cecidostiba; species Cecidostiba fungosa. The sequence continues at coordinate 129,174 of UCOJ01000137.1, read as the reverse complement.
TTTTTCTTTTATTTTTAATCGCTGAGCGATGACTATCGAGATCGGCTATACTGTCTGAGAGAGATACGATAATAACAAGTGCGAATAAAGCGTGTTGAAATCGAACGAGGAATTGATTGAAATCAATCGCGTCTTTGTACGCCTTTTTATATTATATGATGAGCGATACATTGTATAATCGATGAATCACTTATTACCGCCGCAGGCGAGTCAGTGCCTGTGACCAAAACGCCGCTGCAAGCTCACCCGGTACTCTACGACTCGAGGGAACACTCGCACCATACGCTCTTCTGCGGTACCACCATCATCCAGACAAAGTAATCAGACAATTATTTTTTTTTTTTTAATAAAAAGACTAGAAGAGCTATACTCACATGTATTTTATGAACTTTTGTCAATAATAGACAGTATGGAGACAAGCCAGTACTGGCGAAGGTCATCAGGACGGGTTTGTGGACAAACAAAGGTTCACTGGTCGCTGCGATACTCTATCCGCCACCTACGGACTTCAAATTCGACCAGGACTCCTACAAACTCGTCGCTATCCTCATCGCCGTCGCATTCGTCGGCTTCTTCTACACACTCGCTGCTATGGTACTTTTTCTTCTTCCAACTTTTATACGTATATACATAGATATACTTACATATTCTTTTTCTATTATCAGATACAAAGGGGCAACACCGCAACGAACATCGCGATCAAGACGCTCACGGTGTTCACCATCGTGGTACCACCTGCCCTGCCGTCGGTCATGGCTGTGGGCAAGATGTACGCTATCTTTCGACTGAAGAAGAGGCAGATCTACTGCATCAACACCAGGGCCATCAACATCTCCGGCAGCATAGACTGCGTCTGCTTCGATAAGGTGATGATGTTACATATATATTATATACTATACCTCCCACTTTAGCTACTGGTTGTTGAGCAACGCCTATATGTACAGCGATTCATTATTGTTGTTTTTTTTTTGTTTTGTCTATCGAGTGGTTATTACGCGACTGTGTATACTTTTTTTCCCTAATACAAGTCATTAGTTCTCGAGGCTACTCTAGCTTAAATTGATGTATAGACTAGTGTGTGTTACGCAAGCGAATATTTTAGCGAAAAATCGAACGGAATAATATCATTGGGACAATTGAGAGCGTCTGCCTAAAACTGACTAAAACTGGCTGACACTTGAGACGGTCGTGTTAATCGGACTGTGTATATGTGATTTGTGTCATCGAACCAGTTGTCTTATTGATGCGCTTTTCTGAGAAGACTCGTGGCTTGACGAAGAGACAAAAAAAAATATGTTTGCAGACTGGAACTTTGACGGAAGACGGTCTGGACATGATGGGAGTCGTGGTGAACGAAGGCAACAAGCTTAGCGAGCCCGAAAAGGACGTGCCAAAATTGAAGGACACCCACATCTTCAAAGGAATGCTGACGTGCCACAGTCTCACTATCATCGACGAAGAGCTTAGCGGAGATCCTCTCGACGTCAAGGTAGACAACCAACTATATTTGTTTATTTATACGAGTATTGATTTTTATTCTTTAAGTGTTATTTTCTTCTTCACGTTTATACACATCGATTTTCCTCGCGACAGCTTGACCGACTTTAAAACCACGACGATTCGTTCTCCTTAATGAGTTGCTACGGAAAATCGGATTCCGTTTCCGCGATAACAGTTTTATCCAAACTACGTGTCAAATTTATTGACTCTGGACTCGAGGAATAACGCATTCCGCCGAGTCGACGAAAAAGATTACCGCAGCTATTTCTCGTTCACGCCGGTATAAGCTATATAATTATATGTATAAGTGTATGCAAACGTAAAAAAAATAAGAAAAAATAAATCAACTATTCCAGATGTTCGAAAGCACCGGCTGGGAGCTGGACGAGCCAGAACTGACCGACCCCACGAAGCTCCGCTGTCTCCTACCCCTGACTTACGTCCGTCCAGCCCACAAGCCGTCCCAGTCAACCTCAGCCGAGGGTATGGAAATTCTCCAGCAATACCAGTTTTCGAGCACGTTGCAGCGCATGTCGGTGATCGCGCGACGCTCCGACGACCCCTCGAGCTTCGTCGCCTACACCAAAGGTTCGCCGGAGATGATCCTTAGCCTGAGTTGCGTTGAGAGTATCCCCTCTGACGTCTCGAGTACCTTGAGGTGCTTTACCGAACAGGGCTATAGAGTCATTGCTATGGCCAGCAAGCGCATCGAGGTCACTGACGAGGAGGTGAGAAAAGTTTGGGTATTACAATTATGAATGATTCTCGAAATTTTTATATAAAATTTGTGTCGGTCTTTTTTCCACAGAGGTGGCTATTTACAATGAGTCTATATTTGAATATCGAGAACGTCATTATCTCGGATATATATATACTATCATTAGAATGGCTTTGTTGATCTCACAACGGCTGCCGTGTGTTTATTACATTGTTAATTATAAAGCTGACCTTACGCTGCTTAGAATGCGTATATATATATTTATTTATCAATAGTTGTAACGCTTGTCAAAGATACACGTGACTGTTTTTCATTTACTTGAGATTAGCATAAACATGTCTTTTACGCGACAGGTGCAGAAAATCCCGAGGGACGTGGTCGAGAAGAACCTGGACTTCCTCGGACTGATAATCCTGGAGAACAGACTGAAAGAGCCAACGACCAAAGTGATAAAGGAACTGAGAGACGCCAACATCAAGACAGTCATGATCACCGGTAATCGATCGACAAACAAAAACAGATAGTTCTCCCAATCACATCATCGAGCGTATTGTAATCGTGTAATTTCACAGGTGACAACATCCAAACAGCCATCAGTGTGGCAAAAGAGTGCGGCATCCTGTCGCACGAGGAGACGGTGATAAGCATCTCGGTGGTTCCAACGGAAAACAAACTCCGGCCCGAGATATACTTCAACGCTGCGCAGGGACTGCCTCAATTGGTACGATACGTATAACAACTTTATCTCTCGTGTATATTGCCTCACGTGCGTTATACTAATACCGTGGATTCCATTCGCCGTTGCTTTTGTCAGAGAAAGTCCAGACGATGTTTGCTCGTGATAACTGTACGTAATTGACTTTGAGAGTTTGCTGAGTGGGATCTTTATACGCAGCTTTTCGGCTTATCGCGCTTTCGATCGTTTTGCGTACATCTGACGGAATTCAAGTTTCTTATTTTCTGAAGCCTGTAGTCACGAGAATGAGTTTATATATATATTTTTTTTTATAATATTCACTCTTATAATCTCGAATAATAGTTGATGAAAAAGCTTACATGCTAGCGCGATTTACGCAATCGCTACGAGGTATATTTACGTATACTTAGAAGCATAATTAACTGACCACAGGAAAAGAAATTGAAGGCGACGTCCTTAGAGGAATTGGAATTTGGAATTTATGCGAAGAACTACAAGTTCGCGTTGACTGGCGATACTTGGCAGCTTTTGCGAGAACACTACGATGACATCCTACCAAGGATCTGCACCAGAGGTGTGGTCTTCGCGAGAATGAGTAGCGATCAAAAGCAGCAGCTTGTTGTCGAGCTCATTCAACTTGGTTACCATGTCGGTACGTTACTGACGATGACCTTGACTATTCAATTTTATGATTTAGTTTAGCTGCAGTCATTTATCAAAACTCAAACAATGAATCTAACTTTTTTTTTATAAAAATACGTATAAAAGCAACATGTATAATGAATCTTTTCCCAGTGTTAAAAAATCTAATCAATGACTTCGATTTGCAATCTTTTTTTTTTTTTTGTTTAAATAACCTCGCGTATGTTTTTAATTAATTTGATAAATTAGCAATTTAAAAATACATCACGAGTATTCAAACACAATTTTTTTTTGAAACGCAATTTATATAATTAATGGTTATTTATACAAAATATTTTATGCCGCTTTTCTGTACAACTATAATTAATTATCTTCGACTTATCTTAACAGCTATGTGCGGAGACGGAGCGAACGACTGCGGTGCGCTGAGAGCGGCGCACGTAGGGATTTCGCTTTCCGAGGCGGAATCAAGGTGAGGAATTTTTTAAATGTCTAACACTCGACGCAATTCTGTGAGAGCTCGAAATTTTATGTAGCAGTATAATGGAGCAGTAAAAAATTGATGATTGATTTATGAATTCGTAACAATTGCATGGGTATTTTATGTGCGACGATTAAATTGTCGCCATTAAATGAAAAAAGTCAATAATTAACTGGAACTGCTTTGATTGATTTCGAGTTGTTGCAATAGTTTGCCGAGAATGGAAAATTACTGCGAATAATCGTAAACTCGTGTGAAGCGTATGCTAATTTTAACGTACCGTTGCTAATTATCTAGTGTGGATATAACTTATCGAATAGTAAACTATAAATACGAGTTGTTAACCACACTAGAAAATTACGATTAAATTACGTAATAGTTTTCCAAAAAAGGGAAAATTTTTTATCAATTTGTAAATAAAAATTCCAGCGTGGCCAGTCCATTCACATCCCGAATCCCGGACATCACCTGTGTATCAAAAGTAATCCAGCAGGGTCGCGCAGCTCTGGTCACGTCCTTCGGCATCTTCAAGTTCACCGTCTGCTACTCTCTGACCGAGTTCATCAGCACGATAATTCTCTACTCAATCAGCTCGAACTTCACGGGCTTACAGTTCTTTTACGTGGACGTGATGCTCTTCGTTAACTTCGCTTTTTTCTTCGGCAAAACCGAGGCGTACGACAAGCGGCTGGCCCGCGAACCTCCTACCTCGAGCCTCGTCAGCTTCACGCCGCTCTTCTCACTGACGATACACACTATAATCATAGCCGTTTTCGAACTCATCGTCTTCTATGCGGTCCAGCAGTTCGACTGGTTCACGCCGTTCACGCCGAAGGATGAGTTTCTCTACGACTGTCTCGAAAACTACTCGGTCTTCTGCTTATCTACCTTTCAGTATGCCATTATCGCAATCGTCTTCTCGCGAGGCAAGCCGTACAGAAAGCCCATTTACACGAACAAGTTCTTTATCCTGTCGATCGTCATACTGACGATAGTTAATGCTTATATCACGATCTATCCAGCGCAATGGGTTGTCGATCTGTTAGAGCTGCAGATGCCCCCGGTTTATGACTGGCGCTTCATGATCGTGGGATTGGCCTTTATAAACTTCCTCGTTTGCATGGGCTTCGAGTCGTTCGTCGTCGAGTACCTCATCCAACAGAAGATCAAACCACGGTTCTACAAGCCCGAGAAGTCGAAGAAGCAGTATCTGCTACTAGAGCACGAGCTTCAGGGCAAGCCCAACTGGCCACCGATCAGCAGCGAGCTGCCGAATTTACCCATCACTCCAAGTTATGAGAACATCATCAACTCGACCAGGAAAGCCAGCATCGCCGAATCCACCATCTCCATGTGCATCGTCAATGAGAACGAGGAGCAACTATCGAGTATAAGTCGTTCGTACATTGGCGTAGACAATCTGGGCTTCCACAGCGAGCCCGGCGACGTCAATCAAGTCGACTAAAAGTGATATTTTTAAGAGTATTATTTTCAAAACTTTTTTACACGTACATAGCTTTAAGCTGCGTAGACAATTTTTATTTCTCTTCTTTTATCTTTTTATTATTATTATTTACATATCGACAGTTGTTTTTACCTGAGTCACTGATGGTTTATTATGTTTTCAATAATAAACCTGCTCGTCCATAAAGTAAAATAAATTGCAAATCATCAGTCGAGAATTCTGCTCATCATCAGATCCAATTACTTGAATGCCCCGCGCATTTTCTGAAATGAAAAATGTAAATTTTTGTAAATCAGTGTACCATATTGTAAACAAATGTAAATTAGCGTGCGAAGCTATTATCTATTTTGTTTTTGTAGATAGAATTATATTATGAATACTATGTATTATGTGCACACAGTTGTTTCGTACCAATGATAGCATCGTGATTTTTCTCCAGCTCTTTTTGTATCCATTGCCTATACTGTAATACCACCCTGTTCAACATTTGTATTGTACTGTCATGTATTTGTTTCTCAAGTAGCAGAGCAGGAAGTGATTTGACAAAGTCTTTAAAGGCATCCTCACTGTAAATTTTAATAAATTGTATTAAAATGTTTTACTCTACTTATTTGAATTTACCGTTACAATATTCTACTGAATAATTTTTAGTTACCTGTGTAATTGATCCAAATTATGGTCCATAACGATTTCTCTAAGAATTGAAAATAATTGTACTTCCAAGTCTCTTCTATTCTTATGTGAATAAGCATTTATGACACTCTTGAGAATATCTCCAAGTGGAACCTGATTTTTGTACCAAAATTTATTTGCTTTTAAAAATAGAACTCTCAGAGCTTTGATCAAATAAGGTACTGCAAACGTCTGATTATTGTTCCATTTCTCCAGCTTATCTGTTATAAATTGAATAACTCTCAAACTCAATTCTTGGTCTAATTTGTCAGTTTTAGTGTTGCTTGATATTGTAGTAAACCAGATATAAATATGACTCAGAGTTAAATTTTGCTCTAAGCAATCACCTGAAGAAGTTGTCATTTCTACTGGAGATTTCTTTTCCCTGAAGCCCGATTTTTTTTGTACATAAGGAAAGTCTTGAAGAAGATTTTTAACAAAAACTTTTTGATATTTACTCTTGAACCATATACTCGAAGTAAATGTTCTACTTTCATTTTCAAGAAGCTCTATGTACTCAATGATAGATTGCATTATACTTGTAATGCATTTTAAAAGAGATGCAGCTTCTTCAGAAATAGGTAACTGAACATTGTTGAAATTTTGAGCTTTGGGGCCAACTTCTATCCAACTGTCAAACATCAACGGCATCAATGAGTCAATATAATTCTGGAGTGCCTCTAAATCCAAAGATTTATTGATAGTACTATATGTATGAGCAGTTGTAACGTTGATAGGACAAGCTTGCAGAAAAATTGATGAATAGATTGGGTAATAGCCATTTTGATCCTTCACCTGATATACTTTTGAAGAGAATACTGATGTATTGGCTTTTGCATTCTTCTTATTCTGTACAATTGCCAGCAAAAATTGTTGCAAACTATTTAAAACTTTTATCCTCCATTTCATGCTTGTACTTTTTGAATTCAAATTTGTTGTTAATTGTCTTCCTGGCTGAGCTTGAGATCGAAGTTTGGAAATCATATCCAAAAAATACAAAAGAATCTTTTGGCTATTGTCTGCCAGAAAACTGTTACAGTGCTGTATAAGTATATCAAGAAACAGAAGGGAATCCTCCATTATATTATGATTAATGTGAGTCATCGCACATGTCAAGTATGAAATAAGAATATTGCAGAATGGAAGAAGTTGATCCTTTGAAACTGGACTCAGAACCAAATTAAGAGCCTTCAAAGCTTCTCTCCTAATAGCTTTCTCTTTATCTAGAACTAATGCTGCAATTCCTTTGAGCAATTCGTTCAATTGCACATTCAAAACATCTGCTGCATGTTGAGACAAAATATCTTTTAATTCTCTGATTGCATCTTGCCTTACACTAGAATTATAGTGTTGTAATCTTGTTAAAAGATCCTGAAAAAATTCAGTTGTTTGTTAAATATTTAATTTGTATAAAGACATCAAATAAAATTAGCCAATCTTACTTTCACATTGAGTTTCCTGCGACTGAGAATCTGAGTCGCATCCTGTTGCTTTAATTGCTCACGGATAATAATTTTTTTAACCTTGAAACTAGCATCAGTTATATTTAATCCTTTTGGCAAGGGTTGTTTTGTTCCTTTAGTCTTTAGTTTTACTTTAGCCTTTTCAGATTTTAATTGCTTCTGATGCCTATGATTTTTACCCATGATGTGAGATTAAAAAATTAAATCTGTAAATTAGAAGAAATTAATAACATTGAACTGATAATATAATAACGTGGATATTATACGACAGATTAAAAACGATTTTCGCTGTATAAACTTATAAGACAACGTTATATGCAGTTGGTTAATGTAATCATTTACTTATCAAATAAAAATAAAAGGGGTTTGTTACCTGCATGCAAAAATAAAGTCTCCAGCCAACACCATGTGCTTCGCGCATATGTTGTACCTATATTATACTGTATAGTATAGTATAGACATACGCCGACAACGAAATTGAGGTTAGGATCACCCGGGAATATATATAGCACATCAGCTGACGTTGAAACAGCGTTGAAATGACACTCGAGAATTGCAGAGTGTGGCTATTATAGGTATATATATTAGTATAAGCTCTAGCAACGTGTGCGTCGAAATATGAGCGCCAGTACGATGAAACACTCAATGTTATAAAAATGTTTGGTTTCTTCTCGGTTTACATCGAAACAGTGAGTAATAGTAATAATAGTAATAGTTGCCTTTGTATCAGTTGTTATGGGTCTTTGCTGTTGTTACAATACTCGATATTGAGTGGTTAATAAAACTCAAAAATAAGTACAAATAACAAATACTTATTTGTGTTGCTAATTTGATCAAAACCGACACTATTCCATTACGCAAGTCCGTTGATGACTATACATTTTCTACAATTTTTTTAAATATCCTACTTGTTCAGTATTATAGATACACTTAGTGTCAATTTTGCATTTTTTTTACTGATCGGAATTGTTGTTCGAAAATTTTCATTTTGATTTGTAACAGTTATTTCTACCCTATCTTTAATCTTTATTAGTATTGTCATTTTATCAGTTGCTGTATAACATGTAGAAAAGATAAGAATTTGCATATTTCATTGCAATCATTATGTGTCTATAGCTTAATAAAATTGCTGTTTCATATTTTCATCAGGTGGCTCTACTTGGAAAGATGAAGAATTTGTTAAAAAGGATGCTATATATATAGAATTGAAAGTAGTCAAATGAACAATCAATATATATTTTAAACAAAGTATTTAGGACGAATTTTATTTAATTAGAGGTATTGGAAAAAAAAGATTACACTCAATATGGCTAATGCAAGTATGACTTATTGTCCACCAAATATTACGTTCAATGAAATTTGGGTGAACCATGGAACTTCCAAATGTTTCATGGATACTGTTAGTTCTGCTGTGATTGCATTATATCTGCTAATATTTGGTTCAACTCAATTATGGATGTATTGGCGATATGGAACTGAAATCGACTTCCGTTCATTACCTAGAAGCAAGTTATACATTTTTCAAAAGCTTTTGCTTTTCTTTGTACCAATCCTCAGTCTCCTCAGAATTATTTTGCAAGCAACAGTTTTAGATGATAAGCAAGTTTATGGATACATGGTAAGATTGCATAGAATATTATTCAATCAATGTACTAATAACATTTTTTACATGATAGTTAAGTACCACGTAATTTAAGTAAACAATAAAAATATGCCTTTTTTCAGGTTCTTTCAACAGTCTTAACGATAATAGTTTATCCATACTCTGTATATATTTTAAGTGTTGAAAGACACAAATTATTACCAAGTGTTCCGCCTCGTGGTCATGGCATTGTCTTACTTGGATTTTGGACACTGGCTTTTGTTGCAGAAAATCTTGTTTTTATTAATCTCTCAAAGTGGGAATGGTGGTTTAAACTGGATTCGTAAGTTTAACATTTTTTACTATCTTGAATCGTTAAAATATTTAAAAGAAATTCTAGAGTACTTAATCTAATTAATTTCAATTTGAAGAAAGAAACCATATTTTATAGTTTTTATGCATCTAGATGAAACACTATTATTCTAATGAGATTAAAAACTTCTTCAATTAATTATTTAAAAGATCTCAGCTATCGAGTAATAAGAGATTTCTCCAATGTGACTGGGGTTCAAACAAGTTATTTATACACAATGATCTATTTTCAGACTGTCTGACAAAATAGAGATGGTACTATTTATCTTGCGGTACTGCAGTAGTCTTCTCATCTTTGGTATTGGATTGCGTGCTCCTGGAATCGAATGTAATCCACCAAGTAACTATCATAGTTTTGAAGATGGTGCAGATAGCCGAACGAGACATATTGAAGGTGTAAGTCATGTACCTGTTTGCATTCACTAATTGATCGAATTAAATTTATTGTTAGCAAATTATTCTTAACATTATAATTTTATAATAGAAAATTCCTCTAACACAAACAAGTTGTAGATCTTTTAATATAGGTAGATTTATTAAGAATCACAATTTATGATGTGATAACCATAGTAACTATACTTCTCTTGACAAACATTTCCGTAACCTTAAAAAAAATTTTTATTGTGACTGAGTGTAGTCATTCTAATGAGTTCAAAACGTGAGAACTTCTATCGTAAAAAAGCAACAATTGCTAAAGTAAATTTATGCTTTCAGCGTCCAGATGAAAATGTATCTACATGGAGGAACGCATGGTACAAAATTAAAACACTTGCTCCCTTTCTGTGGCCAAAGAAAAGTGTTTGGCTTCAGTTCAGCATAACCTTCTGTTTCATATTACTTATTGGTGGAAGATTGATCAATGTGTATGTTCCTGTTTACAACAAGAAGATTGTTGATAGTGTTACTGAAACTCCTGGAACATTCAGGTTTGTTCTATACATTTCGAATAAAAGCAATTGAAAATACGTCTTGGTCATAAAAAATATTTATTTTGATTAATAGATGGGACTTAATACTGATTTATGTGGCATTCAAGTTTCTTCAAGGAGGTGGCACAGGGGGTATGGGTCTGTTGAACACCCTGAGATCATTTTTGTGGATTCGTATTCAACAGTATACAACTCGAGAGGTTGAAGTCGAGCTCTTTAGGTATTTAGATATAGTTAATTACAAATTTACAAAGGTAGTACACATTTTTATTAATATTCATTATTGTCTGTTTTAGGCACTTGCATGGTCTAAGTTTGCGCTGGCATCTTGGTCGTAAAACGGGAGAAGTACTTCGTGTTATGGATCGTGGAACTGATTCCATTAATAATTTATTGAATTACATTTTATTTACTATTTTGCCTACAATTGTAGACATAATTGTAGCAGTAATATTTTTCATTAGTGCCTTTAACAAATGGTTTGGATTAATTGTTTTCACAACAATGTTGCTGTATATTGGTGATTACTAATTTTATTTTATGTGTCATTTGTTCACAATTCTTCAAGTTCTAAACATTTTTGTATTTTCAGCTGCTACAATTGGCGTCACTGAATGGCGTACGAAATTCCAACGACGCATGAACTTGGCTGATAATGCACAAACGGCCAGAAGTGTCGACAGTTTGATTAATTTCGAAACTGTAAAATACTATGGAGCTGAAGATTACGAGGTTGAATCTTATAAAGAAGCAGTACTAGAATACCAAAGTGAAGAATGGAAATCTTTGGTGTCATTAAACTTTTTGAATACGCTCCAAAATGTAATTATCACTTTGGGACTACTTGCTGGATCTTTACTGTGTCTTCACATGGTTGTAAATAACGAAGGCTTAACCATTGGTGACTATGTGTTATTTGCCAGTTATATCATGCAGCTTTATGTACCATTAAATTGGTTTGGAACTTACTATAGGTAACTATCGTTCAATGTTTAATTTGCATCATTTTTTCTTTTCAAATAAATCCTCTATTCTAATATACTGATTTTTAATTTTTTGACAGAGCTATACAAAAGAATTTTGTTGATATGGAGAACATGTTTGATCTACTCCGTGAAACACATGAAGTCGTGGATGCGCCTGGCGCAGGGCCGTTAATAGTTAACAGGGGACAAGTTGAATTTTCAAACGTTACGTTTGGCTACACGCCAGAAAGAGTTATTTTAAAGAATGTTAGTTTTATCGTTCCTGCTGGCAAAACTGTCGCTTTAGTAGGACCTTCAGGTGCAGGCAAGTCAACTATAATGCGGTTGTTATTTCGATTCTACGATGTCGACGAAGGCGCTATTATCATAGATGGACAGAACATAAAAACTGTCAAACAAGATTCTCTACGAAAGGCGATAGGTACGACTTTTTCTTTAAATATTGTTATGCATGCTCTAAAAAGTAATTACCGATGTTAATGAATGTAATTTGCCATTTGTAGGAGTGGTTCCTCAAGATACTGTATTATTTAACAATTCGATCAAATATAATATACAATACGGAAAAATCGATGCACCAGAAGCTGATATTATTGCAGCCGCAAAGTACGCGGATATTCACGAGCGAATTCTCACATTCCCAGATGGCTATGAAACTAAGGTACCAAAAATTGAAATAAAAGCATCGATCGTTATAAACTATTCCGTAAATTAATTAAATTTTTTTGTAATATTAACCAAAGGTTGGTGAGAGAGGTTTGCGTCTCAGTGGGGGAGAGAAGCAGCGTGTAGCGATCGCCCGGACGATGCTGAAGGCCCCGAAGATCGTGTTATTGGACGAAGCAACGAGTGCTTTGGACACTCAAACCGAACGCAACATACAGGCGGCGTTGAGTCGGGTTTGTGCGAATCGCACGACAATCATCATAGCTCACAGACTGTCTACTGTCATCCATGCGGATGAGATACTAGTGATGAAGGAAGGTGAAATTGTGGAAAGAGGTAGGCACGAGGATCTCATATCGAGTGGAGGAATGTACCACGACATGTGGGAGGCGCAGCTGAGGAATGACCAAGAGCTTGCCGAAGAGGCGAAGCCTGAGGCGGATATCAACGGCATAAAAAAAATTAATTGACTGATTGACAACGTTTAATGAACTCTAGGCCAATCGAGATAAATTATTAATTATGTCATCGTTGATGTAAGGAAAACGACTGCAGCCTTTTGTTACTTCGTAGTAGAATTTCCGACGTTTGAAAGTTAATATAAAAAACGGTATTCAATTTCGTTCATTAAATATCTATTTCCGAGTTCTATATATCTAGCGACAGAAGGTATTTTCATATGTTAAAATAACGTCCATAAAAATCATTGCATTCAAATATAGTTTCATTATAACTAATCTTGTAAGTTGATACAGATTATTTTTGTAAATTGGCAAAACAAAAATTATCTATTCGGCGAGAGTAGGTGGTTGTAGCAATAGGAATTCTTCAATAGTTTAATGATTAGTTTTTTATAATGAGAAGTTTGTACGCGTTTTTTAAAGGGATTCAAAATTTAAAAAACAACGTTAATAAAGATAATGACTTCTTTTGAAAGGTAGCAACAGTATAATAAAAAGAGAATAAATTAAAGAGAAAAATCTAATTAGATATAGGAAAGCTAGATGCATTCATCCATAGTGGCCTATCAGAGAACAAATAGATCTAGTATTATTATTGATTGAATACATTGAGTTATATAGATAACAGTCAAATGCATTATTTAATTTATATATTTGAACGAATCTTCTACAAAAATAAAATCGTATACAAGTTGTTATATATTTTTATTAGATCATCATGTTACACCAAATTTTCTTCACAGCATCTAATGTGATTTATGGATTTGATAAAATACTGGCAAACGCACCATCTGGTACCCAACCAGTTTCATCTACAGGATCAAAAACGGTTTGTTCATTATCACCCCACCAGAAGTAATAGCTTGACACAATTGCAAAGCTCAATCCATAAAGAAGCTGTTGAAAATAACCTTATTTTAGACTTATTTATATTCACTTTAAACCTCGCCTTTAGAACTAAAATTATTTAAAAATACCTTTATTAGACAAACTTTTTCTTCTATCATTTTTTCAATTTATTGTTTAAAAATTATCAAGTGCAATTTCTGTGAGAGCTTTTTTTATGGTAAGTAATATTTTTAATTAGGTGGAATAATACTTAAATTATTTTTATCAAACAAGAAAGAAATTAAAAAACATCTGGCTTGTGGTACTTAACTGCCAACTTCCTTCATTCAAATTCCAAACATGTTCCAATCAGCTGTGATACCTAACCTATATTTATCAGTCAGTGACAGAATAAACACAATGACGAACAGCTGGTGAAATTATAAAAAATAACAAACGTTATTAACATTTTTGGTTTTTATACTTTGTCAAAAATGAATAGTCTGGGTTTGAGCTTGATTTTTAAAATGGGCTGTATATGTGCAAAAGAAACCATAACAGTTAATGGCAAAAAATTCACAGTTTTGGAGCATCTTGGAGAAGGGTAAAAAATTGAGTTGTTAACAATTAGAATAATAAAAAAAAATTACGATATTTCTTTTAATTGTATAAACATTTTTTTTCTTGTTTTTTGTAGAGGTTTTAGTACTGTATCACTAGTCGAAGATAACATAACCCACAAGAAATATGCAATCAAAAAAATCATTTGCCATGGTCCTGAGGATCAAAGATTAGCTGTTAAGGAAATAGAATATCATTCTGTTGTGAACCATCCAAATGTGATAGAACTTGTTGATTCTACCCATCAAGGGACTGCTGATCCTGTTGTTAACGCTACAAGCGAAGTTTTATTAGTTTTACCCTACTACCATGTAAGTAAAATGTATAATTTTTAAAGAAATTTATTTCTTATATATTATGCTATTTTAGAAAGGAACATTAGCTCATGAATTAGAGCGACGAGCCAAGATGAGAGAATATATGGGGTCCATAGATATATTAAATATATTCTTACAAATTTGTGAAGGAGTCAAAGCATTTCACGAGGCTAAACCTGAACCTCTCGCTCATAGAGATTTAAAGACTGCCAACATTGTTTTAGGAGATGGAATGACTCCGATTATAATGGATTTAGGTAAAAATCATATTATTGTAGGTGCATGTAAATATAGATGGATCACAGAATAAAAAATATTGATTTTTAAAACTGTTTTAGACACTCTTTTCAAAGTAGCGTGAGAAGTAAGTGCTTCTAACACTACTTTGAGAAAAGTGTCTAAAAAAAGCTGCTTCTTACACTCTAGCCTAGCATGAGCGGTTGAACTTTTTGCATGCAGTTTAAAAAAATAAAATACCCACTACTTCTGTTTTTAGGATCAGTTGCGCCAGCAAGAATAAAAGTTTGTGGGAATCAAGCTGCGCAATCTTTGCAAGAATTGGCAGCAGAAAGATGCTCAATGCCGTACAGAGCTCCTGAACTTTTTAATGTTGAAAGTTATTGCATGGTTGATGAGAGGACAGATATTTGGGTAAACTTTTGCCCTTATTATATATTTTATCAATAAATTTAATGTATATATATTTTTTAAATAACAAGCAAAAATTTGTTTTTAGTCTCTAGGCTGTATTTTGTATGCTATGTGTTATTTCAAGTCTCCATTTGACACAGTATACGAAAGAGGAGATAGTGTTGCGCTAGCTGTAATTAGTGCAAATATTACTTTTCCAGAGAATGCACCATACAACGAAGTGAGTAACATTTGATACAAAAATTTTAAGTTATCCTTTAGTCACTTAATCAAGTACAAGTATCACCCTTATTTCTAGGACATGCAAAATTTGATTTTGTCAATGCTAAAGGTCAATCCAATGGAACGTCCATATATATACAGTGTGATTGAAAGTACTCACGAAGTATTAACAAGATTAGAAGGAAGAGTTTAACAGACTAATTTATTACAGTTACTGTATATTATTCAATCAGCATCAAATTTATAATTGAATTTTTTACATTACTCAATCTCAAAACTGCAAAATGTGCATTTTTATAAATTTTATTGGGAATTAGTGCAACAGTCTAACATTTATGCATCAAAGAAATGTTACTCAAGATAGGGCTTTAATCAATTAACAAAAATTAGATTATTGCGAAACATTTGATACATTCTATAAAATACAAAGTAATTAGAAATTTTTAGAGCTGAAGTTTTTGACTAAGTATTTGATGTAGGCATTATCTTGTACATATTTATATATTTTTGACCAAATGGAGTACCACTTATAATGTATACATTCCAAACGTGTATATTAAGACCAGAAAAGTATCTTATAAGGACAGAAAGTATTCAAGAATTTTAACTAACTAACAACAGCATAATATAGTGCAAGAATTTTTAAAACTGTGTATGTACAATACTGCAATTAAATGTGTATATTTTTTTGTGCAATTAGCTTGCAATAGAAGATTTATACTGCTAAATATAGTCAATTTACACTTCCACGAGTTTCAAAGATTTTTAACTGTTTCTATGAAAGTATTTTTTCTCAAAAAAAGCGAACCATTTAAATCCGGAGACATGCGCGCTACTCGACCTGATAACCCCCTCTCCCGAGCAAAAAGAATGGTAAAATTCTGTTCGCATCGCAGAGGGAGCTCCATCTTGGATTCAGTATTTTCCGGGAGTGCGAGAGAAACGGACGTATATTTTTCTACATCCTCTGCGCCACAACTCAGTCATTAGAGGCATCATTTAAAGATCCACGTCTTCGCAGACCCGTGAGTACATATATAAAGCATCGAAAACCAAAGTATAAACACGACTACTAAGTACTTCTCGCGTTATTCTCATCCGAGAATCTCGCACACATCTATACCTAGAGTCTAGACACACAGTGTGTGTATAATATATGTGTATGTGTTTGATGTTTTCGCCATTTCGCCGGAATCCGGAATCGACTTTTTTCTCTCTCGAGAGGCGCAACGTACTTGTACTTATGTACGATCGATAAATCTTGTAAATCTTTGCTATTTCAGAGCATCTCCAGTATCTGCAAAGCATCGGGAATTTACATTCGAAGCTAGATTTCTCGTAGATATATACACTTAACCTACAAATCCGTTGGATGGAAGTTGACTAGAGAAGATACCTTTTGCAGCAGTTTATCGAATCAAGCACAGGATATTTTCACAGACCAGAGATATATAGGTATATGCAGCCCGTGCATTTCAGTTGCATCGTATATAGGTACTTGGGCTTGGGCCGGCTTTCTCGAAGCGCTGATAACTTTACATCCGGAACTGCCTCGTAATTGTGCGTCCGATTCGCTACCGAGCCCCCCGGCTACCTATATGCACTTATTTTTTGTCGGTGTCTGATGGGTATATATATAAGTCATGAACTTGACAGAGCAAAGAGGAGTTGCGAACAAGTTTTAAATGAGTACCTACTTATTTAAGTCTCGTGAAATTCTATAATTTATTCGTTTTAAAAGCAGATTACGAATCAGAGCTTTCATCACACACCAAGTATGAGTAAAAAAAGTTAACGTTGTAGTAGTCACGCATAATCTCATAAAATTGTACATGTGCTGAGTTCTATGCAGATACTTAAATATTTTTAAAACACAAATCTTAATAACTCCGAAATTTTCGAGTCGAAATTAATAGCTCCAGCAGTTTTTCTTCGAATTACCGTTATGTTACTCGGTCCATCAGACAACTCCGAATTGACAGTTCGACTGCTTCAGCTCATAAGTATACTTGTGTGTTATATTTCTCGAGCCGGTGCATCACAACGTCATGCTGCCGGCGATCGTTTGGCGCGTGTAGTCAGGAGATATCTGTCGTGACAGCGCAAATGCTAATCCGTTTACGCAATAATGTTAATGCCTCTTTCGCGCTTTTAAGTAAGTTGCCGTCTGTACTTGCTCTTTCTACTCCTAAACTTATTTCGTGTGAATCTCGTACGTATACACTTATTGCCATCATAATTTTCTCATGTTTACTTAAAACATTTGTTTGCGCCGTTTTGACAATCAGTCTTAACCTCGAGCGATAAAAGGCATCACCTCGGATTCTCGATCTGCTATATTGAAACTTTTTTTGTTGTTGTATTTATTAAGGAAGCCATGCTCCAGTTGATCATTCCATCAATATGCAATGCTATATGCGCGCTCTCAGTATAAGATGAAATCAGACATAATCGCGTGATGAATGTATTCAGTGTATGTACTAATACTGTATTAGACTAAAATCTGTTGCACTTTATTGCGGCAATGCTTACGAATAAGTAAGTAACCAGTAATGATCAAACACAAAAGTATACACCCCAGCCGCTCATATTCACAGTAGGTGCCATTGCATAACGTTCCCGATAAATCTCTAATCGATTCGGTGTGCAACACACCCTATCAGAACAAAGTTTAATGATGATAATAATAATAATAATATTATTAAAAAGCTAAAAAAATACAACTCGTTGTCATGCGGAGATGCCGCCGATATAAACCCTCTCTTGCTCTGAGAAAAGAAAGCCTTATAATACACACAAGGGTGGCAAAGGAGAGCAAGGGTAAGTAGGTAGCGCGCACCTTTCGCTCGATTCTCTTAGTCCTTTCTCCCTACTCCCGATACGTAGGTATAGACATGTATATATTTCGGCGCACCGGAGGTTCAAGGTCGCGTTACTCTCTACTCTATACATGCTCTATCTCATTTTTGCGCGCGCGCGCACACACACGTTGCTTAGGAGGGAGTATAAGGAGAGAACGCGCGACTCGTACCATTGTCACGTGATCGGATGAGAGGGAGAGAGAAGTAGATTTGCTGCCGCTGCTTTTAGTTAAATTATACGCACCTAAGTTTATAATTAAATCTTGTAAAACTTTTAGGAATATACCCAATGCTGGTATTAGGTGTATGATAAATTTCAAGGATTGTAGGATGTTTTACGTCGGCTTTTGTATGTATATTATTAGAATTCGAGTTGGTTCGCTATACTTGTTTATGCAGAACGAATTTTTGTGCTCTACGGAGAAACGCTCACAATAGTTTTTAAATATAGGTATATTAAAGCCTCTCGGTATGTATAGTTGTGCGAAGAAGAAGCTTTCGAAAAATTTATCTCCGGCGTAGATTCTTCTTACTATGATAAAAAGATTATTCCAGATGCAAATTCGTTTGTGTATGGAAATAGTCCCGTGAACTATCTCTCTATACAAGCTATTCTTCAGTTCGAGACTTTTCGGAGACACATGTATACTGTGCGACTATGACGCGAAACCCGCGAACATCACTGAGTCGTGCATAATTTAACGTCACCGCATTATTGGGTTATTGAATGAGAGGGAGAGCTGCTGCTGCAGCGGCTTGAATATAAATATCCTGCACGGATTGATTAATCCGGATTTATCGCTGTCCTTTCAATTCAAGTTGGCCATCGCCTCACTATATGTATACATACATGCATGTATGTATGGATGTGCCGATATATCGAATCACATTATTAAACGAGTAATTTTCTCAATGACGTTAGAAACACCGACGAACTTTCTATCCGCGTCAGAATTTCGAGCGCGTCACCGGCAACCCGCTATTTAAATTACTAATAGACTCGTCTCCTCGCTAGAGGAATAATTTTTCTCTGCCACAGGCCCGAAAAAGAAATTGTCAGTGTATAGTACTTTACTTGTTTATACAGCTTATAGCACTAGTGTGTGGTGTTCGCGTGTATGTGTATATATAAGAGAATGCGGTGAAAAAAGGTGCTGAGGAAAACCAGGAAGTCGCGTAAGCTACTGTTGCACGAGAGAAAATTAGAATTTGTAATGGAGCGCGCGAGCAAACTGTCGACGGAGTTTTTGTGCATGCCCGATACTTGTATAGGTATATATGAGCACCTTCTTTTCTTTTTTTTTCCGTCGTTTTAGTGCGCGACCGCGTTGAATTTTAAATAAAATTATCACACAGAGAATGTTGTATTAGAGCGTATGTGTATGTACAACATATACATACATCCCGATACACTTTCCCATAATCAGATAGTTAGAGCGATACCTCGAAGAAAAGCGCATATCGACTTTCGAATTTCCGCGCTGTGCACCTAATATGCACCTTGAACTTCTGCGACGTCGTCAAGAAAGCGCGGAGTCAGAGAGTTACGGTTTTATGGGAAAGTATAGACTTTTACAGTTGTCCGATTGATCAGTTATATTATATGCTGTCTATGGTGCTGTTACAATATGATATAGCGACTGTAGGTGCATTATAGTTATGAGAAAAATCAGGAATGCACCGCGTGACCTCAACGAGAATCATTCATTCACGACAAGTTAATGATATTATACATTTACATAGATACATAATATTGTGTGATGTGCACAATAATCAAGCGAGATCACACTATAAATATAAACTGCAATAGGCCACCTTTTACTACTTTATCGCGCCCACGTGGCCTTGGCTTGACGTATCGTGTGACGTGACCGCGATGGTTCGATGCTCGCCTGACGCGATGCCTTTTTTTTTCTTTCCACACTATATGCGTCTCCGGAGATCTTATACACTTTTGTCGCACGCGCTTTTAGTGCAGTCTGATGCAGTGTTTTTATTAATCGTATTCATTGCGATCATCGTAATAATTCTTTCACTGCATTGACAGATGAATATAGAGCGACTTTACCGCTGCGATTTTTATCCACTATTAAAATGACATATATTTGTACAAAGTTATGTAAAAAAAAGCACAAGATTCTTGTATACTCATTTTTCCCGCGAGACAGTTTGAATCATCGGCGTCAAGTGAATGGAAATTACCGAGTCGGCCGGCGATGGTCCTCCCCCCCCGAAATTGGTCCGGTCTTCAAACGTATATATGTATATTTTATTATAACGTACTACAAAAGCACGTGGTTATAGTGTCGGAAAGTCAGACGGCACGCGCTCATCGGGAGAGACACAAAGGCGAATCATGATAATCGCGCGTGAGTGAATCGTACGATATCTCCCACACGACGGACTTACAGCCGCCGTACGAGATTCGCCGCCGTAGAATATTCGGAGTCACTCGTGATCGCGTCCACTTGGTATATATATATATGCAATTCATTTTATTTGTATATTCTACATATATAATATCAGGCTTTGCGTTGTATCTGACGGGCATCACAGTCTTTCGATTCTTTGCTCACCGATGATTCAACCTGTATTATCGATAACTAAAGAATCACACCTACAGCAATCTAATGTACGATTCTTTGTATTCAATCTGTACAAGCGCGATAAACTCCCGGATACATTTTCAAGTACAAATATTTATAATTTAGCAGTACAAAGATAAATCAAAACGCATTTCCGTGTCTAAGCCAGGACTGAAAGAGAAATCCAAAAAATCTTTAATTTAGCTGCCGACTGCGTATAATACACGAGATATAGCATACCTCCTTATACTATATTTCCTCCTCACCGGTCAGCAGTCGGCGATATATGCGATCGCGTCCGGCCGCGCGGGTTCAGTCGCTCGCGAGTCGTCGCCGCCGTCGTGTCCCTCTAATATATACAGTTATATACTCACACAAACACACACACTCGCTTTCTCCGGTTATTGGGTTAAGGAACCGTCGTCTCATCGATTGCCGCTGCTTTCACGGACAGTGCTGCAGGTGTGGAGTGCGTCTGTGTGCTTTATTTTTAGTTTGGTGATTTCCGGGCCTGATAGACACTGCTGTTTCTCCTTCGAGTCAGTGTGTTGAGAGGATTTTCTACACTCAGTGAGTAGATATGAGGGGAAAGGTGCTATTGTGCTGGACAGCTGTAGGATATTTAATTTAAGGTCGTCGTGTAAGATTACAAATATATAATATTGAAGAAAGAAAAAACGGTATAGTTACTGGCGGGTTTACGTAAGTCGGTAGCAGGATAATGATGCTTACACGGCAGCAGGATCGATGAATATCGCAGGCACTTTTTTTTACTGTATATGTTCGTTGCAGGGAACAATGGATTGTAAATAATTGCCGTTCTATCGCATTAAGATTGAGAAATATATAAATCGAGCGTTGCAGAATTCATTTCGCAATTATAAAAGTTATATATGCTATTCCATATACATACACTTGTTTGCTAATTTGAATAACTCACACGACACTCGCGAACGTCGTGAGAAAATTCCTCGACGAAAGACTGCAGATCTGTATGATTTATTCCATATCGCCGAGCGCAAAGAAAAAAAAAATGTAGATGGAAAGAAATTAGCCAAGCTAGATTATACTTACACGTAGGTTCTCCTTACTTTTTCGTCATGCAATTACTGCGAAATTTGTTTGCCCACTCAGCGCTGAATATTATATATAGCTATATAGTGTGATGAATTTCGAGGGTCGATGAACTCTATACATTTTTTTACGATGCGCTCTCGAGGTGGGCAATTCGATACCGGATATGCGTGCACGGTAATTCCACATTTATGCGCATTATTGAAATATAACTTGTATAAATATTCCTTTATTAAATAGCTATACACTTTGGTAGTTTATATCATCGGTAATTGCGCTTTTCCTTAAACGGTTCATGACGATAAGTTATGTGTGTTCTCTGGGATTCCTCGATTATCGTGAGCGATTTATAAGTTATAAGACTATAGCATAGCTTTCTATGCTCAGTGGCTAGTTGCACATTATACGTATAATATGTCAGTGTGAACAACGTGTAAACAGTGAATCTGTATTTATACTCACTGGATTATTGTCAATTGTTTATCGCTTTGAACCTCGATAAGGTTGATATTCTCGTAATATACACAATAATTGACTTAATATAAAACTTAGCCTTGTACATAGAAGTAAAAAAAAATCAACCGTCACGCGTTACGATGAAAGTCGAAAGTATATTATTGCACGCAGCAAGCAGCAGCTCCTCCTTCAAAGTAAAAATGTGAAAGTTCTCGCGGCAGTATCGGACGACATTCGAAAGCGTCCGATAAGCGCTGCCGAAAATTTCGAGCCCAGAAAGAAAGTTGGAAAGCGTATAGGTATATATACTTACTGGTAGTATAGTGTACAGTATCTTCTTCTTCTGGTGATGGCATAGATGAAAGAAGATGAAGAATGTGGTCCGTCAAGTTTTGTTATATGTATATTGTATTGGTATGTGGCGGAGAGTGTCTGCAGCCTTAGCCGTCGCTCTAATGGTCTGCGGTCACCAAATCGAGTCTAATATGTCAATGACCGCTTTGAGGTGTAGTCTGCTATTCGTTGGATATGGTGAATGGGTTGTTAGCCCAGATTTTTAATTGCTTCTGTAAGGTTCCATAGGGGCCGGGATTAGGAATTAAGGCAGTGTGGATGGTAATTGGGCGGCTGATGTGGTTTTTAGTAGGATTTGCTCGAGGAAAAAATTGATTGTTCGGTATGTTGCATAACAGTAGCTTAACGACGTACGATAAAAATTGAGTAACTATTATTAAACCAAAAAACGCGATAAGTAGCATAGCTGCAAACGATCTTGTTTGTCTCAGTCGTCGGGATTTGATGGTTTTGCGATAGATTTATGATAGATGCTTGATGAAGTTCCGATTAGTTGTTCGTTAAAAAAAAGAAAGAAAGAAAAAAACAATGGCACTCATGTTGAAAAACGCATGATAAACAACATGCATAGAGTTTCGTGTATTGCCTATTGGCATTCAAATCATTTGAAAAGACGTACAGATGGATATGTGCATCAAAGATACTCGGTTTACTTTTTTGTTGTTATTAACATTTATTCTTGGATATAAAACAAGTTTAATCTACTACAAACACTTCAAGTCCAATGACGGTTGAGATATAGATAATGACTTTCCCAATAAACAACAACATCAGTGTATTTATTTTTCCACTCAAATCTCTTTTTTCCACATCGATCCGACTTCAAAAGCTCTGACTTGCGTCACGATGCTAAATAAAATTCAGCGCGAAATCTCGTACTTCAGGTCTTTTAAAATAATTTTACCCCGACATACCCGATCAAAAACAGAGGAAAAATACAGCCGCATCTATCGATTTCATAGAATTAAAGACTTCATCTCGAATAAAACTGCAAAAAATAAAGCTCTTTTTAATCACTTGTATATACCTGCACGGAGAATTGGTGAACGTCTATTGCCGAATAATATTATCCAGTCGTGCAAGTTTTTTTTTTTTTTAATTCTGAAACACCAGTGCGGAGAATATGATTTTGTCGAGCGAAGCGAGTGACCGGTGAAAAGTTAACATACCGATGCATGTAAATTTTGTGCCGCAGTGTTTTCCGCGTGCTTTGCATTTTCAGCTTTATTTCACTGAAAATTGACGATATGTATATATAATTACTTCTTTAGCAGTACAGTATTATACTTTGTTGGCTTGATATATCTATGTTAGCGATCGCCCATATATATATATTTTAATATACTTTCTTTATTACTCATATACGAGAACCGCAATGTCAATTGAAGCGTTAGCGCGTTAGAAAAATGTTTAATGAATAAAGATCGCGGCGCGGTTTCCCCTCACCTTTGGCTCTCGAGCACTTTTGCCACTACACACATACACAGATACACACGCGTCAGAAGCATCTATAAGTAACCAAAGATTTTTCTTCTTTCAGAGGTTCGAGGACTAGAAAAAGAGCGTGAGACTTGACGAAAAAAGAAAAAAAAACAGCAGGAGAGAAACATGTCGGCGAAGGCGATTCGCGAGGCGACGGGCAAGGACCTAATCAACCGAAAGCTCGGGCAAGGCACTCGCGCGGCCAAGTGCCGCTTCGTCAGCATCGACGAGACGACCAACTGGTCGCATCTTGTCTCGGAGAATCCATGGCTCAGCAGCGAGCGTCTCGTCGTCAAGCCCGATCAGCTGATCAAGCGCAGGGGTAAGCTTGGACTGATCAAGGTTAATGCCGATCTAGCCCAGTGCCAGCAGTGGGTCACCGAGAGGCTCAACAAGGACCAGCAAATTGGCAAGGCTAGCGGCAAGCTCAAGACATTTATCATCGAGCCGTTCGTACCTCACAAGCCCGTTCGTATATGAGCATAGTTTTACTCTCTGTTGTTGTTGTTATTTTCTTGAAGCGAAAAAGTAGTTTGACAGAATTTTGTAAATATTGCAGGAAGAGGAAGCCTACGTTTGCATTTACTCGCACAGGACAGCGGACACAATTCTGTTCCACCACGAGGGTGGAGTGGACATCGGCGACGTCGACGCCAAGGCGCTAAAGCTCGAGGTACCCGTCGGTTCGGACATTCCAGATGAAAGCACAATTACCAGTAGACTACTCACGCACGTGGCCAATGACAAGAAGCCGTTAGTCTCATCTTCTTATTGTACTCGCGTTCCTCACTTTGAATCTGCGCATTGAATGACTAATTTCATTTGGGCATGTCCACAGAGTCATCGCCAAGTTCATTCAGACCCTCTACAAACTGTACGTCGATTTGTACTTCACCTACCTCGAGATCAATCCTCTGGTAGTGACGGACGACTCTATCTACATATTAGATCTTGCCGCCAAGCTGGACACGACTGCGGACTTTATCTGCCGGCCCGACTGGGGCGAGATCGACTACCCACCACCGTTTGGAAGGGATGCATATCCCGAGGAAGCCTACATCGCCGATCTCGACGCCAAGTCTGGTGCCAGTCTCAAGCTCACAATCCTTAATCCCAGTGGCAGAATCTGGACGATGGTTGCCGGTGGTGGTTAGTACACACTAGCTACTTTTTTCTTTTTTAAGATTTCAAGTATAGTTTCCCGAATGAAATTAATTTTACGAATTCTTCAGGTGCGTCGGTCATTTACTCTGACACGATTTGTGACCTGGGAGGCGCTTCCGAGCTGGCCAACTACGGCGAGTACTCTGGTGCCCCGAGTGAGCAGCAGACCTACGAGTACGCCAAAACCATTCTGGGACTAATGACGAAGGAAAAGCACCCCGATGGCAAAGTACTCATCATTGGTGGTGGCATTGCCAACTTTACCAACGTCGCGGCTACGTTCAAAGGCATTGTCAAAGCTCTCCAACAGTTCCAGCCAAAGCTCGTAGAACACGATATCAAAATCTTCGTTCGAAGAGCTGGTCCCAACTACCAGGAAGGCCTGAGGTTAGTATATTATTGTAACATCTTCGTATTCTCATAACGAGTTGGACTGACGTAACCGTTTGATTTTAGGATAATCCGCGAAGTCGGCAAACGCCTGCAGATCCCAGTGCACGTCTTCGGTCCAGAGACTCACATGACTGCGATCTGCGCGATGGCGCTCGGTAAGAAACCGATCCCCGATCCTGAGGCCCAAGAATTTTCGACAGCCAACTTTCTCCTGCCGTCCGGCCAGGACGTAGGTCCCTCAGCACCGTCCTCGGGCGCCACAAGCCCCTCCTCTCCGACCAAGCAGCCACGTGTCCAGAAGAGCGACTCCGTCGACTCATCCGTCAAGCCGCTTTTCAGCAGCAAGACCAAGTCCATCATCTGGGGTATGCAGACGCGCGCTGTTCAGAGCATGCTCGATTTTGATTTCGTCTGCAGGCGAACAGAGCCCTCTGTCGCGGCCCTCGTCTACCCCTTCACCGGAGATCATAAGCAGAAATTCTACTGGGGACACAAGGAGGTCCTTATCCCATCCTACAAGAATATGAAGGACGCCATGGCGAAACACCCCGACGCCGATGTCATGATCACTTTTGCCTCGCTGCGATCGGCCTACGACAGCGCGATCGAGACTCTGCAGTTTCCACAGATCAAGACGATCGCTATTATCGCCGAGGGCATTCCCGAGAACATGACCAGGAAGCTGATCCTCAAGGCAAATGAGAGGAAGGTTACGATCATTGGACCGGCAACCGTTGGTGGCGTCAAGCCCGGGTGCTTCAAGATCGGCAACACTGGCGGAATGATGGACAACATTTTGCACAGCAAGCTTTACAGACCCGGCAGTGTGGCATATGTCTCGCGGTCCGGTGGCATGTCCAACGAACTCAACAACATTGTTTCTAAAGGTTGGTCTATTTTTTGGTAATGGAGCAAGCGAAGGCATTCTCGAAAACTTTAAAAGTTCCTTTAGGCAATAAATATGAAAATCATGTGAAAAAAATCAACATCCGAATTGAAGATAAAATTACTCGTTCAAGGATCAAATATTCATGAAGTATGCAACAAGCAGTGAAGCTGCAAATCGAAGTCACTGCGCAGTTTATTTAAAATGCTAATAGTTTTTGAACGAAGTCTCTTTGCGAAGTTTTGAATCATTAATCACAATGTCACGAGCCATAGAACAAAGCTATCCAATGAACTTAAAATTTGCATGGATTGAATAGTCATCATTTAGTCGTTATCATCGATTCGTAAAAATTAAATTTTACGCTTGCAATAATGTTTTCACACAAAATCTCCATGAACTTCGCACATATACGGGTGCTACTTATTATTCAGTTCTTCACTAATATTCAAAAGCATTAACAAATCATTCTTAAGCTTGAAACAAAAAACTAACCAACATTTCATTTTGCAGCATCAAACGGCGTTTTCGAGGGTGTGGCAATTGGCGGCGACCGCTATCCCGGCACGACTTTCATGGATCACATAATGCGCTATCAAAACGACCCGGACGCTAAGCTGATAATCCTTCTTGGTGAAGTTGGTGGTGTCGAGGAATATGAGGTGTGCGAGGCATTAAAGTCAAAGCGCATCACGAAACCCCTCGTTGCCTGGTGCATCGGTACGTGCGCGAGCATGTTCAACAGCGAGGTGCAGTTCGGTCACGCGGGCTCGATCGCCCACTCAAACCTTGAAACTGCGGTGGCGAAAAACGAGGCGCTCAAGGCCGCAGGTGCATACGTGCCCGACAGCTTTGACAACCTCGGCGACCTCATACACTCAGTCTATGAGCAGCTCGTCAAGGACGGCACCATCGTGCCCGAGCCTGAAATGCCGCCACCCACTGTACCCATGGACTACAGCTGGGCTAGGGTAGGTTTCCTTGGTTTTCGTACCGTTTTACCGGGCCCTCTACTGTATATCAATCTTTAAATTAAAATTATTTCTTCAGGAATTGGGTCTCATCCGTAAACCAGCGTCCTTTATGACGTCGATTTGCGACGAGCGTGGGCAAGAACTGCTATATGCAGGTATGCCGGTGACAGAGGTCCTTAAGCAAAATGTTGGCATTGGTGGTGTCGTCTCGCTCCTCTGGTTCCAGCGCTGTCTGCCACCCATTTATTGTAAGTTCCTCGAAATGTCTCTCATGCTCACAGCGGATCATGGACCAGCCGTATCTGGCGCCCACAATACCATCGTCTGCGCACGAGCCGGCAAGGATTTAGTTAGTTCACTCGTCTCTGGACTTCTCACAATTGTAAGTCGTATATATATATATATATATATATTGTATTTTCTTGACTCGAAATAGTTTTCTTTTTCTTCAAAGCAGCTGCGCGCGTATGCATACTGGAGAGAAAAGTTGGGTTATTGAATAAATAAGTCGAGTTTTTCCGTTCCAAGTTGTTTCAATGGGTTTTACCTATAAATATGCCTAGTTGTTGAAGTTTCAAAGAACTTTTGTATAGACGCTTCAGATTCTGGAACACAATAGCTTTTCATAGTACTGTTACTCACAGGATGTGGCCGGAATTTACATTTCAGTAAAGACTTTTGTTAAGATTTACGTTCTTTTATAGAATACGTATCATTATTGTTGACCCATAAAGGCTAATGAAAATTGATATATGTAAATTGAATCTTTTTTTTTCTAATTACAGGGTGATCGTTTCGGAGGAGCACTGGACGGAGCCGCAAGAATGTTTTCAGAGGCCTACGATGCAGGTCTCCATCCCCAAGAGTTTGTTAACAATACCCGTAAAAAGGGTCAACTGATCATGGGCATTGGCCACAGAGTCAAATCCATCAACAATCCGGACATGAGAGTCAAACTTATCAAGGAATACGTTCTGGAGAACTTCCCTACGAAGCCTTTAGTCGAATATGCGCTTGAAGTCGAGAAGATTACCACCACCAAGAAGCCGAATCTCATCCTTAACGTTGATGGAATTATCGCATGTGCCTTTGTCGATATGATGAGGAATAGTGGTAGTTTCACGAGGGAGGAGGCTCAGGAGTACATCGAAATCGGAGCAATCAACAGTTTGTTCGTTCTTGGCAGAAGTATAGGCTTCATCGGTAAGTCCGAGGAATTTCGTGATCCTTATACTGCTTTAAATTGAGATTTAAATTGCGATCATGCTCTTACAAATAACTGTTTTATAATTTTAGGTCACTATATGGACCAGAGAAGGTTAAAGCAAGGTCTGTACCGTCACCCTTGGGATGACATCTCATACGTGCTGCCAGAGCAATACAACTGAGCGATCTTGTCCTTCACTTACTATCGTCGTCCATCGTAATCGCGTATCAATTAGAAGTGAATCTCTACGTCATAATGATATTAAATAATGGAAACTATAAAAAATCTAGACGGGAGTTCAAGGAAACAAAGCAAAAAAATATCCGTACAAGACGAGTAGAACTCACTTAGGTAGCGATGTTCTAATCTATGGATTTGGACTACGCACTTGCTATCCTGCGTTGCTCCGATAAAAAGCACTGGCACATTTTGCACTGTCGAAAGTCCATTAATTGCCTTAATGAAATGAAAGAGATAAATTTATGTTTTGAGAAGTTTTAGTCGCTGTGCGACACACACTTACATTTTAGGAGAGGAAACACGAAAGGATAAAAAAGCATTGGTTTAACATTATCTGTCGACATTCCAGTTTCTGCATTTGTTTGACAATGAATAACACATGAATGTGCGATAATTGTATTATTCGAATTTTTGTACATATAGACGTCGACTCACCTAAGAGCAGCAGCACAAATGCGGATTTTTATTTCGCATTGCATTAAACACATACTGAAATGTACCCTATGGGAGACGCGAAATAAAACTATTCTTTTTTTTTAAAGCTTCGGTTAGGTCTGTGTGTTTATTGAGTAAGAAGTAGGTAAAAAGAATTTTGCACAAGAAAAGTGACCCTTTCTGCTAAAAGATAAGAATTTAGTATACATATTATCAATATACATGTATAATATTTATGTATGTACGTATTATTATTTAAGAATTTATTTAGTGTTCTTTTAATTTTTTGCACTAAAAAATATCTTGTTAACTGTAGGTAATTCAAGAGAACGAATCGGTTACTGATTATAATCATGTTATCTGTAAAAACAATCGGCTGTAGATACGTGGATAATTTGAGAAGGAGAAATAAAAAATACTAGCCGAATCTAATATTTCGCATTTTTTTTTAATTTCTCAATTTGCAAATTAATCAATTAAGTCTTTTATCACCAATCAACTTCATCAATCTTTGACTCAGATAGTTCTTCTGCATCAGGCTGTCTTTTGCTCTTTGGATTGATATATCTTTCATACCATTCAATTTCTGCTACAGAAAAATTTCTTTGTCTAAAAAAAAAAAAAAAAAAAAACAGAAACTTGATTTATAAAACTTTTAACAAAGAAAAAAGACTAATTCATTTCCATTTACTTACACATCATATTTCCAACTAGCTGGTTTTCTTACTGGATTCCACTGAGAAACTGGTTTATCATTGGCAAGCATCACTCCACGAATGAGGTAAGAAAGCGCCACTTTATGTATATTATTGTCCTAGAATAGAAGGTTTTTTTACAAACAATAATAATAGTAATTAATGCATAGAAATTGTTCAAACATACTCTCCACTCTGAATTCATTACATCAGCTAAACTTATAACATCAATAGCCTTAGTTGCACCATCCATATTAAACCCCATAGTGTTCATATAATTTTCATGTACAAATTTAATAAAAGTATTTGAATGTGTTTGAAAACTCGATGCCAAATCATCCGGGTCATGAACAAATTTCCAACTGTTTCCTTCTATGTTTTCTGAAAATTTACAGATATTTTAACATTTTTAAGTAAAACTATAAAGACAACATTTCATACTTTTTGGGTTTATGACTCGACCAATTCCATGTAGGAGACCAAGAGTTTCTTCTCTGACAGTGCATTCACTTGCAAATTTGTGTTCAACTTAAAAAGATATATTATTATATTACTCTAAAATTTTATTTGTTTATAGAACTTTGAAATCATAGACTTACCTTTTAAAGAACAAAAAATTAAATTTAAAAGTGCACTTCGAACATCACCAATAGTGTTTGACAATACTTCGTCTATTTTATTCTGTGTTACATATAACATGTGACTAGCTTTACTATTCAAAATAGTTGTAACTCGTTTCATTACATTTTTTAAAGCTGTTGGAGTTGCTGCATTTATACTAATAAATAAATATTATTAATAAATTTCTTATTTTAATTTTTAAGAATAATCTTAACTTACTTTATAGTATGAATTCCATAACGATCACGATTACTCTGAGAAAATAATGTTGTCATTAATTTTGAATTTCCAGTTTCTGTATTTACAAAAATTAAAGGCTCTCTTCCATATTGACAATATTTCCTGTATAATATAAAAAATTTAAAAAAAAGACTTGAAACTTGTAAATTTGTATATAACATGTACATTTATTTTTAATACTTACTGTAGTAAACTTGGAAAATCATCTTTATCATCTATGTAAGAATTAGGTATATCCTTAACCAGTAGCAAACGTCTACAATCTGAAAGTACAGAGCCATAACGAGTAGCTCTAATAAGAAAGTCTTCAAATCTCTCCCCTTGTCGCATGGTTCGATCTATAACAATAAATAAAATAATTATTATAAATATAAATTATTTCAAACGACTAAAAACAGTTGTACAAGTTGAACGATTTACTGTATTCATCCATAGCTTGATCCATCGGAGTAATCCATTCTACAATATCAAAATTATTTTCCTTAGCGATTACTTTAAGAGCCTCAGTTTTTCCACAGCCTGAAGGTCCAGTGACCACTAACAGAGCTGGTTTTCCTTCCTTCACTATTTCTTGAAACCATTTGCTGATTTCTTGCTGCTTCTGCCTACTAACTGCTAATTCAGATGCCTTTTGAGGTGCACATGCAGCAAGCAGTGCCGATAAACTGCTAGTTTGCCTTTTCAATGAAACACTGGTTTCAAAGTTTCTGAAGCTTGTGAGATTTTCATTTTCACTTTTCTGTAAACCTTGAGATGTGTTTTTTTTCTTAGCGATAGTATCATCAAAGTCATCGAAATCAAAAGAGGACTGAAGCCAACTACTTGCATTTCTCTATAAAAATCACATTACAACCTAAGTAATAATTCAGTGTTCAAAAAACTTTTAAAATTATTTTTCTATTCATGTTCCTACAGTTTTCATAACAAAACAATCAAATCAATAATGAAAACACTATATACTAACCTTAGATCGAGACATTTTGAACTACTTATAATAAATTTGCTAATAATATTAAGGTAGGTTATAAAAAAATATACGTTTCTTCACTACATTTTAACAACAGATATCCAGTACTGCGATTTAAACATTGATTCCTGGTGTACAGATCACATTACAAACGTATACCTATAGGTACTGGTCAACTGTTACTTTCTCTCTTTTTTCGAGGTAACCACGTGGTTATATGTGATGAATACCTATATGCATTATAGATATAATAGGTATATATAATAGGTCAATTTATGCGATTGTTGAGCAAAAAAAATTTCTTTCATATAAGCAGAATGACGTCTTTGGTCATTTTACCATCAAAATTTTTGAATTGTTTTTAATATACTATTTGAAATAAAGATATAAAATAAAAAAAAGAAAACATTTGAAACATTTTTTTATTAATTTTTTTATAATTATAATGATATGAAATTGCGGCACACAATCATCTTTTTTTTTATATAATAACTTTTTACAGACCTAAAAAAGTCATCTATCCATTCATATATGTATAAGTAAAAATGTACATGGTATATATAGCAAATGACATTTGTACATATAATGTATAGATATAATATTTGATGTTGACTTAACACAATTACATAAATTAGTAATTAAATATAATTTGCCTAAAAAATTTACCATTTCTAAAACTTTGTGTTTCATATAGTTTTGACATTTCATTAAAAACTAATATAACTCCCCACAAACGAAAATATATATACGTCAAGTTGAAACACGTCTTTTACTTTTACTACTACTCGTATTAATAACGAACTTAAAACATTGCTTCATTGGCTCTATTTAAATTAAGAAATAACTTTTAAGAGCACGAAGGCACATTTACGTTTGATTACGATGTTAAATCGCTTGCGACTAAATTAATAAAATATCAAATTAACTAACAACATATGCGCAACATTATCACAACGTATTTAGCCAACAAGATCTTCCAGGCACCTGTGAATATACTTATTGAAAATCATATATGCACATTTAAACGTTTATGCATATATAGATGTATTTATCCTTAAGTATAAACATGATGTATATTTGTAAATATATTTATATAAAAAAGAAAAATTGCGAGGAGTAATATCTTTTTTCAGGCACTCGCGATAATTGTAACGATACAGTCCCTTCTTGTATTTTAATATGTCTAACACTTTCTGCCTTTTCTCAGTTCCTCGAAACTTTACAATTCAACTCCATACGTCACTAGAGTAACGCTTCTGCGAATCCATCCTCTTTATGTAGTCAGCAGCTTGAAGCTCGGTCATCTTTCCTTTCTCCATTACCACCTTTAAGAGGATGTTGTGTACGTCACGTGCCATGTTACGCGCATCGCTGATAACAAATAGTAATGATGAATGTTTGAAATAAAAATAAACGAAAAACAACAACTGGATAAAATAAAAAATGTAAGAAACTCACCCACAAACGTAGATGTGCCCATTCTTTTCCCCGATCACTCTCCACAATTCATCCTTATTCTTCTCCAGCAAGTGTGTCACATAAACCTTGTTTGACTGCTCCCTACTGAAGGCAGTATGTAGAGTTAAAGTTCCACTATCTACGTATTGTTGCAGTTCTTCATGATAAAGGAAGTCTTCGTCGCGCTTTCGGCAACCAAAGTAGAGAATCGTATCGCCTACATCTTTGCCTGAAAAATTAAAAAATTACTTAGTACAATGCTAAGGTTTTTTTTTAATCAAAATTAATCTTGCAGCTAATTATACGTACCGTCTTTTTTAGCGACATCGCGCTCTTGGATAAATGCTCTGAATGGCGCTATTCCCGTTCCGGGACCAATCATGACAACCGGAGTAGTGGTGCGCGACGGCAAGCGGAATTGGGACTTGCGGACGAAAATTGGAACAAGGCAAGGAGGATCCGAAGGATGCTTCTCCTTCAGCCAAGTTGTCGTTACACCTCGGTTGATCCTGCCAGTTGGAGTCTTGTATTCCACGACCACAGCAGTGATGTGGATTTCGCTCGGGTGCAACTGTGAAACGAACGATTGTATTGATTAAAAATATTAAGCAATTATGCAATGATAAAGAGAATTATGTATATACCTTAGGCGAAGAAGAAATGGAGTAGTAACGGCATTGCAGTCTTGGCAACAATTCGCAAAGATGATCGAGAGCTGGTTTCAAGCTTGGAATGTCCTCCAAAATATGTACAATATTCCTGTTTCCTTGGATGACCCACTGTTGGAAGAGAGCTTTGCCTTCGGCACTAGTGGAAGACATCAGTTTGAGTTTTTCCTTATCAGCGGGATCGCTGCAGTACTCCGCCAGTTCTTTGAGAATGTGCGTTCGAGGGTTGCTGGTGATATCCAAGTAATGCGTCAACGCAGTTCGGTAGGAACAAGGACAAGGGAATGGATGCTTCTTGGTAGACTCCTCTGCAAAATTATGGCGAAGAATGAGAAATTAGTTACACCAAGAGTATATCGTCAAAAGGCTGAAATAAATTTGTACCATCAGTGTTGGTCAAAGTGATGACAGTGTCCAGATCGACTTGACACTTGGTGCCAATCTTGTTGACCAATTCAGCATTGTTGACGGGATAGACAGCCAAATGGTCTCCTGCTTCGTAGCGCATCTTTGATCCTTCAATGTTGAATTCGATGTGCATACAGGAGCGCTCGGAGGTGGGTCCATGCAACTCGCGATTGACTTTTACAGGTGCCAAGAAAGGATTTTTAGCATCGTGCGGTCTGCAATTAAAGCGTTCGTCATCATCAAGCTCAATCGAGTCACTCGATCGCGCATTTTTATTATCAGTGTACTTACGGTCTTTGATGCCTGAACGAGTGAAGACGGGCGATTTCACCATTGTAAACCTTGTCAGCTGGCAGATCATTGTGCTCGGTAAGTTTGTACTGGCGAATGCTAACGTCTTCTCCGGCGCCTTCGATATTGAAGTACTCGCAAACGGCTGGCCAAAACTTGTCCTTCCACGTGATGAAATCATCTTCAATGCTACAAATCAGAGGCAAAATTACGTTAATCGTTTATCAGAAAAGTACTCAATGGTTTGCGACGCGCGAAGAATATTTCGCAAATGACACTCACTTTGCATCATCGTCTCCAAGACCACACTCCACAACGCGATTGGCTCCCAATTGTTCAAGTCTGTGATCAACGTAGAGAGCGACTTCGTTGTAATGCTCGTAAGTCTTGTTTCCGAGTCCGAAAACCTGGAAAAAAAGACGAGACAATCAATTCAAAAGTTCGTTAATAATGCGCTCTCACCACTAAAAATCTTATTTAATTTTTCGAAAGCCATTTCTACCAACGATCGAAAAGGTAATCTTTTAAAAATTCTCAAACCCAATTAAATCAGAAACTCAAAAATCCCCAGCTTATGTATTCTATAGAGCTTTAAAATAAATTCCGAAAATTTCTGCAAGTCACGATTACATGCCAATCTCCAATAATAAACTAGTCACACGTCATCTGCAGACATGATTAAAAACCAATTAGGAAAAAAAAATGCACCTCGGATGGTGCGATGAGCGCAAGACTGCCACCATTCGTCGTCTGCCCATCGAAGCAGGCGAGCGTGCGGCGCGCTGCCGCACGTGCTAGCGACCTGACGACTCTCATCGTCGAGTCGTAACGACTCTTACTGAGCTCGACATCCTCCGCGACAATACGCTCAACACTAAGTGCTCCAAAACACGCTTTAGAGCTTACGTAATCGATCGCGCGCACATTCAAAAACCACTACCACTACTATATTATACTACTGGTATATACTGGTCTAGGTTATGTTGCTCCTCTCGTAGAGAGCTTATAATCGTCTACTGCAACGCGATTGAGACTGCGGAGCTGCGCGTGGAGATTGAAAGGGGGCGTCGTGTGGCTGTCTATACCTACCTATTATCTACTCGTTTTCGAGCGTTATTTAACACTGACTGTACTGTATTTACGCACACCGTGTATGTAAAACTGCATCGCGACTTGCAGATATTTAAAATTCAACAAACTGTGTCTGCCATTCGCAATTAAAATTATGTTAGACGCGACACTAAATTATATTGGCCCTAAAAAAATGTTGATAGACATTTCTCTATATCTTAAGAAGCATAACGCTTCCTTGAAAAAATCGACTTACAGCGTAATTCAATCCGTTGAGATCGGCGTCTCCGTTTTTCAGCCAGTCGACGAATTCCATGGCGTTATCGGTGGGATCACCTTCGCCATAAGTGGCCAAACAGAAGACGGCAAGACTGTTGGGTATCGTCTTCATGTTGACCAGTTCTTCCTGAAATTTTACGACTTTAAGTTACTCGTACTTTTGATATTTCATAGTCGCTCAGCCGATGATATAAAATAACTGACCATATCGCATTCCTCAGGGTCGGCGACCATACCCTTGAGCTGGTAGCGGATACCTTCCTTAGCGAGTCGTCCAGCGAACTCCTCACCGGTGCCGGTCTGACTACCATAGAAGACAACCAAGCTGCGCCCGGAACTCTGAAGCTTCTTGATGAAGGAGTTCTCCGAAGGCGTCAATGCCGTGTACGACGTTGGTCTGAAAGGGAAATTTTTATTTTTGTAATATAGGTATTTATACGAATGCATTGAAATTTAATTTTTGATATAAAATACTGACTGTATGGTGTAGGACTTGGTGGCGGAGGTGTACTCTTCTTGCTTGTTCCTCTTGAGCATCCACCAGATGGCGGCGAGTAGGAGGACGGAGAGAAGCATGAGGTCCAGAGTACTGAACATCGGCTCTTCGTAGATCTCGTCGGAGTCATTGCTACCAGGCAATACAGGGGAGTCGGACATCCTCACAGCTTTTGCATGGAACGCTTCCGCGGTCTGAAATGGATAAATCGACGATATATAATTAAACACCTGCTGTTGTTATGTATGATGTGCTATACGCACTCACTCGGTCTTACACACACACACACACACACGACTATTATATAAGATAAGTCAAAGTATAGTGAGAAATACTATCTCCTTCTGTTCTTTGATTCTTGCACGCGATAACGAAGTCTTCTTTCCTCGAAGAAGCGATATCTTAAATTTATCGACTGTTTTTCCTGATAAAAGGATAACACGTGTGTTTGTGTATATGTATATATGGCAAGTACATTGGTAACGAGAATAGAAATAGATACAATCGTTATTTATTTATTTTTATTTAGCATTTCTTTAAAGCACAAAAAAGTTTCTCTGGAACCTTTTCCTGCAGATTTTTCACTTGCACTCAAATCAGCGGCTTCTCCGATAAACAACAAGAAGATAGTCGTTCATTTTATATACCTGACGAAAAACTCGGGTTTTCAACGACAATAAATCACTTTCATTCTTCCTCCGCTAATACAGCCCAATAACACCCAACGTTTCTCCGCTTGTCCCATAAGAAGAAGTAGAAGATGAAGTCGGAAAATAAATGACTGGAATGTGAAAAGTGCACACAGCAACGCGTCGATCAAATAAAGCGCACGAGTGAACGAGTCATCCTCCCGAAATTCCTGAAGATCCTTCGAGAAGGAAGAAAACCGGTGGACGAGAGAACCGGTATTTTGCTGCTGCTACTGCATCGGCGAGCTATTCGTTATACAGACTGGTATACGGGAGAGTGAAACCAAGTGATAATGAAGTGAAACGCAAATTCGAAAAGTTATCTTCAAGCTCTCTTTAACTATTATGTCACCGACATTAATTATTTAATTATTTTTGTAATCGTCATCTACTACGACTAATCTGACTACTCCTTGCGCGAGCGATAATGATACTGTTTTCCTTTTGTTCAATAGTTATGTCATGATCAGCTGCCAGTCATGCTTTTCAAATGACTATTATTTTTTCCCACTTGAGAACATTCAAAATGTAATCCAGTCGCAATTTTTATTCTGACGTTGGCTATGTTTGCAAATCATTGCTCGATTACTAAATCGAACGATGATATGCTCCATCAGTACAAGAATATTTTTATAGTCGAGACATATATGTATATGTGTCTTTTTCGAAGCACTAAAAGATAACACGTTTCGAGCGCGTGGCAACAGCTGTAATCTACAATTTAAACAATTCGGCCGTCCACCTGTCAATTTAAAGCTCGTATATATATACGTTACATCGTCGATTAAAAGCTCACGGGCTTTTCGATGACACGCTTATATATACATTACTTACAACGTGCACGTGTAAACCATGATTCGCATCAAGGTCGCGCCGTTCATTGCCACCACTCGCGCTTCGCTGAGTTTTTTTTTTGGTATTTCCAACACGTAAGTTCTCTTGAGTTTCGCGAATGGCTGCTTAAATACGAGAGTTTATGCTGATATTGTCCCATTTGAAACTTTTAAGTTTATTTGCTTATCGCCGAGTGTCTTTAAAACTCGATATGCAGTATGATGACTCTTAGCTGCAGAAAAAATGCAAATTTACGACTAATCGGTTCGTTGCCCTAAAAAAATATGATTGACACATCAGCGTACCAATGATTATACAGTACTAAATATTACTATAGACATTACAATGCTGGCGAACGATAACGTTTGTCTGAGTGTCACGTGAGTAAACAAGATTATACATTACTCCTTTCAATACACAGTCGTACACATTAAAACTTTTGCGAACAAGTGTGCGTATAGGTACATATATTATCGAGATCATTGTGTATATCAGAACGAGGAAAGATGAAAATCATCGAATCGCTCTATACGTTGCCTGCTTTTTCAAATTCATCGTTCATAATATACTTATCTCTCGTATTATTGCTGACTACAGTAGGTGTGATACGATCTGATTCAAGATAGTCATCCTGACTTTTCGCACGCTTTATTGGAAACTTTATATGAGGAAAACATAATCACCAGGCCATTACCGTTTAGCATATAACTGCTCGCGAGAGTGAGAAACAAATTGTTGCTTTCTCGAAATACATATATATTGATGTATACTACAGCAAGTTTCCTCATGCGAATTGTTTGTGTTTCTTATTTCGTCCCGACCGATAAACTCCTTAATTATAAACACGGCGGGAGCCACGACGATATGCCGATAGATCATCAAGTTCGACGACTCGAAAGTATCATTCAGATTTGCGGAATACATTATTATTATAGGTATAACATATGCAAGCGTCTATACAATCGGACTGTCAAATTTTTTTTCTCCGTACTCAAGAGAAAAAAGTACGAATAAGTAAAGAGCTGATGATCGGGCGCGTGCGACTGTCAAGGTCAATAAATCGCCGAGAGGAGAGATATATTACGCAATAATAAACGGTGCGAATCAAAAGCCAGCCTTTTCCGCGTTCTCCTCATGTCGCGGAATAAAGATGCGAATTTAATGATCATAATATCATGTCGGCGTGAACTTGACTATAGGTGTAAGTTACTGTACGAAGGTCGAAAAATAGATATTTACTTGTGCGTATCATGTGTAAATATAGTTTTTCGATTTCCGGGAAAAGTATATCATCAAGACACTGATATAATAAACATCGTCACTTTCACATTCGTCAGTCCTTGTCGTCACATACCGCAGACAATTTACAATTAAAACAGAATTATAATTTCAAATCGTTCTCTCTCTTTCTCTCTACAGCTCAGCTATATAATTTCACCAGCACCATCAGTCCGCTCTGACTCTGCAATTATTTTGTACTTTGGGGGAAACGGAATAATTGTCACGTTCGCAGGAGGAAAATTACCGCGAACTTACGGCATTAGCCCCTACTTATAATAGTTCTCGTAAGACATCACGTCCCGCACAGAGATGAGGAAGGTATATGGTATAGGTAACACAAGGAAGAAACCGGTGCGTCCACTTTCACCGGCGCCGGTTGTCACACGCGCGAAAAGCTCCAATGCAAATCGAACGATCCGCGTTACCAAAGCAAAATTTCATGTATAGTGTGCGAGTATTGGTATATAACTATACTCAGTATTGTATATATACGCGTGACACATATTTATACAGCAGTATAGAGTAGTTAGCAATTTAAACATTTACTCTGTAATATTGATTCTGCCTGATGCAAACCTCTTCGGGCATATATAGCTGATGTCAAAAACAATGAGAAAAAACTCACCGGTATATCCATAGATGCAAACAAAAATCCTTTAATATCGAAGAAATCGGACTTTCTCCCCCGCACAGTAGGAGCGCACTCGCGTTATTGTATATGCATGTATTATACGCACTGATTTTTTTCAGGACTGGATCAATTGAGTATACATATATGTATAGATATTACGATCGAGACGCGGTACGCGCGAGGTGCAGCGTGAAACTGAATGTTCCGACGGGGACTGATGACGACTGTGCGACGCAGAAAACGAGCAAGTCATGCGCGCGAGCGCCGCGCAAGTCTCTCTCTCTCTCTCTCTCTCTCTCCTCTACGATAATACAACTATACACGCACTACTGGACTATAATGTTTCTAGTCGCGTTATCAGGTGCGTGAATATGAAGGCAAGCACCTTGCAGACGCGGTCAACGCTTTTCTAATTTTGCTATGTATCTCACGGATTTTGGGTGTCTTATAATTTATACGCTCGTATCGAAAGGCAAAGATAACGAGAATTGTAGACAATATTCATTAGATATAATGCATCGCTGCTAAATTTATTCACTATATTTGTTCGAAGATATACAGCGTTTACCCTGATCCACATTCTCCTCTAATATATGTTAGGAAAGAGCATCGCTGTGTCAAGAGAGCTTCGGGCGAAAAAATGACATTCTTTTATGCACTGCTATTCTATACAGCTCATTTTCCTCCTTTAGCAATATCACACAGCTGATTAGCCAAGAGACGAGGAAAACAATTATATCGCAGAGAGAGAGAGAGCTGAACGGTGTCGAAAATTAGATATACGTTATACTTGATTATACTCGACTGCTATTATCGTCGCTGATCGAAAAATGCATTTTAAATATAATAGATATAATCGTTGTTCCGTATATGGGAGAGAAAAAAACCAGTCGCGGCAAGAAATCGTTGCGCGCCTCGATAACGCGAGCAAAAACATAGCGCCTCTCATATCCTGATCAAAAAGTCCATCTTGCGCGCGTTGCGGAGATTAAAACGTATTTTTTCTTTTTTGCTATGCTGCGATTACGTATTATAATTTGACGGAAGCACTTGGACGTTTATTACGCAAAGCGACGAGTTATGCGAGCTAAGACTTGTCCAAATTAGTTGCAATAGTGGTGAAAATGAATGAAATTCTAATTACTTGCTAAGACGAAATTTCGAATATGAACAATTGTAAAACAATTCAAGAAGCCTCAACATATATATAGACTGGAATCTTCTTCCTCAGATTCAAGAAACACATGCCAGAAGGTCCGCTCGGAAGACCGCGTACGTGACGAATTTCACCGCTCGTACTTATATTATGAATATTCAGGTTTCGAGACGGGGGTGACGCGCAATCGTGGAAATTCAAATCGAGCACTGCCGCCGTTCTTGGATTATATACGTTATAAAGTATAGCCGGCGGTTGACGTTTCTCCGAGCAGTCGAGTCTTTTGACGTGCTTACGTGTCGATGCGAGAGGCAGTGTATAGGAAGTGCTCGATGATTTTCCGCGTCATACACGGCGAAAGTAGGGGGAAATCGTGAGGAGAGACTTTGTCTGGCCTTGTTTTCTTTTTATTTTACGTTTTGCCGTTGCTGTTTTTGTTGAACGAGTTATTTTTGCAAATTTTAAACGCTGGGATTTATTTGCGATCGGTAAGAAATTTATTTAGACTGTCGTTATGCAGCACGTGGCAATTCGGGCAGGTGATTGATGCGCTTAAAATTTTTAATTAACCTTTCTTCTTGGACACGATTCCATCTTTTATTATTATGATAGATTAAAATTGATGGAATCAAGATATCGACAAGACGATGCAGCAATTAAAGATAACGTGACAATAAGATGCATTAAAATATAAGTTAATTTGTTTTTAATCGATGCCGAGGCAGAGATAATACGGAAAGGAAATCAGCAAAGCCGAGAGAGATGTGCTTTAAAATTCACGATATGATACTGATGATCGTGCTCAGGGTCAGTGTCTAGGTAGGTGGCCTCTACACAGGACAGTGACCATGAAAAGAGCGAGAGACGATGTCGCATGTGCTGCAGGATACATAATATAAAGAGCGACGGCATTTGAATATTTTGCGCGAGGAATTTTTATTTTTTGTCCATCGTATCCACTAGACACGTGCGTTAGATGCCTGTATTTAAGAAAACAGCTTTTTTTGAAGATTCTCAAGTTCAACAATAATTGATCATTTCTACTTTGTACTAATACAGAACAAGGAAGTGTGTATTGTGGGAAAAGTATAACAACAGACTGGCCCATTGACGAAAAGGAAAATTGTGTAAATTTAAAGTTCTGCAACGGACGCGCTCGCCTGGCCTACTGATAAATAATTGATATCGGAAAATAATCTGCGCCAAATCGGAAACGTGCGTGTGTTGCTTTTTGGATCGGTCGTGTATATATATATATATATATATATATATATATATCGTGATGTCCACCGAGTCAGATTCTCTTATCGCTATATACCTGACAATAAAGACATCGGTTGCGTCACTAAATTACTCTTTCTGCGTATATTAGATCGACGTACTGCCACAAGTGGATCACCAAACTAGGCCAGAGATTTTCACTTGGACGAGTTTATTTATTTAGCTATGTTTTTGTCGAACACACTTGTTTATATTTTTTGG
Source organism: Cecidostiba fungosa (assembly GCA_900474305.1). Classification (NCBI taxonomy): domain Eukaryota; kingdom Metazoa; phylum Arthropoda; class Insecta; order Hymenoptera; family Pteromalidae; genus Cecidostiba; species Cecidostiba fungosa. The sequence goes on along the minus strand of UCOJ01000137.1, from coordinate 86,523 downwards.
CAATATTAAAATTAGTTTTTTTGACTCTTTTCAGAGACGAATTTATCATGTGCGGAATCAGCGCGAATCATTTGCAATCTTTACCGATCTTTTATACAGTTCATTTCTTCACGTTTCAATTTATCTCGTGTCGATTATTGTTTTCGGATTTTTTAACTTCCGTTTAAGTATTTTATTTGAAATTTAAAAGATTTTTTTGTAACACACGCCTAAAAAGCGAGCTTAAAATGCTTTTTTCTGACTAGCGCGCAAAAAAGTGAACTTTTTTGCCTGCTGCTCTAAAATTGTGTGAATCTCAAAAATCACTAAATGTTCACAAAAAACATGACGCACACCATTAACACACGAGCTATTAGTGCATTTAAGGTGCCGAATCGTTATTTTCTTTTTTAATCTCTGTGCAATTATATTTTGTGTACAATCATATTGTACTATTATATCATATGTTCCTGATGCATGTCACACTGTGACGATCTAAGCCTATATATATGTTCATGCATTCAAGTTCCTTATTATTTCGTCAACCACTTCTCGTTATTCAACAAGTTTGTACCAAAAGTATCGTGTTGGACATTATAAATACACTATACATCGTGGTCGTCAGAAAATTGGCACATAGCACGTTGTAACGACATACTACGATGACTTTTTTTACGATGATTACATACATAAGATTTGTGTCTCGACAATTATCTCAAGCATAGAAAATCTGATATTAAAAAAAGCAACGAAATTCTCGTTAGAAAACACAACTGATGCGCGGTAATCGAATATCAAGATGAGTATGCAAAAAAAAATGCATCTGGTACGTTCCAAGTTTTAATGACCTGCAACATAATTATCTGCAGAGGATTACGCATTCTTCGTAACGATCAATCCATTACACTTGAATTATGTAAAAAAATCTCTTTTCTTTTCTGCATGATGAGAAAGTCAAAGGAGAAAAACGACTTTTTCCGATGCACATGCCACCAATGAATATGCGTCGTGGAAATGGAAAGTTAGCTGTGAGAGTCTACAGTATATATAATGAACTGACGACTTGTCGCAGATTGTTGCGAAAAAGTCATTGGCCGGTTTGATTAAGGATAAAAGGTGCGACTTCTCTGTATGTGCATGTAAGATACTGTATCGATATATAAAAAAAACACACTGCGTGCGCGAAAGAGATGAGGCTTTTGTATCGAGAAATCAATTTTGAATAAATTATAGATTTAGGAATTTCTTGAATGATAAATACCATCATTCTCATAATTTTTCAAAATTTTGCAAGAGACTGAGAGAAAAGAAGGTCCGGTCATGGTTTATTATTCCGATTACATTTCTAAGATAGTCTTCGCGTCTATATAATAGGTATGGGATCGCACGTCAAAACCGTGTCACTAAAGGAAATCAACGTTTCTGCCCTGAACTTTGATCTTAATATTGCATTATTCATGGTCTCGAGCGAGTCGACGGCAGAATTTCGATTATTTCTCGTCAAAAGGCTTCGCACTGTACGTGAAAAATCTACCGCTCTGATTATATACACACATACACACAATATCTAGCAAGTAGAATTTTTATAAATAAACACATCATAAATGAAGATGAAAAAATGAAGAAAAATTCTCGACTAAGTAGAATAAGAACCGAAAATTTCACGAATCTTGAAATCTTGTGTCTACTGATACTTACTTATTCGTGAGTCAGCGATGACCGACCATCACCGCAAATTTAATGCAGTGTATCAATTGATGATTGAAACGCCTATTCATATATATATATAGAGAGAGAGACACCGAGCAAGGAAACAGCGAAGATATTGATACAATAAATCCCGACGCCGTTTGTTACGCAATACCGATCGCTCTCAAAATATTCCAGAAATCAAGGTGTGCAGTTAAAATCGCTAGGTGCATCGCTGCAGCGAATATGCCACAACTCCAAATCGTGACTTCCAAACGCATCGCAGCAAACAAGAAGAAGAAGAAGAAGAAGAAGCAGGCGAGGAGGAAGAACAAGAGCAAAAAGGCTCACCTGTTGCATGCAGCCGGACGACGAGATACACTAATAACATATAGGTACCTATACTGCGGACGCACATAGTGCACCCACGCGCGCGTGCGCAAATCACACGCGTCACATACTTATAAAGATGTATATAGGTATATAGCCGACCTTTGCGGCGCAAAGCTCCAGAAGTGCGACGTGCCGCGACTTGGCTTTTTAGCTCTGTGTGATGGTAGCTATATGTTTATGCTACATACATACATACATACATACATAGAGCTGAATAGGAAAGATAAGGCAAGACGACACAGCTGAGGCCGAGAGAAAACAGTATTACACGGCACACGGCGTGGCGACGGCGGAAGAGACCTTGAGCCTCCATAAGTGAAGATCGACTCTGTGATTATAATAAAGTATTGTAATATACTCCACACACTCTTTCAATACCAAGTGTACATAACTACAGGAGTAAAAAGAACTCGGAGAAAAAAATGTGGAAAAAACTCACCCAAGTAAGATTTCGAGATGCACTGGAGAGCTGCTGCCACTCGATGGAATAAGGTTGTACTCGCGACAGTCGCGCCTCGCATGCAACTGCGATCGGCTTCCACGTGTACCTTGCGAGTTGTGCTATATACCTACAGCTACTACTCGCAACTCTTTCTGCGCGCGCGCTAGTCTGATGTTTCTACGTAGGATATAATGCGTGCGTATAAACAGTGGAAACGAGCACCGAGCACTGCGACTAGCGATGCGCATCACACAGCGCAACGCTTCAAACAGATATCAGCAAAAAAAACTTACAGGGACTAGAGATTAGAGAGTAGGTAAACTGCAAATTGCAAAAGAGAACAGCTGTGGAGACAGCGCCTCTCGTGGAACATTCGTCTTATCACGTACGATGTGATGATTCGCGGAGTTATAGTGGCGCTTCGAGCCTATCGATTGCGCGCGTTAGTAAAGCAAATTTTAAATTTGACGTTTTGGGTCCTCGTGTATGTATAAGACTAATCCCAAGTTGCCTCTTTTTATTTAGAGAAATTAGTTCTATAGAGACGGGATTGATAAGAGCGATAACAGTACTTAAAATATCGATACAAATTTATTAAAAATATGACGAGCGTTATTTATTATCTTAAAAATTAGAAAAAGAAATTAATACGTGTGTAAACAATTAGAGAAAGGCAATCAGTGCCATTTATGAGGTTTTCTGTATAAAAATGTCCTTCAATTTTCTTAAGCCTTCTACAATTATAATACTGCACTATCTTATACCTTATCACTTACACTACTTTATACATTAAATATAATAATTATGAAAAAAAATAACCCTTATAAGATTATTGTCTCTAAAGTTTCATCTGCCTGAATGAGGATGAACGCAAGAGACAAAAATGATCGCAATTCACATTTCGTTGTCAGTATAGCTACAAAATCGTGATTCATCTGTCAATATGAAAATAAAAAAAAAAAGATTTCAGGCTTAATTTTGGCAATTCGAGCACTTGGGTATTCTTCGGTCCTTCATCCGCACTTTCTTCGTTTCTCGGTTGAGTCCTGAAAACGAATAAGAACTCTGTTTTATATTACGCGTGCGGTTACTTGCATATTTTACGCGGTAAAAGCAAAAAGCAATATGAAAAAAATAAAATCACGATAAGTGTAATTCAAAGCAATCCGCCACAAAAGCTTCCCGTAAGCCATCAGACAGCATGACATAGACGATGCTGGTTTGAAACAAAAGCTTCGCGTGCACGTATATATACTTATACTCGTGACATCATCCACGCGTGAGATACACGAAGACGACTTTGCATAAAGTGGTCGCGGCTGTTCTCTTGCATAGCAATTCAAAATATAATAGAGTATATAGCTGGATGACGTCGCGGCGATTTTTATTCGAATTTTTAAAAGGAGAACGTGCAGCTGTCGAAGTGCACCGCGCGCGACACTACATTGTTCGATTCGACCGTTAGGTCATTTGGAATGAAAACGTGCGGCGATAAGTCTTTGAATGCTGAGATTACCGTATTACGTACACATGTAACACAAAGAAATATCCTCGGAAACAAGTCAACGACCTCCGAGCGAAAAAGGGAGATGTACATACATAAAAAAAAAAACGAGAAGACACGGCAATGTAAGAACAACAAGAACATTCAGCACAAAGTGAAAAAGCGCGTACTTATCAAGTCGGTGCCTAGGACTATCGGCTCGAGTCGAGCGCTCTGCACCTCTCTCAGGATACTAGCATTGAATGCCAACGCTGCGACTCTTGCAAAGAGCTCGGAAACCCCGTCGCCTGTCCTGGCGGAAACGGCCCACAGCTCGGCCCTCATGCGACGCGATATCTCGACTGCCTTCTTTTCCACGATCTCGTACACCTGGTTGGACTATAACGACAAGAATGACTTTTTCAATCGCGTATACCTCTCTCTCTCTCTCTCTCTCGAATTGATCTACACTGTGTGTACTTACGAGTAGGTCTCGTTTCGTGCCGACGAGGAAGATGTGGTAAGGTCCGGTATTGCTGTGGTTCGCTTCAGTGAGCCACTGCGCGCAGTGGTGCAGCGACATCAAACTGCCCAAGTCGAATACTATCATTATCACTGTAAATTGAAAAAAAAAAATGCGAATTAAAAAATGACTCCGAGAATGAAAAAAGGCTGCGGATGCAATTACCGTTCGCTCCCCTGTAGTACGAGGCAGCGATGCATTTGAATCTCTCTTGTCCCGCCGTGTCCCAACTGTGTACAGAGAGAAAGCGAGATTAATTGGGAGCTCTCAATTATAACGATGATGTGTATTAGTAGAGAATTCCTTCACTTTCCAGCTCATATTGTGTGCATGCGTAAACAATGCTGGGTAGAAACGCGACCCAGTTATTTATGGAGAAGCTATATATACTCGCGGATCGACGGATACAGTAATTAACGTGTGAGAGAGTATATACGTACATTTGCAGGTTGAAAGGAACTCCAAGTACGTCGAATCTCTCGACCTCGAAATCCACACCGATTGTCGCTTTGTAATTGTTGTCAAATGACTTGTGACAGAACCTGGAATTTTAACAAATTATAAACTTTTTCTGTGCGTGCTTAGTTGTAAAATACAATCGTATCGACTGAGATGAAAAAAAAAACTTTATAAAACCCATACAGTAGTCTTGAAAAGAAAAATCCGTGCGACATGCATATAATCATCCTTTCTCGAGCCTGTGTTTGTAGCACGACCAAAAGACACAAAACCAAGTAAAAAAAAAGCTATCACGCACAAGTTGAAAAAGAAAGAAAAGCACATCAGACTCACCGATTGACGAGGGAAGTCTTGCCGACCGCAACGTCGCCGAGCACAATGACTTTCGAAATGCGCGGAAGCAGCGGTTGCGCAGCGCAGACCCTGCGTACAACCGGGCTGAAGTCCCGGTCATGGTACGGCGTCTTGTCCGCCGAGTACGGCACCGGCCACTTTCGGATCTGCAATATATGTAAAATCAGAGTATATTATATATATATGTAATGCTATAACGTCTGCTGCTCAACCACGTGTGAAGGATATTATGGTTTCTTTTTATGATAAGTTAATTCACGCACGTTTTTCAGGATGTGGATATATTGCATGGCTTTTGCTCAACTATTGTTTGTGTAAGACATATCTAGATTTGCATTTTTTTCGATACACGTATTTTGGATGTAACATTATAATAATGTATTGGGTATATACATTGTGACGATCAGGTGTACCTTTGCGCAATCACAACCAATCCTGTGATTTTCCGCAAGGGTGCGCAGGTATTTCCGTCGGCACATCGTTAAAAAATACACGCGCGCATCCTTTGTCTTTGTTTACCTATACAAACCAGCAACTAAAAGAGGTTTTTATTAAAAAAAAGGTACCCAAACTTTTACCCAAACGATAACCGCTTTTTACTATACCCATATTAATATAGTTTAAACAACCTACCGTTCTATCACTGCTAACGTCGCTGTTGATCATCTTGTAAATCGCAGAGCGGCTCTCTAGCATATCTTAACCCTCTCCCCTTGACAAGATCAGCCCCAAAGCAACAGCAGCAGCATCAGGTGACCTCCTGTCGCACATCCACCAAATAAGAAAGAAAAAAGAAAACACACTCTTCACAAACGAAAGAAAAGGACGCGGAACCCGGTTGCCGCGACAGGTGCTGCGAGCGGAGTGAGCGCGTTTCCAAGCGATGGATGGCTCATGAAAACACAATGCCGCGGCGCTGGGGGGACTCGTGCTACTGCTGTGCGCGGGTGGTCACTCACTCGGATCGCGCCCACTTACTTATACACATACTCACTCACCTGCATGAGGGGGGAAAAATATAAGAGGGAAATGACCTGCGTGCGATATATGTGCTTTTTTTTAACGTGCGTGAGAGAATCGTGTGTTGTTGTTGTTTGGGCTTACATTATCCTTTTTGAATATGCTGTCATTGTATTATATAGGAAGTTTTTTGGTATTGTGCGAGTGGCTCGCGCTAACTGTTTTTATATTTGTTTCTGGTGGTTTTCAAGTTGGATCACTGCATGTTCTTTTTTTTTTTTGTAACACGTGCGCGTTAGTTATTTAATTTTACCTATATTTTTTTATTTGTTAGTGTAATAATGCGTGCAGGTGCGCCATGAAACGAATACGTTTATTACTAGTTTTTGGATTAAATAATACGTGAACTTTTTGAAGATAACCGCTTATTTTATTATAATATGAATAATTTTGATTGCGATAGGTTTGAATTCCCGCCGTTCCGTTCAGATAAAAAATAACTATTTATATTTATTTTAATCTTTTATTTGATATTTAAGGTTAGGTTCGGCAGCTTTGTTTACGAAAGATAATTTGAAATACCCATGTTTATCTTTGAATATTATAAATATCGGTATAGCCGGATAAATTACTTGAATTTACTTACTTTTCTGTTCGCGCATACGATTCCTGAACCGATATTATTTAAGAAAAAAACGTTATCAGCACTATAATCACACATTTTTCTCTGTCTATTTTAAATAATTAGACATTCTTATTTTGCTAAAAAACTGCACCATTCCTTCTTTCGTGTCGTAGCGCGCTGAGCGTATCTCAGTCGTCGCTTCCTCTTATTTGATTTGATTTCAGTTCCTCAACGACTCGTGTAGTGCGCGATAGGTACTGCTATAGTTGCGGAGGCAATCTGGTTTCCGGTGGTCTGGACTGACACTCTTTTCACACCAAAATGGCTCCGAAACCGAAGCCCACGGAGAAACCAGGTAATTTCAACGTAATTTTCTCAGTGTAAAATGCAAGAAAGGCCGAAAATCGACGTGTCAGTAGAAAATGCAAAAGATTCTCTTATGGGCGAAAGTTTTTGTGCGGTTTAAATATCCAAAAATGTTGTTTAAAAAGTGGTAACCTGTTTGGCCATGTGGCCAGTTGCTTATATCGCTCACATGGTCGTTTGTTTATCAAGTTTTTACTTTGTCAATGGTCATCGCAACGAAATTCCACTGTTCAATCTCTTCTCGCATCGTTATTTCCTTGTTTTATTTTACATTGTCCTTCGTAACAACAATGAACAATTTTTTACCGACACTCTACATAACCTCAAAATGACGTTTGAAAACATTGAACTCCATATAGACTACAGAGTTGTCAGCTTAGAAAATCTAAATAAAAGTCATTGCTTGGACTACATCACATTATTTTTTCAGCGGGTAAGACCGCCGAGAAGAAGCCAGCGGAGAAGAAGGCTGAAAAGAAGCCAGCAACCGCTGCTTCTTCGACTTCCAAAGTCACCAAGCCCTCTGAGAAGAAGCCTGCTCCAGCACCCGCAGCAGCCAAGAAGGTAGCAGCGGCAGCCAAGCCTGCAGCCAAGCCCACAGCTAAGCCTGCAGCCAAGCCAGCTCAGAAAGCTGCCTCAAAGCCTGCGGCTGCCAAGCCTAAAAAGAATGTCCAGGCTCAGAAGAAAACACCTAAGGGTGGAAAGGCTGCTCAGCCTGTACAGAAGGCCCTCAAGGCTCAGAAGAAGGTACAGCTCTTTTTTTATTTATGATAATTTAGTATTTTGTAAAAAAGTATTTAATAATGATGAAATCTTGTGTGGGAATCTCTTTGAATACCATGAAAAGAAACTTTTAACACTCCTGATAGTATTAATCTCAATCATAAATCATTGTTTTAAAACAAAGCAGATGTAACTCATAAAAACTATACAATTTTTACAGATCCTGAAGGGTGTCCAGGGATCTCGTGTGAGAAAAATCAGGACCTCTGTTCACTTCCACCGACCAAAGACATTCAGGCCACCAAGGAACCCCAAGTACCCACGCAAATCTGTACCAAACAGGAATCGGTAAGTTCATTTCAGTGTCATAATATCAATTTGTGTAACTCTAGAATTGTTTCATATTATGATGAAAAATATGGGAATCTCTTTGAATTCAAATTGAAAACAACTACATCCTGAAGGTTTTCATTATAAAATTTATCCATTATAACATATCTTTTTCTTTTATTAATCTGATTTCTCTTATTACAGCATGGATGCTGTCAATATCATCAAATTCCCCTTGACGACTGAAGCAGCCATGAAAAAGATTGAAGACAACAACACTCTGGTGTTCATTGTACATACGCGTGCAAACAAATACCACATCAAGTCTTCAGTCAAAAAGCTGTACGACGTTGACGTCCTGAAAGTAAACACCCTCATCAGGCCTGACGGCAAAAAGAAGGCTTACGTCCGCCTGACAAGAGATTACGATGCTCTTGACGTTGCCAACAAAATCGGCATCATATAAGTGTTTATAATCTACTTGTATAAAAATAAAAAATCACCTGATAAATAAAATTTTTACAGGTACATATGGTTTTGAATATTTTGTCCTGTCGTTATTTAGGATACAATTTAATAAGAACAAATACAAAATTCTATATGGATTTTGTTTTTCTCATTTACTAATAATCAATCAAAAGATTATAAAAAAAATAATATAAAGTAATTTGACCTGCACAAAAAAAAGTTCAAAATTAGGGGAAGAACAATTATCAAAAGAAAAAAAAAGATACGATTGATAGATGTATAAATAAAATCAATTTTATTAAACATAATTTATATACAAAATATTTTCGAATCGCCTATATTTTTATTTAGAATATTTACAATCCCAAACGTTTGGGAGTTTTTCTGTACGACGCTGGAGTGCCGGGCTCTTTCATTCCAGGAGTCAAAATCTCTTGCCTGTAAAACAAAAATTAATACATTAAAATAGGATAGCATTTTTACTAATGTAAGATGCATAAGCAACGTCAACAAATTACTTACTTTCGGACGGATGCCTGCTCGCGCTCGAGCTGCTCCTGTGCCCGGGCCTTCATTTCGGCCTCAGCAGCCTTCATTTGGCCTTCCATCTCATTAAGATGCTGTAAAGATTGCTTCTTGGCTCGTCCGCTCTTACCAGTCTCTTTGACGCTGAAAAACATAGGACCAAGCTCGGCCAGCCAGTGTCCGTCTACCGCAGTGACGCACTGCATGTACTCCTTTGCCGTCATCACCAGTTCATGGTACACCACATAATCCGGAGTAAAACCCATACCAAAAAGCGCCGAGGTCGGGTGCAAGTGACAAGGCATACCCGTACGACAATTGACGTACTCGCCGATACCCTTGAGCCTGGCAGCCTGGTGGAAATACGCCGAGCAAATGCACTTGCGTACAATATCCCATTCGGTACCACAACTGATCACTTCCATTTTTTGTTGCTTTAGAATCTCCTCGAGTTGCTGTCTTACTTCTCTCACCTACAATTATTTTCATTAACTTGTTAAACTTGCAGTTGAAATTTAAATGTGCATTTATAAATCTGATTATTCTTACCTTGCGCATCGCCTTGGCATGAATGAAATGGTCATTGCACCAGGAGCTTGAGTACCCATTAGTCTTCCATTGATTATAAACATTAAGAAACGTCAGGTGGTCAGATTCAGGTACCTGAAATTTTTCTCTAGCCGAGTCTGAGTCTTCCTCGCGACCTTTGGGTCTATAGAATATAGAAGGTACCGACAACATAGACACAATGATAAGGATTTCGGCGGTACATCCGAGCTTCGAGGCAATGATAAGCATTTGACATTGTGGTGGATCCAACGGGAACTCGGCCATCTGCCGACCAAGACCGGTCAGCCTTCCGGTATTGTCGAGCGCACCAAGGATCCAGAGTTGGTACAGCGAGTTCAAAATGTTGTCCTGCGGTGGCGGATCCATGAAGTGGAAGGCTAATAAATCTTGGACACCCAAGGACTTGAGTAGAAGAACGGTGTTAGCTAGATTCGTACGCTGTATCTCAGGTACACCAGTGATTAAAAGTTCATCTAGATACTGGCGTTCAGTGTAGAGGCGGAAACACTGTCCCGGTCCTGTACGACCGGCACGACCTGATCGCTGATTTGCATTCGCTTGGGACACTGGATAGATCTGTAGAGCGTCCATACCTATCCTTGGATTGTAGACCTTCAGCTTACAGTAGCCAGAATCAACGACGAACACTATACCATCGACAGTCAACGAAGTCTCAGCAATATTTGTAGCGACAACACATTTTCGCAATCCCTCCTTTGCTTGCTGGAAGATCTTGGCCTGAAGATCGGACGGCAGTTGCGAATAAATAGGTAGAATCGACAGAGGTGCAGCGCCTTCGATTTCGCCGAGCCTCTCTTTCAGCACCTCACAGGTCACTTCGATATCCTCTTGACCTGGCATGAAAACTAGCACGTCGCCATGCCGGTGTTGTAAGTGAATGTTCATCACCTGCTTGACCGCCGCTTCGACGTAGTCCTCAACGTGGTTCTTGCTGAAGATCGTTTCAACAGGGAAGGTACGTCCGGGAATCTGGAAGGTCGCCGCGTTGCCGAAGAACGAGGCGAATTTACTTGAATCCATCGTAGCCGAGGTGACGATCAGCTTTAGATCGTGACGTCGGGCCACCACCTGCGAATAATTATAAAGCATGTATTAGATGACAAGTTGTGAATACTACAATTTTATTAAGCTTTATGCAAAATTGAATATTACGTCTCTGAGTAAACCAAATAGGACGTCTGTAGATAAGGAACGCTCATGAGCTTCGTCCATAATGACGACGCTGTAGCGATCGAGGTCTCCTTCGCGTAAACTTTCTCTCAGCAAGATACCATCAGTCATGTATTTGATTATTGTCTGAAATAAAAATTTAAGTGATTATTTTTTTAAAAACAAATGAACAAAAAACAAATTAAAGTAACTGTTTATCTAGCTGACCTCTTTGGATGTACAGTCTTCAAAACGAATAGCGTAACCGACTTTATCACCAAGATTTGAATCCATTTCGTCCGATACTCTTTTAGCAACGGACATAGCAGCAACTCTTCTCGGCTGTGTACATCCGATCATTCCGTTCGTACTGTATCCATCTTCATGTAGATACTGGGTCAGTTGAGTGGTTTTACCTGTTTAAAGAAAGAAAAAAAAAACACAAAGGATAAATGAAATATTTCCAACGCTTGTTGAAAATATAAAATAATACATTTTAATAAATCGTACCGCTTCCCGTTTCGCCGACAATAATGACGACGCTATTTTCTCTGATAACATTGAGAAGCTCCTGCCTCACGGCAAAGACGGGAAGACGTCTTCTCTGCTCTTGAATTTTGTTGTATTTCCCTTCTACAACAACGTCGTCATTGATATGACTCGCATATTTTTGCCCAGCTTTATAATCAGTCTCTTGTCCGGGAGCTTCTTTATCGTGTTTGCGGGCATCCTGAACACCCATGATATTTCCGAGATTTGTTCCAGCTAATTCCCAGTGCTTCTTTTGTGCGCGCCTGCGTTCTTTTTGTTCTCTATAAGCGCGTACCAAGACTGAGCCTTTTCGAGCCACCAAAGCCATTGGAGATGTTGGATCTCTTACTGGTATCACAGGTTCTGGTTGCTTTGTAAAAACGATACGACCTATTAAAATAATAAAATTGATAGTTATTAATGATAATTGTAAAAGAAATATCTTTTTTTCATTATATGAAATTATATAACATTACCATCTAAAAATGGAGGAACAACATTGTGAACCAAAAGATGAACTCTTGCTTCTCCTTCATCATCAATATCATCATCATGATCTAAAGAACTAACAACACCAGAAGTCAACATTCTGTTACGTTCCCATAATTCATTATCTTTATTGATTTGTCGCTGTTGGGCAGATAATCTTTTCTGTTTTCTAGCCTCCAACTCTTGTTCTTTTTTCTGCGTATACTCCTCAGACACATCATCAAAGTGTTTAGATTCATCATCTCCAAGACCATACCATTCACGATCAAGCCTATAAATATTGAAAATTTCAATAAAGAAAGGTATCTTAAAGATTTACATTATGAAACAATTATACAGACCTTCTCTGCTCTTGTTCCCATAGTTCTTTTGCTTCATCGTCATCAATCATAGGAGTTGCCCCACTGTTTTTACGATCCTTAATCCAAGCATTGTACTTATAAGAAGGGGTAAATTCACTTCTGATGCTATCCCTTGCATCTCTTTCTCGGTATATATTTGGAGTGGGATGATCCCAAGTTGATCTTCTTCTTGGCTCATCATCATCATCATCATCATCCCAATTAGTCCTTGAAGTTGTGTCCTTAAAAAATGTACAATTAGTAATTGCTAAAGCAATGCCTTTTTCTATTAAAACCATCTAATACCTTTATCCTATACTTTGGAGTTTGTGGCTCATCTCTAAATCTTGGAGTCCAGTCTCTACGACTGCTCCGGTCTCCTCTGGCACTGTCCCCATGCCTATTTCTATCCCTATCCCTATCTCTATATCTGTCCCTATCCCTATCTCCATCTCTGTCACTTCGCCTCTCTCTATCTCGATATTTGGCATTTTTGTCTAGCCTTTGGCGCTTTAATCTGGCTTCTAGTTTTTGCTTGGCACTTCTATCGACACCTCCGGTATGGGTGGGAGTTTCCTCTGCATATGTCCTATATCTTCTGGCATTATGAGAATCCAAAGAATTTTTGGATCTACCAGGCTCTTGTGAATTTTCTCTACGTTTTTGCTCCGCAAGTTTGTCAAGTCCAAATATTGATGTTTGCGGCTTTTTAAACATATGATCCGAAGGCTTCTTTTTAGCAATTATCAAGCCACCTGCTTCGGAATTATCGGTACCCTCTAACCTGTACAGGTCGTTATTTTCTTCCATTTTTAACAGCTAAGAGATCAAAAAGATATCCAAAGTAAAAAACATCAACCAGACATCAGTTGCTTAAAACTGTTTATATAGTAAAGATAATTTGTTTATTTACCTAAGAGAAATTGTTTTATCAATCCAGCAACTTTTTCGATCAAAACTTACATTCTCACATCATAAATCCTTATTTACAAATAATTCCACCTTTATTTTGTTTATCTGAAACACTTTCTTATATTTGCTTATATCCTATGCTCAAACAACATCGCAGAAGAGAAGCTTCGTAGAGGTTAGGTTCCCAACCACCGCGCAGCATCGGCGCGCAAAAACATCAGTGCGCATGCTCCGTCGACGCGACGCGGGATCTTTTTGCATATTTGAATTGAATGAGCATAGAAAATTATAAATGCAGTTCTTTTTCGCGAAATTACAGAATTTAAGGTTAATTAAGGAAGAACTTTAGTTAGTTAACCTTCTGACTCGTATAAATATATTATATTCAAAACATATAATATGTAATTTGTGCTTAAATCATGACTTTACTGTGCGATACCAGCGGATTCAGACTGGTGACCACACAGAAATGAAAATATAGGTATAATACCAGATAATACTTATCAGGGTAACCTTCTCGGCTTGGTAGAGATATAGAATATAATATATATAGAAGATCGTCGGCGTTGCCCTCACTTCGTTCGAGAATTTTTTATGTTTAAATTTTGCGCCATATAAGGTAAAAGTCTTCGATCAATGCTGCCACCCGAAGCTCTGTAGAAAGAAAAACGTAAAGAACGTAAAAAACTGCAATTGGCAATGCTCGCCTCGGAAAACCATGAAAAACTCAAAAAAATCCATCAAAGAAGCAAAAGTTTTTCCGCTTGTGTGGCGAAAGTCATAAAAATCTACCGGAAAAACATATTCGAAAGACAAAAGAAAAGTCATCTGTTGAAAAAAATCCATCTAGGAGATCGCGCGCAACTTCTCTGCGCATTGCGGTCTACATATGGAGCAATCAGAAGTCAGCGTTGACGTGTGTCGACCAATCAGCCAGTTTCCTAGGCCTCATATAAAAGGATCCCCGCGGCCGGCGCAAGCGTCAGTCGATTCGTTGCCGTTTGAGGAAGTAACATTACCCGCTTCCGCCGACAACAGACTTCGCTGCTCTTTTTCTCTCGAGTCCATACGAAAACTCAACACTTCTTATCAAAATGGTAAGACTAAAGTTCTCATTACATCTATTTTATTTGAATTCTTCTATTCTATAATATAGTGGTAATGTTTGAAAGATTGTGGCATTGGCAGTTTTTCCATTCAATCCAGTTAGCGCGTAACGGTAAATTCGTGTCGGAGTCGGTTTGCAACGGCCATTTTGCGTTGATTAAGGCCGACTCCACATCCTTCCCAGCTATCGATTTGCTACTCGCGATATGTCTATTTTTATTCGCGGCTATATGATATATATCCAGGAAACGGCCTTTTGTCAACTTGTTATATCCATACCTCGCATGTCTAGGAGCGGCGTTAGTCACTCCCCCGATCGAAGCTATACGTTGTATATACATTTTGAAGTATATGTATATGAATCATCTCGGCGAAACTCGCGCGTGTGGAATCGACCTAACGGCGTCGCCGGCCGGCACCGCCCTAATAAAAATGACTCATCAGCCCTTCCCCTATTCTGTTACTCACGCGATGTGACGTGACCCTGAAACTGATAGTGTAATGATAAAAATGATCTCGTTTCTTTTCCGCTGCTCATACCTATATGGATTTCGCATATATATCGCGTATGGCGGTTGGCGGCGGTTCAGTCGAGTGTAACGGTCTACGCCTTGAAAAAGAAACCTTGAGACAGCTGCAATGTCAGCTGCATAGCGACGACGTGGTTTAATTTTTTTTTTCCGCGGCGAAGAGAGAAATTTATAGAAGGGGGACTTGCTCGCGTCGCATTGCGGACCTTATTTGGTATATATGCTGTATCGATGCGGGAGGGAATATTGATGATGAAAAGTAGAACATAACGGAATATTTACAGCGTAAATTGTTTATTTATCAATCTATTTAGTATTATTCTTATTGGGAGAAAATGCGGGGTAAAAATTGTAAAAAAAAAATTGAACAAAAAAAACGCGTTAAAACGTATACTTCCTAAAAAGGGGGTATTCAAATTAAGGATTGGGAGAACCACATTTGAGACACCAGGTGAAAGTGGCCATAAAAGGAGCAGCTGAATTGTATCGATTTTTGTGGTCTGGTGGGGTGATTTCAGAGCCCAGTCTGCCCTTATAAGGCAGCTATGACATCATCCATCCTGTTTTTGATTCATCATACACTTAAAACCTTAATAAGTAAATTGCATTATGTCATGATGCATAATTATGGATACAGGATGATGTCACTTGTTTACAAACTTGTACATTTTCAACATTTTGACAAATAATCGATTTTTTTAGATAAATATAATTTAGTATTTTGATTTAATTAATAACTCCTTTGTTGATCGAAAATTGTAATATTATAAATAAAAAAATTTTTTTTTTAATATTAACGTGATTTATCTCCCGTTTCAGCGTGAGTGTATCTCAATCCACGTTGGACAGGCTGGAGTCCAGATTGGTAATGCCTGCTGGGAGCTGTACTGTCTTGAGCATGGCATCCAGCCTGATGGCCAGATGCCATCAGACAAGACCATTGGAGGTGGAGATGACAGCTTCAACACCTTCTTCAGTGAAACTGGAGCTGGCAAGCATGTACCCAGAGCAGTCTTCATTGACTTGGAGCCGACAGTAGTTGGTATGTTCAAAATTCCGTCATTATAGAAATACTTTACTTAAAAAATTAAAAAACATAAACTTATGTATGCATATTTCTTAAATTACAGACGAGGTTCGTACCGGCACATACCGTCAACTTTTCCACCCTGAACAGTTGATCACCGGCAAGGAAGACGCCGCTAACAACTACGCTCGTGGTCATTACACAATTGGAAAAGAAATCGTCGACTTGGTCCTTGACAGGATTCGTAAGTTGGCCGACCAATGCACAGGACTTCAAGGTTTTCTGATTTTCCACTCCTTCGGTGGTGGCACTGGCTCTGGGTTCACTTCCCTCTTAATGGAAAGGCTCTCTGTCGACTATGGAAAGAAATCCAAGCTTGAGTTCGCCATCTACCCGGCACCTCAAGTTTCCACTGCCGTCGTCGAACCGTACAACTCCATCCTGACCACGCACACGACTCTGGAGCATTCTGACTGCGCGTTCATGGTAGATAACGAAGCAATCTACGACATTTGCCGCCGCAACTTGGACATTGAGCGACCAACTTACACCAATCTCAACCGTCTGATCGGCCAAATCGTCTCTTCGATAACCGCCTCTCTACGTTTCGACGGAGCCTTGAACGTGGACCTTACGGAGTTCCAGACCAACTTGGTACCTTACCCCAGGATTCACTTCCCTCTCGTCACCTATGCTCCAGTCATCTCGGCTGAGAAGGCATACCATGAACAACTGTCCGTTGCCGAAATTACCAACGCTTGCTTCGAGCCAGCCAACCAGATGGTGAAATGCGACCCGCGTCACGGAAAGTACATGGCTTGCTGCATGTTGTACAGAGGAGACGTTGTCCCCAAGGACGTCAATGCCGCTATCGCAACCATCAAGACCAAGAGGACCATCCAGTTTGTCGACTGGTGCCCAACTGGTTTCAAGGTAAATATTATTTCCCTTATTCTTAAAATTGTTTAACTGGAAATGACTTTATTTCCGGGGTTAATAATAGTAATCTTTATTGCTAGATCAAAATCTAATACAATTCTTTTTAATTTTTAGGTCGGCATCAACTACCAGCCACCAACTGTGGTTCCTGGTGGAGATCTCGCCAAGGTCCAGCGTGCCGTGTGCATGTTGTCCAACACAACTGCTATCGCAGAGGCCTGGGCTCGTCTCGATCACAAGTTTGATCTGATGTACGCCAAGCGTGCTTTCGTCCACTGGTACGTCGGTGAGGGTATGGAGGAGGGTGAGTTCTCCGAAGCTCGTGAGGACTTGGCCGCTTTGGAGAAGGACTACGAAGAAGTCGGCATGGATTCCACCGAGGGCGAGGGTGAAGGCGCCGAAGAGTATTAAACAAAAAATTTGAAATGAAAACAGAAAAGAAAAAATTACTTTAAAATGCATTTTTCACAAAGAGCATTTTTTACTTGATTTACAGTTCTGAAACATTCTGTATTATTTTTTTTACTCATTTATCTATCGTAAAATAAACTCAATATTTATTCCAGCAAGTAAACAGGTCTTACTTCTTTTACCCCTTTTAATCTTTTATAACAAAATACACTGTATTTAGATGTAAGAATTACCTTACAATCTGACTGATTTGTTTAGTGCAAAATCTTTTTCATTTTGATATTTACATTATTATGACTAGATTTTTTTTAAGTACTGTTTCAATAAAAACCTTAAGTACTTATTCAAAATTGAAAACGAACAAAATATTTTATAAATAGATTTTTAGCAATTCTGAAATCTGATTTGTAAGAACCTAGTACAGACTTGAACCACATTTTACCGACGGATATGACGTCACTTTTTGGCGAAGAGCAATATTCATCAGTTCTGTATTCTGGCGGTCGAGTCGGTACGGTCTATACCGCGGTCTTGTCGTTTGTCGATCGAAGTGAACAAGAGCAAAAATGTCGGCTGCAGAACTCAACCCAAGAGCTGTCCGGGTTTCTCCCCTAATCAAGGTATATCAATTAACAAATCTAGACTATCTTTGAAAAAATTATTAAATTAGATGCTTTTGCATGAAGTTTAATGTACGTTAACTTTTCATCACATGAGATAAAATTTCGTTCAGAGTTACATAATTTTCCCTGTAATCTGACTGTATGTACAAAATATAACAAGAAATTCTGCGAAATAATGTTAAATGAATATTAAACATTTTTTTTACAAATAAGCCAGTATCCCAATTGTTTCTCACATGTTTATAACAGCCATTTTCTGTATCAATTTGCTATGTACAATAACCTCAAAAGTCCATTGAAGAGTATGTTGAGTAGAAGTATCTGATACTTAGATAGTTGATTATTTATTTTTATGTTCTTAAATTAATTAATAACCAAGTGATTGTCCTTGTAAAATAATATACTATTTACAGTGAGATCATTTTGTTTAAAGTCACGTCATCTGTCAACTGTCTACTATAATACATGATTGCTTTATTGTAAATAGATTGTTGTGTGCATTTATTTTTCTTGTTAAACAGTTCAATGACATCTTGAACAATTTTTTCAACATTGTTGTTTGATATATCAGTTTTGTTTTTTTATTTTTAACTAGTTTGGCCGATGGAGCTTGTTGGCTGTAGGTGTTGTGTATGGAGCTTTTCATCAGAATAGATTGAGTAAGAGAGAAAATGCTCGCAGAGAACAGGAAGAACTAGAAAGACCTGCGCGTGAGGCTAGACTTGCTGAGGAGAAGAAACGGGCTGCAGCAGGTAAATGATTAAAATTTCAATAGATAGATTAAAGTAAAAGAATATAAAGAAACTATAATATTCCAACTCTTTTATTCAAATTATGAGAAAAAACGAAATACTTGTGAATAGTTATAACTATAAGTTGATTACTTAAATCAATATAGATGATACTACAGCTTAAAGCTTATCATAAGCAAAAAGAAACTGGGATTTCATGTTACAAAACTTACAACTAAAACAATTTTGATTTGGTAATAAGTACAATTATTTTTGTTATTGAAAAAATCTGTATTCAATATTTTATTCGTTTTGGTAATTACATGCTAAAATCATTTGTAATCATTTTACTACTTATAATTCATATAAATTGCATTTGCATTTTTTCTAATAAAGTAATTGTTATTTGCAGCGGAAATCAGAGCCCTAGAAGAACTTACCAAGGGAAAATGAACTCCTCATATCTCATAGTGTCTGTTAAATCAATTATGAATAATTTTGTTGTAAAATACGTTTCATTAAATTAAATTTTCCATCAAGTCCAATGTTGCATCTGTGGACATGTAAACTTCAAAAACAAGAATAAAAGTAAAACTTGCTTCTAAGGAAAACTACGATGCTTACATTTTTTTTATAAAATATAATTATCCAGAGTGAGAATATTTTACTTTGCCATGGAAATTCATAATATTTTACTTGTACATGCTGTATTTAGTTCTGTACATAAGTATGTTACCAATTATTACAATATCAAAGAAAACAAATTGTTGTAATCATCAAAATTAAAGCATTTGATCTTTATCAAACTTCTATATGCGTAGAGAAATGGCATGTATATACTTATTACTTCGTAACACATTGCCCAAACAGAGAGTTAAACCTTGAACTCTCAGGCAAAAGTTTGATGCTCTAGTTTTATGTGTTCAAATATATATGTTTCATTACTTCGAAATTATTGCAATAAGGATTGTAGACGCAATTACTAATTACGTTTTTACAAAACCTATAGAAAAGCATTTAGATCCATATTACAGAATTTCCTGATGTTCAATATTACCCTTTTTTTTATAGAATCTGCATAATAATTTTGTGTCAAGCCTATACTCATGTTTATTATAAATTATAATAGTTATCTATATAGGTACCTATATATTTTTTGTTTGCTCAGTTTCAATCTTGTTCCAAATCTTGCCACCTCGTTTGATTGGCGCCACTTTAATATGGCGCGCTATATTTTGGAAATTAGAACGCGATTCGAACACTTGCGAAAAAACCGTTAAAATTTCATTTAGTGATTTTGTCTTGCCAGATGCATTTTTAATTTTTAGGAAGTTTCGATTAAAAAGTGAATGTAAAAAGCAGTGTCATGCCAAAGTCATTGTGTAAAGTCGATATAGATAATTTCAGCATAGAAAAGTGTATTCTAGAACTGGTAAACATATATATTTTTAAGATAATTTATTTTGTAAACATTTAAATGACAGAATAACCTCATTTTTTAAGGTTAAGCTTTCCGTCGAAAGAAAATCGTCAGCAATTGCTGTTCGTTTTAATCCAAAATCTCATAAAATTCAAGTGGTAGATAATGGCATTGGTTTCAGCAAATATGAGCTATCACAAATTTGCAATAACGAAACTAAAAATAACGGTAGCCAAAGAACCATCTTTGACGAAATAATCTCTACATCAAATGCTGTTATCATAACTTCTAGGAGTGAATTCTCTTCCCATACTTTTGTCAAGGTATATCTGTATGAAAACATAAGTTATTTATTTTTTCGGTCTGTCTTTATATAGGGCAGGCATCGCGTACGCATTTGAAATTTAATCGATAATTATTTTTTATGTAGGCTATAAGTGCAAATAATAGACGTAAGTTATTTGAAGGGTATCACCGACCCTCAAAGGGTACTACAATAACAATTTATAATTTTAACTCATCTGAATGGAATAATGGTGATGATAGAAATTGCTCGATATCTTATGTGATTGCTTCGATAGCATTTTCAGAATTAAAGGTAATGATAATTTACAGTGGAATCTAAATCTAAACCTACATGAATTTAATGTTATATTACTCAAGTATATATTATGTTAGGTTTCATTTTCAATTCGAAATGATGATCAACAAAAAATATTGTTAAACTTAAATAATCCTCACAGTTCTTGGGACATTTTAAAATTTTTTCAAAGCAATAAAACTTATGAAACATCTTCCCAGTCAAACAATCAAGTTAATTCACAAGAAGAATCTGCAAATTTTATAGGAGAAGAACATATATCTCTTAGTTCATCCTCTGTACAATCAAATTCACTTTTAAATGATCAAGTTAATATCAATAATAGCAATATTCAAAGTCCACTTTCAGAATGGTCCGATTGGTCTTATAAACCTGAAAGTATAAATAAAAATAATAGCAATATTCATAGTCCACTTTCAGAATGGTCCAATTGGTCATATAAACCTAAACGTATAAATATTGATGAAAGTTCTAACAATAAACTTTCTTCCAGTGCAAATCAGTTGAATAATTTGGACAATAATTTCATCAATCTGAGTCAAATGTCAATTTGGTCTGACTGGACTTATCACCCTGAGACTTCTAATGCTAATAAGAATGTCAGAGATTCTCATTATACATTCTTGCCAGTTTCAATTTATAAAAGACTTCCTTACAAACACCTTAATTTGTTGAATGACAAAGAAATAATTCAATCTTCACAAAGGGTATCACTTAATATTACTGATCCTGCATTAAAAACTGCCATTGAAGAAAGTGCCATTAGAGATTTAAAAAATGCTGCAAATAATAGAATTTATAATTTGAAACACAAGTTTGATGAATGCAAAATATCTAAAAATACAATTTGTTCATTGGAGGTGAGTTTAAAGAATTCTGATACTGTACTATTCATTGAGATTTGCTAAACTTTGAAATATTTTCTTTTTAGATTTTAAGACAAGTTAATAAAGAGTTCATAGCAGCCATAACTAATGATAATGGAAAGAAATTGTTAATACTGATTGATCAACATGCAGTTCATGAAAGAATCCGCTATGAATGGTTGATAGAAAGTACATATGTTTCTTAAATAAATTTTATTTATAAAATTACATGATATGCATATTTAAAAAAAGAAATTTTGTTTCAGCTTATAGAGAAAAAGAAAGTTACAAATACTTTTCAGTGAAATTGGATAGAGATTTATTCGTATCAGATATTGACAAAAATTTGTTGGATATTATTGCTATAAATAGGAAGGTACTTACTAGAGTTGGCATACATATAAAATCAATTATTGGTTCAACTACTTGCGTAGTTGATGCTGTGCCTAAGTGCTTTGTAAAAAAAATAAGAGCCTATAAGAATGAGTATAACTTATATAGACTGACAAAAAATGTTAGACAATTAATAATAGAAGTAGCAGATGGATTGTCAATATCACAAAGTGTTTTGCCACCTGTTCTTCCAATCAGTATAAATAATGTCATAGCAAGTGAAGCTTGTCACGGTACAGAGAATTCAGAATAAATAAGCTAGATGATATTGTTTTTAAAAACCAAATTAATCTTACTTCAAATCTATATTTCAGAAGCAATCAAATTTGGCGATCCTTTAAATGTTAAAGAATGCACATTGCTTATGCAGGCATTACAAGATACGAAAGCTCCTACCCGGTGTGCACATGGAAGACCATCAATGATACCATTAATGGATCTGTCAGGCATTGAAAAACGAAAATTTCCTGCAAAGGTATGCATACTTCTTTAATTAATTTCTAAAACTATTACAAACTACTTTAATATCGCACTCTAATAACAACAAACAGGAAACAAAATCCTCACCGTATAGGACTTTATTGTTTGAATATGGAACAATGTTCGATTTCCCTCTATCTCGAATTTTTGATAATTAACTTATCATTAAACGGCAACTGTTCGGAATACTAAAATTTATTTACATGCACTTTATGTCATATACCTGTGGGTGTATATATAATAGTAATAATATCAAGTTTTGGTACAGTTCATTATTATAAAAAAGTCTATCTTCTATCCTCGCTGCTCTCATCAATCTCTCAAACGTTTCTATATATCACTCGGCGCAGTGGTCGCCTTACGTTAATATACGGAGTATTAGCGAAATTTCATATCGTAAAAATCGTCTGACTAAGATAATACAGGCGATGCGCGTGTGTTATATTGTATAATATTGTCTAGATGTCAGGGAACGCCGAGATGAGGATGTCTTTGCCAAAGTAGTTAACGGCGTTTGCGACGATGAGGAAGTCGGCGCCGCCCATCTTGATGGGACATACGGAGTTAGGGCGCGTATAGAAGCACAGAGTATACAGGGCCATCTCAAGCTCAGGCGATGTTCCGACGAAGATCGTAGTGATGGGCTGGACAACGTCGTTCAGCTTCGAGCGTCCCTTTATGATTGCGCCATTCTAAAAATGAGGAGGTAAAAATGTTTTATCATATTAAGTATCATAACATTGATTATTTCCAATAGCTACTAGTCTATAAACGTAAAAAGTATAACTTTTTCTCGAAATTATAAAAAAAATCCATTCAAAGAACTATTAACTATATTACTCACAGTGCCAAGATCGAGTTTCTTGATGTATCCGAGATAGTCGATCTTCTTGGCCTCTTCCTGTTTGGCAAAGTAGATCCAGTCGTGCAGTCCGATGATCTCGTTGTCGAATTTTTCGGCGAGGAAGACGGTCTCGAAACCGGAGCTCGAGGGCTCCCCGTCGATGCGCTTGAACTGCGAGAACCAGATGCGCTTGAGAGAGTCCTTGAACTCGTACTCGTCATTGGGCACGAAGCCCTTATCCGCGAGGAATTTCATCGTGGTCTTCATTACGTCGGTCTCGATGAACGCGTCGAGCAAGTCGGATTCTTCCTTGCGCTCCTCTGATGTTACCGTCTCCTTGGTCTTGACGTCGAGCTCGTAGTTGTCGTGCAGAGCCAGGACCGCCTTTACCGTCGGGATATCCCAAGCTTCGGGTTTCACCTCCAGAAGGCTGTTGAGAATTTCGCGTTTACATTCAACATCTTCTGCATAGCTGCCTGATATTATAATTGTAAAAAGATAAAATAAATATATGATCGAGTACTCACTTTTCCGCAGCGTCATCAGTCACGCTGTCATCCGTCTTCTGTCCCTGCGCCTTGACTGTGATGTGTTTGAACGCGTTGTTGGTGTCCTTGGTGAAAAGATCCTCCGTCAGCTTCTGCAGCTCCGCATCGGAGGTGATAAATCCAGCGGGACTGGCTCCGTTTTGGTTCTGCTGCTGCTGCTGGTTGTTTGCTGTAGGTTCAGCTGCAGGTGCAGCCGCGGCTGGTGCCGGTGGTGTATCAGGAACAGCCGCAGGTGCCGGAGCCGCCGCAGCTGGTCCCGCGGGTGGTACCGGAGCCGCCACAGCCGCTGCTCCAGCGGGTGCACCAGGTTGGGCCTCGCTCGTGCCGTTGTTGTAGTAGTTGTTGTAGGTGATCTGGGTGTGGGAAACAGGTGGCACTACGCCAGAGCTGCTGGCGCTGTAGCTGGGGCTGTGCCCGTAGATTCCACCTGGGGAATTAGAGCATCAGATTCTCGTTGTTAATTATATACTTAAAAAAAAAGACTTTCTCTTATTACGTATAATAGTGGAGCTTTTATTGATTTTAACGCATTACACTCACCCGGCAGGATCCTGTTGACAGCAGCGTTGACACCAGCGCTGACACCAGCAAAGACGAAGGCCTCCTTAGCCAACTGTCCAATGCCAGGTCTAGAGCTCTGCGACTGGAGGATCACGGTCTGGGGTTGAGAGCCATAGGACGAGTGTCCGTAGGACGGATTGTAGCCGTTTCCAGGTTGGCTGTTGAAGCCGTGGCCGCTGCCGTAGCTACCGTAGGACGGATTGAAGCCGTGATTGGCGCCACCGTTGTAGCCGCCAGACGAGTAAGCCGGTGGCGCACCGCCGTGATAACCGCCAGAGTAGGAAGGTGGAGCGCCGTGGTAGCCACCCGAGGAGGATGGATTGTAAGCTGGTGGTGCACCGTGGTTGTAACCGCCCGATGGACTGTACGGCGGTGGGTTGCCGTAGCCTGGAGAAAAAGAGAGAAAGAGTAAGTAAGAGATAATAGCTGTGTCTTAAATTCAATACAAACAGAAAGAAAGCAGATGTGCTCACCTCCTGCGTTACTGCCCGGATATCCTGACTGCACATTGGTAGCACTAGTCTTGGATACGTGTTCGTTTGGCGCCGAGGCCTTGGGGTAGGTGCTACTGCCAGCGGTTCCGGCGCTACCAACCGGCTTCTGGTTCGACGGCACGTTCCATCCTATTGTTCCAGGATTAGACCCGCCCGATGTACCTGCAGTAGATTATGACGCATTAATTCGGTTTAGTGGAAGCTTTTGCCGCGTGTATTTTAGTCCACATGTACTCCTATATTGGATTAGTGCTTAACGAGATTGTCACGCCGCTCTGACTTAATGAATTGATGCGATTCTTGCGAGAAAGAGCGACTCAGTAACCTCAGCAGCTCTGATGCACTTTCACCTTTCAATTGATTTTTTCATTCTCAACCTCTAAAGGCACTTAAAAGTAACGAGAGCAAACGTCTAGGGGGGGAAGGCGATTTTCATATCGCGTTGGATTAAAAATAAGCAATTGTTTGATCAAGAACCATCGAGCGTTAAATGTACCTAGAGTAATAGCTGTGTGCGTGCGTGCATACGATCTTGCAATCAAGCAATAAAAGGAAGATGAAACCGTGCGCGACGTGGTCACTTTATCGGGGCACAAATTCGAATGCTTATGGCGTGTAACTTTTGTACGATGAAATCATGCAATGCAGTTGTTACACCACGTTTTATCGGAACGAAGACATCATGTTCAATTTTTATTCGATGATAAGCATATAAGATTTCTCGCGTTAGAGAAAATTTATACGAGAACGACCGAACAAAAATATAAAGAAAATCCGAGTTTTCGACAAACAATAGTTTTCCCACGTTATAATATATAGTAAATTCGTTTACCATGACTTTGTTGCTGTTGTTGCGTTTTGCTCTTGGGCGTCGACCTGGACTTGGACAGACCCCATCCCGAGGATCCACTGCTTCCTCCCCTTCTGCTGCTTCCTCCTCTCTTGGCATCGATGTCTCCGACTGGAAAAAAAGCATACGAGTGAAATGATTGTAATAACGCTGCAATATCGTGCTTTTATTTTGAGCTCCAGTTTCGAACGGCAAGTGCGCGTTATAATGAGATTCGAGGCGTCCGTCGCTTATTATACAAGCCGCAATTAGTGAGTCACTCGTGGGCGAGCGCATAGATCCTAATTCGCGAATCGCCAAGTCGAGCTACTACTGTTTATGGTCGTGTCGGGTTGTGTAATGCATCGATTGAAATCTGCGGAGAGTCGGTTTTACGCGCGATTCTGCATTCCGTTGTTTTTAGCAGGTGTTGATGGAATTTCAATTTCAAAGTTTCGCGATTTTCTCATCTATTTGACTGCGATTGTTTTGTACAGTTTTTTTAATCATCATTACAGCGTAACTTCCGTTCCTTTCTTTTCATATGTCAAAGGACTGGATATATAATATAATGAATATCTATATAACTATTGTTTGAAAAAAAAACTAATTTTCAGGAACTTCGCATACTATTATATATCGACTGAATAATCGACGGAAACGATGACCTGGTCAGCTTCCATTCAGTACAGAGACTAATGTGGCATTAACTAGACTTGATTAGATGGCAAAAAAATTCAAAGTTAAAATTGTGCAGGTTTTTCGGTTTTGTCATATGACCACCTATATGGATTTTGTATTACAATTCATTTATAGTTACACTTATATAATGAAAGATCTCGAGTAATTTATAGATATATAAATAGAATTGAATACCCGCAGTAGCAATAGCCGGTTAAAAAAAATAAACTGCGGCGATTTGACAGATGCGCCATTAACTAACTAATCATCAACAATATAATTCGTCACCCAACGTTCTCCGAACCCTAGGCGCAATCTTCTTGGTATTATCACAATTACCCTTGGGTTTTCCCACGAAATCTCAACTCCCCCACAGATCTAAACTCCACACATTGACAGTTGCAATCATCATTGCGTATCTCGTCCACATGTACACGCATACACACGCACACACACACACCTCATCGTTCTCGAAATCTCTCGTCGAACTGTAATACGTAGATCTCGTCGCGATACGTCCAACGAAATTGTTCCAGATGATAGTAGTACCGTCAAGTGAATAATACGTTCGAAAATACCTACTGCAGTGTTGGCGACTTCACGAGAGCGTCATTACGTCGTTATTTAAACTTCCGCGCGTATATAGTCGCTGGCTCTTATGTGTGTATATAGATATAGAGGTGTATTATGTATAGAAGTATCCCGTTGTTGACACCACAGGCGAACGATGGTTTTCCATATCGGCGACTTTCGCCTTTCGCGAACACGAAAGTTTCACAATATAAGCGCGTGCGAGACTCGAAATTTCTACGAGCAGGTGTATTCAATTTTTATTCTGGAGCGATAGACATTTTTTGTGCGTTGGATATAAAATTACACTTTCAATTGATTTATAAAGTTGTTCTTAAGAGCATTTTTCTTTTTTTTTATAAGATACAATCTTTTAATGTCAACTAATGCAGAAAAAGTGATCTCTTGCTTTGTTCAGTGCATAGGCAAGTCTAGAACAATCTGTCAATAAGTTAAATTTATTATCTGTAGTCCCATAAAACTCACTCGGCGTTTCTCTTACCGATTTCACTCACGAGCCAAAGAATCTCTCTATAAATTGAAACTGGTATTGAGCAGTTCTTTGTAGACAAACTGCACTTTTCCAAATTTAAATATATCCTTGACATTTATAAATGTAAACGTTGAGTCGGCGCATATCTTCAAATTCCTCTTACCATAATAACGTATAAAATCGACAAATTTTTCACAGGAAAAGCTTCGTTACTCTATTAACTCATCCAAGCTGTAATGTACACGTAAACTTATAATCCCAACTCAACGCTCCAAAGTAAAAGCAAAAAAACTCCGTTACGTAAAACCGGTGCAAAGGAAGGTACGCATCACGTGTATACACTCATAATATGATGCTCTGCTGTGTATCACTTACCGGAAATCAGGAGCACAAGTGCCAAGACCAAAACTCCTGCCAGAAGCGTCCGGCTCGTCATCTTTCTTCCTTTTGCAAAACTTGAAAAAATCGGTATCTTCTATCTCACCGTTGAAGAAATAGGAAAATTTTGTTATATATACACACACACAGTCTGAATCGTATCGTATGCTGTCTCGCGCGTTACTGAGGAGCTCACGGTCGAGAGGCCGAGGATATAGAGACAGCTCGGCGTATATACATATATCACGAGAGTATAGAACGCGAGAGCTATGGGCGGTGCGAGACTCTTCCAGTGCGCGCACGACCCTGACCGTAGATCGGATGGTACTTATGTTGCACTTGTTTTGTCTGGGAACAAGCCGGTTTCTTTTTGGAAAAATCTTGGGGAGCTGGCTTTTAAAAGGGCATCGGACAGGGGATTTATCGCTCGCTCAGGCTTTATGGAATTTGTGATGCAGCTTCTTGCTGGGATTTTTAGTTTTCCAAGCACGTTCTCGTGAGCTTGTTGACTGTCACGTACTTCTGTTTTATCTCTTGTTTATGGCTTTGAATTTTATTTGAGCAGTTTTACACAAGTGTCTCTCTTGAACAATGTTATTTTCTGACTTTTTTTGTTGTTGCAATGTAGCGATTATAAAAATTGCTAAAATTGTATACGCGAGTGCTTAGCACTGCAATTTTGTACTATGTACTTGCAAAAAAGCTCAGATGCGCGTCTGACTCATCGCTGACTCGTGACAAAATTATATTTTGCCTCCCTGCAACAATATTCAATTTTTAGCCATCGAAATACTTCATGTCAGATCGTAACAGAAGTGTCAATAGCCGACGATGCTTCCAAGAAAACAAACACAATAGAAAAACCGCATCGACGTTTCGCAACAATTCGTCGTTGACTCATAACAGTATTAGCTATACACGCGACTGACCCGCTTGCTCGTTCTCCAAGTAGCATTGCACCCTTTTTTCACAAACGATCGTCGCAATTATATGCGTTCGTTCTAAGTGTATGTATACCTACAGCGACTCAGCGTTCGTATGCAGTTTCGATGACGTGGTCACCGCCTCGTTTCGCTTTCTCTTTTTTTTTCTTTGTCGACAGAGACGCCTGGTTGTTGACCTGCGCGCGTCGGCGAAATAAAAAGGACGTCGAATGTTAGAGTTTCCGTCTTTTATACAGTTAGATAAGATCGGCGCTTTTTCGGGGACACGCTCAGATGGAGATGTTGGACGCGAGATCCTTCCGTTGCTCCGATTCGTGCACATTTAGTCCGCGATTTTGAGGAGAATGTTTGTTGTTATTCAGTTTTTTTTGTTGGTGCTTGTAACTAAATTTTTCTTTGCTTTTCAGAATAAATTAAATTTTGAATCGTTGAGGAACAGAATTTCGATGAACAAATAAACATTCATTAATCTTCCCATGATGCGATCCTTCAAATTTACCATCGATGGTTTTTTTTTTGTTATTCAAAGGACGTGTGATTATATGAAAATAATTTCATTTTTCTTTATTTAAACGTTGTTGGTCTGTGTTATCACAGAATCATTTATTACACATTTATAATTAATAGTTATCATATATTAATTAATACAATATATAATTCGTGTTTATAAATATTTATTTATTTTTGTAACTTTTTTTTTATAAATAAATATAGATCGAGACATGTAGAATAAGTACTTTAGAAACGTACTTTTTTCATTTAAAAAAAGTATCATTTATATGAGATACTGTAATAATTTTCTTTTGAAAATATTTATAGCATTTAACATATAGCAGTAAAAATTTATTCATAGTGTCTTATTTGCTTCTTTTTCAATGTACCTGTCTAGGATTGCTTCACTTGGATAATCAGGCACAGATAACTGTCTAAAACCTTCTTCATCAACAAAACAGATCTCATGACCATCCTAAAAATTAAAATGATAAAAATTAATAACTACTCTTATATACTTTCTCTGATGTTGACAGTTTAAATATATGAAAAATGCTTACAGGATCAGCTAAAATAATAACTGTGACAGTAGCCTTTCCAGGTGTGTCAAGGCTGATAAGATCTGTCAAAATTTTATTATTGGTATCTTTGATTTTTTTGCGAATAACTTCCAGCTCTGCTTTTGGCACAGCAAACGCAATACGCCCGTAAGCCTTTGCATGCTTTATCTCAGTACCTACAACATTTCAATGCATATTTAATTTATTGAATTGAAAAAGAAAGATTTTCTTAATGATCCTGTTGAAGTTCAAAAAGGAGTAGTATGTACCAATATCTTTAAGCTCAAGCTTAGCTTGATTGCTTCCATATTCAAATATGGCAAACTTATCTTTTTCATCAATTAATTTCATTCCCAGAGTATCTTTCCAGTATGCAATACTACGCTTGAGATTTGAACTTGATAGAGTAACCTTTTGAACAGGATCTAAAAAATTAAACATCAAGTATTAATATAATACTAAATAAACCAATAGCATTAGAAGATAAAATTACATCATTGATGTACTATATTTATATAGTACATCAATGATGTAATTGATCAACAGGTTGTGGTTCATTAATGATATAGTACCTTGATCAACAGGTTGTGGTTCATTAATGATATAGTATTTGTAACCACCTGGTGCTTCTAAAACATACTTTCCATCTTGCTCTTCCACAGGCCACTTCTGTGCCAAAGCTCTCTGAATAATTTCCTTCGAACGAATAGTAATCCCTTGAAAATCATTGCCGGATTCATAATGGCTCACTCCGTAGTTGTAGGTTAGCTCAACGACAAAGTGAGTATCCTCTGGACCGTAACCAATCATAGTTTTACTCCACCGATTAGCATATGGCCTGCAAAACATGAATTAATTTAAATTAATAACATGCAAATCAGTGCACATATAGGAAAAAAAGGTAAACCTACCCATTGCAGGCAGCCTCACAGCCTTCAGTAAATTCCTCATGCCGTAGCACCTGCACACAAGCAAAGTTAGCAAAAAATGCATTTACAACAGTAGTCAATTAAAATAAAAAAAACTCAGTAATCAAACGACCTTCATTCCCAGGATCTCGCGGTAGAACTTGGCCGTGGTCTTACGATCGGGAATTTTGAAAACAAAATGCAGAGCCCGTCCGGTCACCATTTTTCCAGCAGATCGCAATACTTCCAGCTATGAAATACTGAGAAAAAAAACCTGTTGAAGTCTGATCCCGTGAGATTCTCGTTGAGTTGCGTCGCACACACAGTTTGATTGAGTAATGCACACGATGAATTTTTCCTTTATCTATACCGCGGAATACCGGCAATTAACCTGAGGCTGTTGTTGTGCGCGAGTCTTTGGAACGAACTGACACTAGTACATAAAGTATATAGTGTGTCATGTAATTGTGAAATCCGCTGCGATGACCTTCAGCTGTCAGATTGTTAATAACGCGAACGACGAGCCGGCAATTGCTCCGAAATCCAAAGCTTATTGCTCCGAAAATCTCGCACACTCTATATGCAGACACTTTTTAGTTAAAAGTTGTGTTTTATTAAATTGTCTCGGAAGACCATTGCAATTTTAAAAATTTAAAGAATTTTTCTATATTAAATTGTTTGAAGAGTTGCCATTTTTAAAAGGCTCTTGTATCGGTACAGTAGATTTCTATTCGACGATGTAAATACCCGGTACCACGTTGCGCGAATGTTTTCATTCTAGTATACTGACCTATGCATAATATACTATAACGTTTCTTAAAAAGTGAACTATAGTGCGTTATGTATTGTTGATAAAATGTTTACGTTTAATTTTTCCAAGAATAACTCCAGCCAAGGTAAATGTCATTAAATCAATATCTTAACTAAATATTTTGCTATTGTGTACAGAGAGATTTTAAGGTTATTTAATAGCAGTTTTTTTGTATAATATATATTTTAAATTTAAAATTTGAATTTATTTGAAATTGATTTTTTAGAAAATGAAAAAGATAACTGTGATAAAACGAACCAATTAAATTGGTTGCCAGCTAAAGAAATTGATATGCCACAGCAATATTTTAAAAAGAATCATGAAAGTATAGACTATGTAACAAATTCAGCTATTCCTGATTTTACATTAAAGTTAGTTAATTTGGATAAAGTTGTTATAAAACTGACTGAAGAAAATTGTGAAAATATAATTGAAGCTGAGTCACAGCATTCTGATCTACTGCCAGCAAAATATGAAGGTGATACATTATTTTTCAATACATCTATAATATACAATATATTATCAAAGATAATTGCAATTTCTAGTTATTGTGTATTTCCTTTTTTCAAAATTAGGTGGGCTGAAAATTTGGGAATGCACTTATGACTTAGCAAATTATTTGCTGACAGAAAACATTTCTCTCAGAGACAAAACAGTATTAGACTTAGGCTGTGGTGCTGGAATAATTGGCCTTGTTGCTTTTCTTCGAGGTTCGATTGTTCACTTTCAAGACTATGTAATTATATATGAAACTCTATACATTTTAATATGTTTTGCAATGTATTTTATTTGAATATGAAGGAATAAGTGCAAATATTTTTATATTATAGAATTCTGAAGTCATTGAATCAGTTACAATACCAAATGTAATACTGAATTGTGATGAGCATAATGCTGTAAAAGAAAAATGCAAATTTTATTGTGGAGATTGGGAATCATTTGCCAATCTTTTAACAAAAGAAAATGATAATTTGAAATACGATTGTATTTTTACCAGTGAGACTATTTACAATCCAGATAATCATCAAAAACTGTACAAGGTTTTTAAGCAGAAGCTCAGTACAAATGGAATTGGGTATTAAAAAAAATTCAAGTTTCAGTAGGAATTGTCTATTATGATACATTAATTTAATACTTTTGTTTTATCAATTTCTATTAAAAATAGCTTCATAGCTGGAAAAACTTATTATTTTGGAGTTGGTGGTGGAATGCGACAGTTTGAAGAACTTATTTCAAGAGATGGCATATTTGATATAAAAGTAGTATGGAAAAGTGACGAAGGTAATTCTAATATTATTGTCAAAGTATACTTATGTATTTTCAAGTTTAAAATTTAACAATATAAAATTTTTCTTTCCAGGATTGCAAAGAGAAGTGTTAAAAATAGAAAGAAAAACTGTTTAGAATAGGCATCAAATTTATAACATTTATAAAGTGTGTAAATAGAAAACATTTGTACTTGAAAGCTAGTTTATAAAACTAGATCTTTTTTTTAAATTTAGGGTGAAAGTCTTTCATAAACCCAACCATCTTCTCCCTCGTGAACTAAAACATTATCTGGTTTTTCACCTGGCTGCAGTCGCCTGAATTTGATTCTATCATGCAACCGATCACTTTGCCCTTGCCAAAACTCAATAGATTTTGGGATTAAAATATATCCTCCCCTATTTGAAAAAAATGAAATATTGTAAAAAATTTCCAGTGGATGTCTTTTGTGATAAAAAATTAAAATCTCACCACCAATCAGGTCTTGGTACTTTATCAGGATATTGCTTTTGCAATTCCTTCTCTTTTTCTATTAGATAATCTCTGCTTGGTATTACTGTACTCTGCCTGCTAGTCACAGATCCCATCTGGCTATAATAAGGACGACTATAGAAATATTGATCTGAATCCTCGGCTGATGTCCTTTCAACAGTTCCTTCTACTCGAACTGTACGTCTGAGGGGCTCCCAAAAAAATGTCATGGCAGCATTGGGATTCTCTTCCAATTCTTTAGCCTTTCTACTACCATAGTTTGTGTAAAATTTGAATCCATCAGTGCCAAAGCTCTTAAGAAGTACTGGCCTCACAGATGGTATACCATCCCTAAATAAACAAAAACAAAATGTATTCATGTTCAAAGCAAAATGAAAACCTAATTAAGAATGCTCTTACTTAGTGGCAGTTCCCAGGAAAACAGCATTAGCTTCTCCCACTCCAGGAGTTTTAGATGCAATTTCAAACCAATGTTTAAATTGATTGAACGGCTCTTTACTGACTAAGTGATCCTCTGTAAAGCATTCACTTTTGTCTTTGTATTTAATTCGCATGGCTGCAAAAATAAAGGAGATTGCAATAAGAAATCATTCTACAAACAATAATGCTTCTCCATCCAAACTACCAAAATCACACTAATTTTAGTTCTCAATTGATAATTCTTGATATTGCACATGATAAGAAACTTATCTCAGATATACCGTGACATATTTAATAATTTCTACAATACAAAAGTGCATCTGTATTAATATACTTAAATCGCAATCATAGCAACAAGAGACACACTCATTTAATAGGCATATGCGCAAGAAAACGCAATAACTCTAGCGAGAGAGCACCGAAGGTCAAGAAAGAAAATAAAAATTACCTCCAATATCAACACTGTAGGCATGACTGTTCTGATTTTTGGACTGCTGTGCATCGCTTGCCATTTTCGTGCTCGGAATATTGCAAATTTTGCGCAAAGCTAGCTGATGATGCCGGCCGCGCCCGATAACGAAACAGCTGACCGCCAACGAGTGACGGAGTCTCACTGCCATAAGCCATATGATATGCACCTCCGCAATAGTACTATATCTCTCCGTGATTATACGCCGATAGAAGAACGCTCTGGATGTGAGTGTGTCGTGATGTGCTATCTCCGGCCGCTCACACACTGCGCGCGCGCAAAGATTTAAAGCAATAAGTAATCTGTTGTAGTATATTAGAATGTGTCGCTATACGTTCGCAAGAAAATGAATAAATGGAGCAAGCTTAAGCCGATAATAGTAGGCTTGAAACGACTGTATGTACATATATTTCATTCTAATTGCGATGTTGCATTGATATCCTATTTGTACATATGACGCGTTTTTTGCGCTGATAGGTGAATTGAATTCGCGGTAGGCGCATACTATTTAACTATCTGATGGCTGTGCGGTCATTACCAATCAAATACTTAAATGTGGGGTGCATCTTTTTAAGTATACGCGCATCAAAGTTTTGAGAGAAAAACATCTACAGTGGGAATGGGATTATTTGCGAATTCAAGTGCAGTGTATTAATTTGTGTTTTTATAAAGATGACATAATCGTTATTATAGAGTCTGACGTTTCAGAAATTGTAAACTTTCAAATTGAAATGAAATTGCAAAATCCAGCTCAAACGAAGGAAGACGGTATAAGAACATTGATCGTGCTCTACAGTTCTTTCCGCATCCCTCACAGCCCACAGCTCTATATTTATATATTATATAGGTAGTCGTTCTCCAGGTCTATAGCCGCGGTATGAACCTTGCACAGGCGCATGCCTATCACGCGAGTTGACCAGCTGATGAGCTGATCGCGAAACCGAGTATATATATGAGAGAGAGAGAGAGAGAGAGAGAGAGAGAGCCGTGCAAACGGAAGCTACCATCAGAGCTCTCGGTAAAAGTAAGAAAAAATACTTGCGCGGCTAACAAAGAGGCTTATGTAACGAGGTGATCGCTCTTCGGGTTCCTCCCCCGCTGCTCTGCTAATCTGCCAAGGTAAACAAATTCTCGCGGCTCGTCTGATCTGTACTTATTATACTCTTACACTCGTCTAATAGGCATTATTGCAATATTTCACTTGTGGAATGTAAGTACCGTGGCTGCGGGACGCTTTTAGAAAGTTTCCGGCAAAGTTTTCCTTATTTCTGTTGTTTTGCAGGAGTCGGATTTTAAGTTCCCAAGTTGGACTTTGGGCTAGGGTATTATTGTAAAGGGTTGGGTTGGAAATGTTATCTGTAGGGCTGGTTTGGTGGTTATGTGGATATAATTGGATTTTTTAAATTCGTTAGTAAACTAAATTTTAGAGAAATTTTTTGTATATTGAATAGCATTATATGAAATATAGAGATAATATTATCTTTCATACAATATGGTTTAGCTCTATATTCTCTGTCTTTTTAATTCATTATGAACTCAGTGTGAACAATCTGACCTTCCTATGGAGAATCAAATCTTTAATTATTTATATGACAGTACCTACTGTTCAGATTCTTATAGTTTATAACCAATTCTATAGTACTGAAGGAATAAATTTAAAATCAACTTACATTTTCAATTTTTTATTCAAAAAAGTAGTAATCTTCATTTACAGTAAATCACTTTATGGTTTTCTTGTATTGATTCGATTAATTTGTAACAAAATGAGTAAAAAACATTCTCTCAGAAATAAATTACAATGATCACACAAGTAGTTAAGCCAGTTTAGTCAGCCAGGAAGTCAACTGTTCAATGTCAGCTGGTGTCTCTGCATCTTTTATAAATGCACTGGATTCTGCAAAGTCAACTTTCTTGTCAAGATGCAAAAACTCAAAGTCTTTTCCAGTCTTCCCTAAGTATATGTTGGATGAAGAAGCATCCGTAGCCTCCAACTGACTAGTTTTAGTCACTCTCAAAAGATTCATCTCTTTTTCAAGCAGTGTCTTTATCACATTGCTGCCTTTAGCTAGAGTATGATCTTGTTTGTTGCACAGAATCAATACAGGGATATTCCTACTCAAAGCTGGATCTGACAGCAAAGTATACAAGTATCTAAAAAAAATTAAAAACGTTGAAAGTTTTTTCATGAAAAATTTAATAATGTGCATGAATAAACAATTGTATTACTCACTCTGCAGCATCTCTTATATCTTTCTGGATAGTTGCAGAGTCAACAATAAATACAAGGCCTTTTGCTGAGTTCTTGTATTTGTCAAAGTACTTGTATCTTAATCTTTCATGTCCAGGAATGTCAACAATCTTGACAGAGCTCTATAAAGCATTTGTGAAAATATACACAAAATAATTACCAACTCAATAGTATTGATTAGTGAATACTAAATTATATTCTTACATTGTATTCAAGAGCATCCCCAATGTTTTCTTTTACAGAAGTATGAGTCTGCACATACTTGGTATGCATCAGTCGGGCATAGATGAGCGTTTTTCCAGCATCGCAAAGACCCGTAAGAAGTACATTGTGCCCGACAGATGTTCTGCGTCTCCATAGAGCGAAGAGGACTATCAAAGAGAGATAAGATGTTGAGAAATGATAATTGTGCAAAGCAGAAATAATTTTTTGTGTACATTATTCTACTGTACTAAGAGCTATAAATGTATAGGAAAAAGTGATATGATAATAAGAACACGCACAAGTGATTGTTAAGTACAAAAGTTAGTTTAATTAAGTTACATTCTATATAGGTCATGTATCTATTCTGTTATTATGTGTTTAATTATAACGTCATAATTGTCGTTCTGTTGGCTTTAGTTCTGATATTTCTGAACTTTTTTAGCATCTTCAACATATTGTTCAATATTTTGTATTATCTTTAAAGATGAAATCAATGTTTAAAAAATTATAATACTTTGCAATCGCAGTGAAAAACAATTGTCGAATGCAAAGAATAAATGGTGGCATAACCTACAATATGCAAGAGAATAAATAAGTTTTTCACAGACTTTGATTTTCTTACCTATAGTGAGTATCACAGCAAAAACCGCAGCGATGACTCCCATCAGCTGGGAGTCGGTGCTGTTTATTAGCGGCTCTACACGTTTCTCCATGATCTATCTATCGATCGCCCAGTTTTTTTAAATAAATACCGGAGTCATGTAAACAGCTGGTTTGCTTACGACGAGCTCACCAGCTCACATGTGTCGTTATCTGGTGGTATCAGTGCTGCCAGGCTGCCGCACAATGCATGTAACTGCGTTTTCCCTTTGCTGGTCTAGGAACATTTTAGTTAAGTATATTGTGCGGTAAATTACAAAAGAAAGCACTTTTTGAGATATTGAATGCCATGTTTACAACTAATAATTTTTATTCTAATTATATTTTTATTTATTCTATTTTATATGTTGCAAAATAAATTTATTATTGTATGAATATTCCAAAATCATAATCCAGCTTCTAAAACGTTTTCCAATCAACGTAATAACAAGTACAATGCCGTTCCTCGATCGAAACAGCCAATTAAAATCTTATAAACCCCTACACAATATATAACTCCCATCAAGTGCATGCACCAACCGGCTTAATTAAAATTGTAATCAACAGCCTCGAAAGCTCAGCCAACCGAGAAAAACGAGCCTACCTTAAAAAAAAACGCCGTCTCACTCGCATCTCAAACAATCCTTGAACCTCTTTCATCTCTAAGAGTCTAGTAGAGCAGGTACACACACCCAGTGGACTATTTAAAAAATCCGCCCGGGACTCGCGTAACAATAAAGGTCAGACTTATATGTGCGAGTCATTGAGACTATATAAAGGAAAAAAAAACAAACGAGCGCAAATACAAAGTTCTAATTTTGCTCGGAAAAACGGCGTAATAAGTATGTCAACAGAGCCACGCTGCTTTTAATTATACGAATAATAAGGCTCCAGGAAATTATTCCTGGCTGGCGTAGGAAATGAAAAATCTCCGCGCGACGGATTTAATACTTAAGGGGTATATTAGAATAAAAAAAATCGGGTGATGGTAATGAAATACTCCTTTTTTTTAAAGTATATAATATATAGCTTTACCGAAAATCGAGCTTTTTTTATTTGCATCTAAAAATATAAGTATAGAAATAAAAAGAAGCAAAAGCGCTGGAGCTTGAAGCGCGGAGAAACAGCGCGAGAGCAAGTGGCACACTTCTCCTTTCAAAGGCACATTTTTACATAGCTCTACTTATACACCCGTGAAAATCGCCGCGCCGCTATAAATGACTTCAGCGCGGCACACAAAGTCATGCCCGAAAAGCAAGTTTCATCGTCACGGATGAAAGAGCCGCACCGCTTTTGCTGCGGAAGTGGAAAACTGACTGTGGGTGTGAGCTTATAATACTTAAGTTGTACTTATAATACCTAAAAAAAATTGATAGGTTTTGAGATGGTACTGTATTATACGATCGTCCGCATATAATTCTCTCTTTTTGCAATGCTCGCAAGGCAGTAGATCATACCTTTCTTTTTGAATGCCGTTTCAGCTCATCTCCCTTTGGAATACACGCTATACCTACTTTTGTCTCTGATGACACACTTTTTTCCGTTTGTTCTGATTTTCGTGAAAAATGAACAATGAGAGCTGCATCTCTTATAATTGAAAAATTGTCTGACAATTTTTTTTAAGGACGCGAGTATTCAAACGTATCGCTGAGAACAAGCGGGAAAATTGGCTGTAATTATAACGACGATAATACTTCGAGGCAATTTTTACAAGCCCTTTAATTAGACACCGCCTACTTTCACTCGAAATAATAAGTAAAATTCATCTCGACGTTTATCAGGATATCAATCTCACTTGGAGGCAATAGATGTATTGTATCTATTAAACGTTAATATATATTATAACAGATTATAATTTCGAATTGGTATAATAAACTCCAAAAAATACGAGACCATACTTCGAAACCTTCAAATGAAAAAAAAAACCAACAGGTGAACCAATATTTCCATTTTCCTGCGCACACGCCTACACTTATATAGGTATAATATGCACGCGCTCTTTTCCCCCCCATGACATGCTTCACCCCACATCCGTCAGCGCAAAGGCGTGTATTTCGGTGTGCCTTCATCATCTCAACGCCCGTTTTTTTTCTTCTCCAACTTCCTGACTTTGGAAATTCCTCGCTATACAGACAATGTCATAATATAAGTATAGATATTATTGATATATATATATATATATTGTCTAACGCTTCTCGAATTACTTACTTTTATGAATAAATAAACGCAAGCGAAAGAGGTGCAGTTTGTGTGAAATATTAGTATTAGTTTGGGATTATGACTCACTTCGCGACTCATCGCATATATACTACTCCTACTCACAGTATACATGCATATACCTTATACCTATACAGCTCTCGCCGATTTCCGCGTTTGCGAAAAAGGAGTACTTTTATAATGGATAGAAATTAGGAAAAAAACAAACTATACCACCATCGAATGACCAAACTTAGGTTGATGCTTAACAATAGTCTAAAATAGGGAATGTTATAAGCTGCGCGCGCCCAGAGAGTATAGGAGAAATAAGAGAGCGAGAAAGTATCAGCAGTATACACACTTAATTTTTAAAGAGCATAATACTTGTATAGCCGCATAAGTATTAGAGCGAGCGAAACAGCTATATATTCACTCTGCATCTGCTGCGCCCGTGCGCCGTCTTTCTCTCTCTCTCTCTCTCTCTACAGTATAGTTCTTATATTAGTCTCTACTGGAACAATATATGTAGATATATAGGTACAGTGTAACAGCAGAGTGTTCGGCCGTGGGTGCGCGCACTCGCTTTGTCTCTGTCTCTCTTTCTCCCTCACTCCCCCCCCCCGCCCTGCGCTATAGTCGCGGGTGTACCGTACTATGGGTATATCACACAGCAGTAGTGAGCAGCAGCAGAGAGAGAGCGTCGGCCATCTTGCAGACTGCGTGTGCGTGTAGAGAGGACTATCGTCGTCGGCGGCGATCCCCTGCTACTTTTCGCGCGAGTAGCACTGTGTATAGTAGCGAGGAAGTGTCTGCTGCTCTCTACCTGCAGGGCGTGCAAAGGAAGCTGTTGCTGCTGGACACGAAGGGATACGCCACACGCGACAGGAAGGAAGGCCTCCTTCATGCGGCGGCGGCCTGATCCAGTCTCGACATCTTCCTCCTCCTCCTCGCTGTTGTGTATCGGCGGCCTGTAGACTCTTGTCTTTTCGACATCGAAGCACGCATTACCAGGTAATAATGCACCGCTTGATTCTTCGCTGATTTTCTTCGTCGTGCGTTTGTATGCACTCGTGAGTATGTGTGTGTGAGTCTGCGTATATATGTGTGTGTGTGTGTGTGTGTGTGTGTGTGTATGGCACCAGGTGCCGAATCGATCGTCCTCCTCGGGAGTCGGAAGAGCGAGTGAGAGGGGGGAGTGAGGGAGAAAGAGAGACAGAGACGTCTGCGCCGCCGACGATGCCCGAACTCCGAAGAGGAATAGCCCTCTACGATCAGTGTTGAGTTGTCCGCACGTAGTTCCGGAGCATATGCGACGTCCTGGAGAACACTGAATTCATAACGGAGTTTCGGAGCAGTATCTAGTGGCGCTCCAAGTGACACACACCGTTGCTGCTCCTGTTACTAGGTGATTCGCCGCGAATTTCGGGCTGTGTCTTACGAGTATTTTTAGGACACTATGGAAAGCTCCATTTCTCTCTAGGATTCGCAGATGGCTCTCTGTTTTTTTTTCTTTCTGTCTGTGATTGGATAAAGTGTTGATTGATGTGCTGGCTAACTTGTCACTTGTTTTACTGGACTATCACTATGTATATATGATAGTCTTGTCAAATTAGCTGGACTTTTATGACCTATTGTGTAATCGATTTCAATTAGCTGCATAATTTTTACCTTAAATAGGTCAGATTCATATCTTTAAGTGTCTTGATAATTATCTGCATATTTGACTCCAAAGTATCTTGAAATCATAAGAGACAAATCCACTATCTATTCTAGATATTATATTTTCTACTAGCCTAACTTTTGAGAAAGGCTGTAAAGTTAATCGTTCTTGATGAGTTGCATCATTTGTACACTTGATTAGGACAATTGTTTTATTTTGATGCAACGGATGAAAAGAATTTGCTAACAGTACTACTGCTGGCTTCACAATATATTAAAGCAGTTATCCATCTCTCTTTTACAGTCTGAAAAGTTTCAGCCAGTTCTAAGTAAACCTCTGTGACAGAGCCTGATTTGTTGATTTAGCAGGAGTGCTCAGTTCCACTTATACAAGTCGATGAATCAGTCTGCTTTTAGGTGAGAGTTTGGGGTATTTTTAGGGTTCTGCCTGACACTCTCTACAAAGATTGAACTTTATCCATTATCATCAGCAGTTGTCTAATCTTGAAACTGTGACCTTAGGAAAGTTGATATGTCAGTGAGAAATTTTGACACAACATTATTATTTTGCATAATTTTATCATCAATTACAACATTACTATGTATTGTTTATTTCAAAAGCAGTTGGGTAATAAAATTGTACAGTCTCATTTAATGATTTAGTGACTCACTCTTGATGATAGATTCACTTTCTTTGAAGGAAATTGCTCTAAGTACAATAATAATAAAGCAATTGAATTTAACTATGATATATCATTATTCATAGAATTTCTAAAAATATTTAATTATCTACATATATTTATCAATTACAATTTCAGACTGCAAAATGGCTACTGAAGCACCCCAGCGAGAAATCGCTGCTGAGGATAGCATCAAAGTAGTATGTCGTTTTCGACCACTCAATGACTCGGAAGAAAAGGCTGGGTCAAAGTTTGTTGTCAAGTTTCCATCTGGTGGTGATGAGAACTGCATTTCTATTGGTGTAAGTGTTTATCTAAAATTTCCATGTTTACAATGAGTAATATCTGCTTCAAATTAGTTCAAACTTTTAAATTTAAGATATTTTGAGTACTTTCAATTGTTTGAAAATGCTGAAAAGACATTTTTTATATCTTGAAAATTTTCGCTTTCTTTCGCGATGTCCTAAAATAATGACATTTTTTTCAATGTTTATTAAGGTATCTGTTAATTAATTTCGTAATATTTATAATTTCAGGGAAAAGTGTACCTTTTTGACAAAGTCTTTAAACCAAATGCAACGCAAGATAAAGTTTACAATGAAGCCGCCAAATCCATTGTCACCGACGTTCTTGCCGGCTACAATGGAACCATATTTGCCTACGGACAGACTTCTTCCGGTAATATAAACATTTTAGCACTCTCTTAATCTCGTATGTTTTTTTTTAAACCAATCTAATTGTTTATCTATAATTAAGGTAAAACCCACACAATGGAGGGAGTCATTGGAGATCCAAACAAACAGGGAATTATCCCCCGAATCGTTAACGACATTTTCAATCACATTTACGGGATGGAGGAGAATTTGGAGTTTCACATTAAAGTATCGTATTTTGAAATTTATATGGATAAGATCCGAGATTTGCTCGATGGTAAGAAAATTTCTTACTAGTCTCAAAAGTAAAAAAATCAATAATCCCTTTGCTCAACGTTTTCTTATTTTAATTTCAGTCTCTAAGGTCAATCTGAGTGTACACGAAGACAA
This sequence comes from Cecidostiba fungosa, assembly GCA_900474305.1. NCBI lineage: Eukaryota > Metazoa > Arthropoda > Insecta > Hymenoptera > Pteromalidae > Cecidostiba > Cecidostiba fungosa. Next base: position 43,634 of record UCOJ01000137.1, on the reverse strand, counting down.
AAACCGCGTGCCCTTCGTAAAGGGTGCGACGGAGCGTTTCGTGTCCAGTCCCGAAGAGGTGTTCGAAGTCATCGAAGAGGGCAAGTCGAATCGTCACATTGCGGTGACAAACATGAACGAGCACAGTTCGCGTTCGCATTCCGTCTTCCTCATCAACGTCAAGCAGGAGAACCTGGAAAACCAGAAGAAGCTGTCGGGAAAGCTTTACCTGGTTGATTTGGCCGGTTCGGAGAAGGTCTCAAAGACCGGAGCGGAAGGCACAGTGCTCGACGAAGCCAAGAACATCAACAAATCACTGTCGGCCCTCGGTAACGTCATTTCGGCTCTTGCTGATGGAAACAAAACGCACATACCATACAGAGACTCCAAGCTCACACGTATCCTGCAGGAGTCGTTGGGAGGTAACGCGAGAACGACCATCATCATTTGTTGTTCACCGGCTAGCTTCAACGAGTCTGAGACCAAGTCTACCCTTGATTTCGGTGAGATCAATTTCTTTGCTATTTTGATTCAATACTGCATTACAAAATATGTCTAAAATTAATGTTTTTCTTTTTACGAATTTGCGCAGGTAAGCGAGCCAAGACTATCAAGAACGTTGTCTGCGTGAACGAGGAGTTAACAGCCGAAGAATGGAAACGAAGGTACGAGCGCGAGAAGGAGAAGGCTGCCAGGTTACGCGGAAAGGTCGAGAAACTCGAGTCGGAGTTATCGCGCTGGCGACAAGGCGAGACTGTCAAACCCGAGGAGCAGGTCAGCTTGCAGGATGGTCCGGACGTCACCACACCCGTTGCACCTGTTGTTGAAGGTAATTTCAATTTTCTATTGTTAATTCAAACATATATTTTGAATAAAGAGTGTCAAATCATAAGAAATCCGAATTATGCAATAAATCTTGAAGAAGTCTTAAATAAGTCGAATAAAATTTCTAAGACTTCTAGTACTATTGATTTTTATTCTCAGTAGCTGTGTGTGAATAATATTACGCGCTATTTTAAGGCGTAATATGATATGATATCGTTATGCTGCGATTCTATACTCTGCTAGCACTAGTTATTCATAATTCAATGCGGCAATATGACGTAATACTTATATTATAAAATAAATTTTGTAAAACAAACTATTAAAGTACTTGCTAAAGAAGCAAAATTGCTTGGAATTGCAGTCAAGCTGGACGACGGACCAATGCCTGCGACACCGGGTGGTGGTCTAATGGCCGGATCGCTGTCGAACGAAGAGCGCCAGAAATTGGAGGAGGAGCGCGAGCGCCTGTACCAGCAACTCGACGACAAAGATGAGGAGATCAATCAACAATCTCAGTTCGTAGAGAAGCTGAAGGAACAAATGGAGGAACAGGAGGAGTTGATCGCGAGTGCACGACGCGACTATGAACAACTCCAGCAAGAGATGAACAGGATTCAGCAGGAGAACGAGAGCGCCAAGGAGGAAGTTAAAGAAGTGTTGCAGGCTCTCGAGGAACTTGCGGTCAATTACGACCAAAAGTCGCAAGAGGTGAGAATTCTTTTATTCGTTACAGATTCGTGTAACTGCTGCATCATGTGTGTTGATCTTGGCTAAGATAATTGTTTTTTTCTCAAGTCATTTTTTTGTGAGAGAAATTATGAAGGGATAACGCTTGTAGACGTGTTGTAATGAATAATGAGCACAGAAGTGAAAGTGTTGAAATATCATATACATTTATATAAATCCATTGATCCAATCATGTTCATGCATTTCACATTATCTGTTCTATTATTAATCGAACATCTACTTATTAGTTTTGAACGATAATATATTTATTTATTTAAAAAATTACTACCTAAGCAATCGCGATTTAAGAAATTCAATTTAAGCTCACTAACAGATCACGCGAATTTCAGTTAATTGTTTTTCTTTCTACAGTGAATAAAGACAATTTTATTTCATATAACGGTATACATTAAGGTCCGTCTTTACATTCGATATAGTACTAAGAGTATATATATATAGTAAATAGGGAAAAACTATGACTCCGTTGCTCCACTTATTTCAAAGAAATCGTTTTATATTTTTTAAATTAATGTTTTAATTTAATACATTTAAAAAAATGCATGGCTGTTACTTGCATCAAAATTTCATTATTATCTGATTAATTTTTTGTTCGCTTTTTAGTGGTTTGCATAGGGTAAAGCGACCAGTGAATCGATATTTTTTGATTTTCAAAGTAAACTCTTAAGTATAATCTTCTTATTAATTATCGTTGAACAGATATTGATAAATCAACAAATTAAAAATATGTTTCCCTCATCTTGACCATTCATCACATCATTTATTTATGCAATCATCCAGCAACGTTTCAAGAATAACGGTTATTACACATTCACCATAAGAATCGCAAAAAAATTTCTATTGATACCCTGGTCGGTCGCCCCTATTAACATGTAATTGTAAACCATGTTCCATCAATATCAAGGTGGAGGTAAAGAACAAGGAGCATGAGGCGCTGACGGAGGAGCTGCTGGCGAAACAAGCCGCCCTCAATTCGACGGCTTCAGAATTGCAGCAGTTGCGTGACATGTCAGCTCACCAGCGCAAACGCATCGCTGAGATGCTGACGAACCTGTTGAAGGATTTGGGCGAGATCGGTGTAGCCATCGGCGGCGACGAGAATCTGAAGGTGCTGCCCGACAGTAACGGCAAGCTCGAAGAGGAGTTCACCGTAGCCAGGCTCTATATCAGCAAAATGAAATCCGAGGTCAAGAACCTCGTGCAGCGATGCCAGGGCTTGGAATCTTCTCAGAGCGATTGCAACAAGAAGGTAATTATTTTTAATCATTTTGATGCTTTCTGGAGTGTTATGAGCCCGGTTGTCTGATTCCCTTTGTTGGCGTCCACCAACCATAATCCGATTTGAATTCCTCCAAGAATTCAAGTTGGATGGTCGTCTTCTTGATCTTTGAATTTTAATTAGATTGAATAGAATTGATTGAATACAAATACAGTTGTACATTAACGACTATCAGAGATGTGAATAGTTCAGCGCTCAGAGGCAGAATGAACAATGCGGGGCCTTAGCGCGGGCCCCTTAGGTATACCTTAAACTAGTGATTTTCTCCTTTTTTTCGTGAACCTCAAAGTGTATGTAGAGCTTATCGATTTTCTTCCTTACAAAATATTACTTTCGCTTTCATACAGATATTTCTTGTTCTTTATCAATTTGAATACCTACTCTCGCGTTTGAGTTACCATTTCTATTCCGCGTTCCGTATTATACGAACTGCGCATGAACTCGACGTCAGTTCATAACATGAGATTAGATCGGCCGAAGACATTTTTACATTGTCTTTTAATTTTTTTTTTAGGTATCGGAGTACGAGAAAGAGCTAGGCGAGTGCCGTTTGTTGATCTCTCAGCACGAGGCGCGCATGCAGACTCTGCAAGAAGCAATGAAAGAGGCAGATGCCCGCAAACGTGCCTTAGAGGAGGACGTGGATGCGATGCGTGAGGAGTGTGCCAAGCTCAAGGCCGCCGAACAGGTCCAGGCTGTTAGCAACAAGGAAAAGGCTGAAGAAAAGGAAGCTGCCACCAAGATGAGGCTCGCTCTTGAGGAGCAGATGGATCAGTTGAGGGATGCGCATCAGAAACAGGTAATGTATTTGTTTTAAAGATGTGCTTTATTTCTTATTTGTCTAAATACAGTTATGAATCGTGAATTACATTGCATTTTAATTAATGTAAAACCGGAAATTGAACTAATTTAACGGATTTTAGGTTGCAACGTTGCGAGACGAGATTTCCGAGAAGCAAGACATGATTAGCGAATTAAAGGATCTGAACCAGAAATTCACTTTGGCGCACCAGCAAATGCAGGCTGATTATGAACGACTGAAGCAAGAAGAGGCCGATAAGTCTGTTAAACTACAGGAACTCTACCTAATGAATGAGCGGCGCGAACAGGCAATTAACTTTTTTTTTTAAATTGAAAATGATAACATTTTTCTCAATTTTATAACCAAAATAATATTTCTTGATGTAGGCGAGGAAGGATCTTAAGGGATTGGAGGACACTGTTTCCAAAGAACTACAAACCCTGCACAACTTACGAAAACTGTTTGTGCAAGATCTTCAGGCTAGGATCAAGAAGTCAATCATTGCTGAGGACAACGAGGACGATGGTGGCTCGCTCGCACAGCGGCAGAAGATTTCGTTCTTGGAGAACAACCTTGATCAACTGACAAAGGTCTTTAAAACAAAATTTAACTGCATAATAAATACTTAGGTAATTATTTCCAAATTATAAACATATCTTATCTATTTCAGGTGCACAAGCAACTGGTGCGAGACAACGCCGATCTGCGCTGCGAGCTGCCTAAACTGGAGAAGAGGCTGCGCGCAACAATGGAGCGAGTCAAGGCTTTAGAGACAGCGCTGCGTGATGCTAAGGAGGGCGCGATGCGCGACCGCAAACGTTACCAGTATGAGGTCGATAGAATCAAGGAAGCTGTGCGACAGAAGAACTTGGCGCGCCGTGGACCCAGCGCTCAAATCGCCAAGCCCATCAGGGCTGGACAACACCACGTGGGCGGTGTCAACGCTATAAGGACCGGCAACCGTGGTGAGTGAAACGGTACGGTAAACATTTACAGCTTTTTCTATTCATTTTTTTTAGTTTCGTTTTGATACTTTTCAATATAATTTATTATAAAAATATAATATTAAAAAACAAACAAACAAAATTCTTTTTGTCGATAACATAAATCGGATACTTACATATTTTTATTAAGATCACATCACAATGGTACTCATAAATACACGAGCTTTTAACAGCATTGCACATCTTGACAATTTTCTGTCGCAAATTATTAGTTTCTTTTTCACGTATTACGTTTGGTTTTTTTGTTTTGCTTTCATGTATTCTTCTTCCGCTGGTATAGACGTGGACATCAATCCGCGCTCGTGAACGTGCACGATCGCCGAAACATAGACAATGCCAAAACGAACTTGTCTTCACTCTTTTACAGAAATCGAGCGCAAGAGTGCTTTTGCAATGGACGATAAGAAAATAATTCCAGAGATGAATCTTATTTATAATTCGTACACATAAACGAAAAAAAAGATATGAAAAACAAAACAATGCTGCGATGCTCTAGATATCAAGAAGTTTAAGCGGAAGTACTATTTACGCAAACCTATTATAAATATTAATTATTATTATTAATGATTACTATTATTAGTACTATTATTGATTATTATTAGTACTATGATTATTAATTATTAATTATCATTATATTAATTACTTTATCGCAATTATTACATTAAGGTAACACATTCACAACGAGCACCGGGTCGGTTATACGTTAATGTTAGCTGCATTATGTGCGCGTCGCGTTGTATTTCTGTAACGAGACTTGGAAATGAGCGCGCGCTCAGGTGCGATCCAGGAGTCCTGTGCGTTACACGCCGTCGAAAAGCGCGCGACCGTAACGCGCAGCGAGTGAGTGTACTACTGCTGCATGTCCTGTCGATTTGTACATAGTTCGTTTTTTGATAAATTATTATTCTTAACTATTATTTAATTAAAGTATATGATGATGATGATGATGATGATGAAAAAAAAGGAAAATAATCATAAGAATGAAAATCATGCAATGTGCACGAAAGAAGAATAGGACTGTAATGACGTTTGTGTGTGAGCTCGTCTTGTCTTGTTGTAAATCGAAAGCAAAACAAATGCCCAAACACACGAGGTTTAATAGAAAAAATATTAAGAAAAAATACCGTAATATAGCTGAGCTATCAAAGCTGCATTTCCGTTAAAGCTTTTATTCACAGCAATCTTTGACACTTCTTCGATCGCTTTGTTCTCATACGTATATATTATATATGAATCGCATGCAAATGTATATTCTTGTTCTTTCCTTCGATTTAAAAATGATGCACAAGGCGCAATATTTATACCTCGGCGAAGAAAAGTGGAAAATTAATTAAATAGTGTAAAACGATCGAAGTGATCGAAGTTGCGTCGCTTGGTGTGTAAAATTAATGTCATGGTGATGACATACAGGTTTAAAAAGGCAGCTTTTTTAATGATAAAAGAACTAAAAAACGGTCGCCTGCGTTCGTTAGAGTCGACCATAGACTCGTCAGAAGAAAAGCGAAAAACACTCGTCGTTGTCGCCGTTTGGAGGGTTCGCTTGACGTCACGGTCAAGTTTGGTTAACCCATCCATCGCCTTTTCTTTCTTTACACAGACGAGGGACAGAATAAATAATGTTCTTCGAGGCGATTGTCCTAAGGTCGGCTGCGAAGAACTCGGGCGCGTGTAAATGTATGTAATAATGTTGAATTACCAGGTGAGGATCAGTCGCTTTCGTCCACGGAGTTTTGAAGCGCACACGTCGTCGTTTACTGCTATCGCGCGAGCGCTTAATGACCCGCTTCAGTTCCTACACACGACTTTGCTACGCGACCGCCTAACACGTTGTATTTCGAAGTGCTATGCGTTTCGGGATGATATTTTTTTTAACTGTATTATCTGTTTTTGTCCACGATCACGCCTCTAGAGAATCAATTGTAATAACTTTTAATCCGCTTATCACAGTTTATATATATATTGGAACCACGCGTGCGATGGACGCTTTTCTGTACACGATGTTATATGTACTATGTATATGTATTTACCGCAAGTCGGATTCACCCGAATTTGTCGTCGAATTCACTTGTACTTGATCTTAATTGTATGTGAGAGTATAATTTTCCAGTTTTTGAAAGCGATAAACTAAACGACTGATCTTGCTACGAGAAAGCGTATATAAAATTTTCTGTAAAAATGAAAAATTTCACAAGGCATATAAGGAACTTCAGTGCAAAATGTTCAAATGAACGGGGTAAAAGGGGATTCGACGTCAAGTCCGGATCGATCGAGATGCCGTCGCAGCCCCTTCTCTTTTCGAAGACGAATAGCTTTCGTCGGCAGAAGCTATAGCCTTATTTATAATTTATTATGGTAAATAATTCTCGAGCCACGTACTTGAATGATACGATGAGTATAAATATATTATTACGATTTAGCGATGAATGCAGAGGGAAAAGGTCTGGAACGATGCAGTAGCCCCGATCGTATTATGATAGTCGGGTGAAATTCATAGTAGAATCAATGTCAATTTTGAAATATTTATTTTTAATTCATATTGTAACACTGCAATGTGCTTAATAAATATTTTGCAAAAAATGAGAGCCTTGATTCTTCAAAAATTGATTTTTCTTCACCTTCATACACAATATTATGCCATTCACTTGTATATTGTATATCTACCAAGTCAGCTTAAGATGTATCTGTAAAATTTTCAAAGTAAGCAGTGTGCAGTCGTACAATTAATCGTACATTTGAAGAAAAAAAAAAATATTTAAGACAACTCAGTTACATTTTTCAAGAGCAGCGTACGACACCAATAGAACCCGAGATTCTTTTCCCTCGGTTCAGAATAGCAAATAAGCTCACACGCTGCTATCGGAGGAGTTCCAATATAGTCTCTTTTTCTGAAAAAGCTCATCTTTTATTATACATGAGCCTCGTCGTGCGAGTCTTCTTTTACCGCTTCGCTTCCTCCAAACGCGATCGAAGGCCCACGCTGTAAATGATGTGTCTTATTACGAAAACAAAAAAGTGATTCACGCCTTCGATCGATGCGCGTATTATAATGCGTAACAAGATAAACATAGAAGGCATTTTTAATTTAGATTTTAAGTATAGGCGTGATAATTGATAATCTCGAGAGAACAGCCTTCGAAGAGAGTAATGCAAATCATCCCGAAGATGATTGGAAACCAGAAGTGAAAGATCTCTCGACTCACTAAAGATATAGCGCCAGCTCGTAACTTTCTTTGATCGATTTTCAGTTTTGACGACGCGTGGTGTTGAATGAAAAACACTCCGTTTTTCCGGCTTGTATAGCAACGTGTCTCCTTTGTGATAATAGCGCGTCCATGCCAACCCATTTGCAAAACTTGCACATACACCAACACGCGAAGATTATATAGAAAAAAAGAAACACACAACAGGCAATCGAAGCCTCGTTATAAGCATGCGTTTTTTCCAGAGTTTTTCTTGTGAAAAATCTGTTACGGAGAAGAGAAATTCTCCTAAATGGTGTGATCAAACGCAAACGAAACAATCGCCTAATCGATGTGTGATCAATAGATATACAATATTAACCGTGCACGTCTGCTTCTGTGTGACGAAGAACAAAATGACACGGCAGCTGCCTTAGCGAACTAACTTGCGTTATTGTTATACATCTCGCTCTTTTAAGACGGCTCGACGAGTTCATTGTTATATCTAGACTGTCAGGGTGTCTGTCATTACCGATATTCACAAAAAGCATTATTCGCTACGATCTAAATCACGCAAAAAAAATTAAACAAACAACAATAGCACTGCGTATATCGACGAGTCGGTGTCTCATTGATGTCTATTTAGAGTGCGTAATGTGGTTAGACTCGAGTTCAAACTGCGAAAGTCTGGGCGGATAGCAGAGCTTTCAGAGATTAAGTTTTTGAAGTCGGCGCTCGATAAAACTTGGGCCCAAGGTAATTTGCGGAAAGTGTGCAGCTAAGCGTTGTATAGGTATAGGCGAACGGTGCAACGGTGCAATCACGATTTTTGTATATAAAACGATCTTACACATTAGGTATTTAATTTGGGATTTTTAATTTTTGTTCTCGAACGTAATGAGAACGTATATAATCTTGAAACTCCATATTGCATTTTACGTTTCTAAATGATTATAAGACTAGCCTTCAGACTTTGAGAGGACTTTATAACAATGAGATATTTTCTATATTACTTAAATTTTATAACGCTCTATCTGAACGTACAAATCTAGTTGAAAAATATGTCTGCACGCTTTCCTGAGAATTGCCCGAGCTTCAGTAAGTCAAGCGGATCAAGTTTTCTCGAAAAGTGTCTCAATCTTCTACTCGTCCGAGACTGGCAGTAATGCGCCAGCGAGCTCTCCGCTGACTCTCTATCGAGAAAAAAGTTTGAGAGTGAGAGTGCTGAGAGAAAAAAAAAGAATTGCGATTATTTTTCATAAAAAGAAATCACACAAACACACACGCGAAACCTTCTAGAAAACATAACATATGCATTGCTCAACTTGCTATACTTTATCAGTGAATAAACGATTGTGATGTGAAAGCGTGAAGGAGGAGGTTGCGTATTGATTTTGAAATCGGCATTTGTCGTTGTAAGTTGAGCGTTATTTTTCGTGTATTGATTTAATATTATTAATTGTATATGACTATTAGGTTATTAATGTATTATTGCGTTAAGAAGAGAATATACATTTGATTGCCTTGGAATGATATTGATGTGAAATTTTGTAATTGAAATGAACCTCCTTCGGAGTGAGAAAGTGAAAGATGAGAGAGAATATGATGAAAGTCGAGTTAAGCGACGCTATGAATTCTCTAGGATAGATCTATTTAGATTGTACATGCAGGGTGTAGAGAGGCTGTAGCTATGAAATACTATAAATTGTATTACTTACTACCATTGAATTAAAAATTAATTTACGACAAGAAATGCCGCATTTTCATTTAATCGGCACACTCCGATCCAATTTTTATTTTCTAATATCATTCATAACGATATCAATTTAATCTTTCATTTTTATCAAATGAGGACGAAACGGAAGATCAGGGTCGATGTCCAAGTGACAAAGTAGGTAAGACTCATTCGTTATTCCTTTGGGCTTGAGAAACCTGCAAAAAATTTGGCAAATAACTTATTGTAAGTCATGCTTATATACGTATGTAAAACTTCTATAAAAACTACAGGAGTTTACCGTTTCACGGGACCCGGTGGTTCCAGTCTCTTGCAATCTTCTGCTTGATCATATTTAGTCAAGTTACCGAAATTCTTCGTCAAATCGACTTCCGGCAGCCATTTATCTTTCCTGATAAAACACAATAAGTACAACAACCAAGTACGATGATAAGCATTCGATTGACTAAACGCTGAATGAAAATAATTATATATAGAGCCAAGCCATTTGTTTTTAGTCACGAGCTCAACGTTGCATTACCACAAAGCAATATAATTAGTTTTGCGTCAATTCGTGCGTATGTAAAATTAGGCATGTATGTACATACCTTGAGCTATAAGCTCGAGTTCGCGGTCCACAGACTCCCCGCGGAATGACCCGGAAAAACAAATCGTTCGTGGTCGTGTAGTTGCCGTGAAAAGCCTCGCCGTGATGATCAATCAAGAACTCTGCTCCAAGTCCTCGCTGCGTCACAAATATACGAGTAACTCATTATACGTTGCTTTTAGCACAATAGGTATTTTTATTAGTTGTAAAACGTAAAATTAAAATCTTACTTCGGCTTTGATCTTGTTGTCCTTCGCAGCAGTTTTGTCATCCTGCAGATAACCGTTGAGCTTACAGGTGTAGGTCTCGTCGTAAATGGTGTGCCAGTCATCCTCTGGTGGTTCGTAATTTGCGCGTCTCTCGAACCAGTCACCCACCAGTACACCCGAGTTGTATCTGCACTTGGTCGGTTCCGCGCCAAATCCTTCCTTGACTAATCTATGTATCTGTGATTGTTGATGTCTCGTTGAGGAGCATATGAGATCGCACTCGAAGTTCATCGAGGCCATATTCTAGGTGTGATTTAAAGTGTCATCGCCGACGGTAGGTAGTATACTAATAGTAGATCATTTTAAACCTATAACACACAAGAGCCAAAAAAAGGATAGCCCTATGGGCGACGTTAGGCATCAGTATATAGGTATATAATGGCAACTTCTATTTACCCCACTCCTTCATTTTGCAGACAACGGTCCCCACTTTTCGGACTAGCAGAATTTGCACATGGAATTTCGTTGGTATGATTGGAAACAAAAACGGAGCGGGTTTGGTTCAAGCTTGAGGTTTAGATAAAATAAGAGCAATATTCGTTTTAAAATTTGAAAAAGTTTATTCATTAGTTCTGTAGTTTTTTTATTTATTATTATTATTATTTTTTTTTAATCAAAACTACACCAGCCAGTAAAATCAAATTGATTTTGCAGTACCATAATATGTAACATAAAAAATTGGCTATGACGATAACGTATGTACATATGTAGTACCTAAACTTTTGAGTCAATATAAATGGCAGTATGTTTTTCTATATTCTATTATTGAAATATCATAATTAAAAGAGGAAAAATAGTATACACCAAAAGGAAAAGATTGTCAATAGAACAATCTTCTGGGCAGTCTTTGCAGTGGTAACAAATTGCATTCGTATAACAACTTAATTACGTATGTTACCTACATAAAGTTACAATTATTTAGTCAACAAAAATTACAATTTCGCGACAGGAAATATCGATCACTGGAATAGCCTAACAAAAAGCAACGTATTTCAGTTTGAAGTCGGAATTTCTTGTAAGTAATAACGAAGTTTCCTTTTAAATGCTAGTCCCAACGTAACTTTATGCCGCCTTTATATTACACGATTCGGACATCCTGCACTGGGCGTTTTTGTCTGCAAAATGTCCAACAACTGAGTGGCAGTTATAGTAATTAATTAAAAAAGTAATTTACTATTCAAGGTTTGTTAATTGAAAATTTCAAATACTCAAGATATTATTCAAAAGGAATATCATTAGATTAGAATTTAAAAATCTATAAACAATTCAAATCAACAATTTAATAAAACGAGATTTCAAATTTTCGTATTAAAAAAACCTCTAAAGAAAAAAAAAATTAAAGAAACAAGGCAAACAAGAAAAGTAAAGTTGATTGGCCTTTTGAGGCGTTTATGGCATTTGTTAGCCTACAAATATAGTTTTATAAAGACAATATTAGTACTTGAATAGTAACATTGTATCACACTGATCAATTATATTAAGAAAAACGTCATTCACCTGTGAAATACTCCACTTTGGCAGTGTACAAATGGTAGGTATATTGTTCAAACACTTCATAAAATTTTATACTTTAAATTTAGCTATGAAGTTGATACATACATATATTTACTTGAATTGTTATTTGGAAGATAAAATAAAAGCCTATATTATTTACAGAACAGATAATTTCAATGATTTGTGACGTCTGATAAATATAAACATACATATAAGAATTATGTATTAAAACGACTATTTTCGTATGATTTACGAAGTAAATATGTAATATATCTATTTTTTAAACATAACCAGAAAATCAAAATGTCAAAAAATAAACGAACATTAAAATATTCTAGAGTATGTCATAAAAAGAAAGCACAATTGTTTTATTAAGTAAAGTATTTATCAACTTCATAGTTTAATCATTTTTAGACTACTTCGTTTGGATAACGAAAAAAGCTTTAATATAGACAATAAAAGTACATGTAATAATTAACGGCAAAGCGTCAGTTGAAATTTAAAAGAATGTCCTTTTTTTGGGAAAAGAACTCTACCTAAATGAATAAAAAACATCTTTCACTATCCAAAAAAAGTTCATAATATACACCATTTGACAAATGCCAGCAAATTCATTCAAGATTTCAACAGGATGGCACATAACACTACCATATTAAAAATGAGAGATCCACAGAGCACGACCGGTAGCCAGGCGGGATTGGTGACTATTGTCGTGTGTCCACTGCACTGGGTCTCATTTTTTATATGATACTGCAATGCATCGGCATAAGCCGTATCGTGCATCATCTGGTGGCACCTGGGTGAGCAGTTGTTGCGCCTTTTTATAACACCAGCGACAGAACTCCTAGCCGAAAGCGGACTCTCAGGACGAGCGAAGGAGCATTGTTCAGAAGCGATGGAGCATTGGTCGAACTCGTGAACCGAAGGCTCGCAGGACGGACCATAGTTCGAGCCCGACGAGCCGATGCCCGAGCTCTGGCTCGAGGAACGGGACAACGTAGGCGCGTCGATACCCGCCTGCCAGTAGCCACCCGCAACCCATGAAGTTTGTGTCACTGAACGCAGCTTCGCTGGTGCCAGAATCGAACGTTTCTGGCCGTAGCGTTGCTGCTGCAGCTGTTTGAGGCTAAACAGGTCCGGTGAGGTCGTGCCGTAGACTTTTGTTTCGAAAACTTTAGGCGAGTGCAATGGCGAGGCCTTTGAGTGTGTACCCAGAGAGAGGGAGTTTAGACTCGTAAGGCTGTCGTTCAGAGAGTAGTTCTGACTACCGGGGCCTTTCGAGAACAAATGTTCGTTGGCTGGAACAAAGGTCGACGCTTTGGAAGAGAACTGGTTTGGTGGAGAAAATCGACTTCCTTCGAGCGAGCTAAATTTGAAAGAAGATAATGAGTATGTTTTTAATTATTTAAAGAAACAAAAAATATTTGTAAATCCAAATACTTACCACTGAGGAATATTACTTGGCTTTAATGGAATTGGCATTTCTACAGCTGTAGGAGTCATTAGGGTATCAGTTATATTTACAGGGAAGTACAAATTTCTAACTGGCTCTTTGTTGCTATTCAATTCTTCATTAAGCAGTGTTGAATTATCTGGAGATCGAGATGTGTTTCTGTTTGGAGATTCTAATTTTTTAAAAGTCAGAGATCCATTTGAAATTGTTTTGTGCGATTGAAATTTTAAATTTGCTAAACCTACTGATGTACCCAGGGTTATGATCTGAAACGAAATATTGTGATGATAAATATTGAAAGACGTGCAATATAAGTTACCAAGCAATACTTACAAAATACTGGTACGCATTATCATTAATAAATACCCAATCATTGTTCATATATATTTTGAACATTTTTAAAACTGTCGTAGTTGAGAATGTTCGGACCCAAATAAGACAAGCCCATCCAAGTATTGGAAAAATATCAGACTGCCGTTTACCACTTGGGCCAGCTATACAAACAATTAGTTGCAATAGAATTCCACATAGTGGAAGATACCAAGCTTCAGTGAAATATATAGCTATTGAAGCAAGAATTGATAAAACAATGCGCAAGATTCTTTCAATTTTCTCTCGATTCTAAAATTAAAATACATATTATTAGCTTTATTAGGATATAGAAGCATACATACGAGATTTCAACTTACTGCAATTATTCTTTGAATAGGCTTCTGTTTATATAGAAGCATTTTGTATTGAGTAAGCCATACTCTTTGTTTGTGCAAAACAGTTTGTACAATGCTTTGACATTGCATACACAATGGATATTTCTTCTCAAAACTTCTCTCAAATCTTGCAAGTTGTTTATCGTTATATACATCAATAGAGTTTTCAAGTTCTCGTAATTTTAATAATTTGAGTTCTTCTTTTCTGTTACATTCTTTACAAAGGCTATTCTTATTAGTGTGCAAATCTTTTCTTTGACAATAAGTCTTGTGCTTAGAAGCTTTTTTGTCTATCTTATACTGCTCTGGTATTTCATAATTGTAGTCACCGTCCTGTTATGATTTTAATAAAGTTAAGTTTTTATTGACAAAAACCAATCAGACATTTTTTGCTGTAAAACTTACCTCGGAGAAGCCATTGAATTGTTGACAGGATGGGCACAGCCACCAATCCAGCAATCGCCTCTGGACTTTTGTATTGCCATTGCAAAACCAACAGTTGACTTTGACCGGCCAACGGCTCCTATTTGTTAATAACAATAAAAAAGCAATAGAATCACCTCTGTGATTAATTACTGTAACAACAAACACTGACAAAGTATACTCACCTTAGTTTAGAAAATACTGTGACACAAGCGACGAGTGTGAGGATAGATGCAGAGATCACAGGGACGAAGTTTAGAAATAGATTGGCGTCGATGTCCATTTTTTGTAAGTAACATTAAGCGAAAAGTTATTCTCCCGCCAAGCTGTCGAGCAAGCTAACCTCAAGTCAGGTTACTATCATTGTATAATCTGAGCGCGAAAGTAAGCTATTTTTATCACAAAATGTTTGCAAAGCACTATAACGTGTTTGCAAACAAACTCCGGCGTTGTTCACGACGGTTCTATCACAAAATTTGTCAATTTCATCCGGCGCGAAGGCTTCACGTGGTTAGTTTATGGCGCCGGAATTATCTCAAGATTTACTATACTGGTTTACAATATAACGCCTTTCGCAGCCGAATTGGACTACTGTGACTCCGATGCGCTATACCATGCATGTGTGATTGAGAGTAGATAATATAGGAATCCTTTTCATATGCAGGTATTTAAATTATATCTATAATATGTGGTATAGAATAGGTCTTTAAATTTAAATTTGCAGGTTGCAACGTTGAATAAATTCTGTCACAATTATCATAATTAATAATTAGATACAGCTATTAATAAACTAGACATATCGTAAGCAATAGGTACTTCCCTGACTCTGATTAGTGAATCGCATGAAGAAAGAGATTCCTGAGTGGTGGGTGTGCACCAGTATAATCATCAAGTCGTAATTTTTAATTATTTTTATTATTCTTATTATTGTACGTTTATAGCCCAATCAACATCTCTGGCAGTGAAACAGACTCTTCTAATACGGACGATAAGAATATGAGAACTTGAGAACCCGCAGATTGAAGAGTTCGAGGTAAAAAGGCATAGATTCATTTTTTAGTCTTTTATTTTTTATCAATTTTTTTTCATTTTATTCTTCAGAAGCCACGAGAACAAAAATTTTCGTGTAAGAAATGCAGATGCAGGACAAATCGTCTCGCGCATAGCGACGGCGCCGTCGCCGGCTCCTGACCGCATCCGTCCGTGGCGCCACCGTATGCCGTATCATACGACCATATATATCGTTATATAGTACGTTATACGTTATACACCTATATATATGCATGTGTGTGTTGAGAACTGCGACTTGCACTCGCGAAAGACGGAGACAGACAACGCCGCTCAGAGTGAGAGAGAGAGGTAGCTCTTGAAAGAGCAGTGTGCGCGCGGCTCAGTCCTCGCACACTACACTCTGTGAGCCAGTGAGTCTCTGCATCAGAGCCATCCGGTGACTCTGTCTCTCTCGGACACCATCGGCACGACTGCTGCTGCTGGTGCTTTTCTGGTTGTTCCCACAGTGCGCGCGATTGCTCCTGCAGAAGGTCTGCTTCTGCTCTGATTGCGGAGCTGCCGGTATCCGACTGTGTCTCGTACATTTCGTACTTATATATAGTGGTTAGTTTATACGACACTCGCTGCTGCTGCTATCTAGTATCTGCTCGCTACCCCTTCCCCCTCCCCGTCAGAGCAGACGTTCTTGGCCCCCGCAGCCGACACCCGTTGTGGAGAGGACCTGCTGCCTGCTTGCTGCTGCTGCTGCTGCTGCTGTGCATCGTCGACTGGAAGACTACTGCACCTGGCTTCGATCCGTTCGCGTGCACTCGTATATACTCTCGCACCGACGTACGTACTCTAATACTTATACGTATACATTGTCGTCGCAGTCGAGGAAAAGAGAGAGGGAGAGAGATAGAGAGAGAAAGAAGACAGTACAACGGCGCGGCTTCGGGAGAGTGAGGGGAGAGGAAGTGCACGGCTACCTAGTTTCGGCGCGAGACCTGCTGCAACCTTTTCTTCGTTTTTTCTTCCTTCGGCTCGTTTTTACTTGCTTCCTTTTCTCCCTCTCTCACTCGCACTCTGCGCACACGTATAGGTATCCTTCCTTCTCGTCTCGGTTCGGCTGCCGATCGCTCGCGACTGTATGTATATCCTTCTTCCTCTCTCGCTCGCTCCTTCCTTTTCCCTTGCAGTCGTGTGTATTATCACGTACTTATATGTGCATGGAGCCAAAGAGAGACAAAGCTGCAAGATAATCAACTCTCTCTTGTCCTCTAGTGCTTGATGGTGATCCTGTCTGCTGATAAAGTGTGAGAGCTGCTGTGCTCCAGGTTGAGCACTTCAGTGCTGATTGGTGTCTCCTGTTGCTAGGGAGGTCCATACACATGCTGATGCTGTCCCCTTGGTTCGTCTTCACCTAGCAGGCGGAGTGCTAACCAGCCTGCATCAGCTCTACGTGTGTATCAGAGAGGAACAGTGCCGCATGTGTCATCAGTGTCAATATCATTGGTTGCTGTGCCCAGTGCATACAGCAGAACTGATGTGCCAGGAGAAGCTGTCGCTGCTACTGCTGCCTCCAAACTACCTGTAATAACGACTCTCGTAGACCCAGCGCAGAGAGTGTGATGCCCGGGAGCCGCTCCAGCACGGACCCCGAACACAAGTCCCCTAGGGAAAGTGGTGAGGACTCCGAAGATGAGAGTGAAATCTTGGAGGAAAGCCCCTGCGGGCGGTGGCTGAAGCGTAGGGAGGAGGTATGTTTTACTCGCTTGCTTTCTATCAAAATATTATATCAAACTTTGTGCTACTGAGTTCATTGTTATCTTGAAAGAACTCCAACCTCACTTTTTCTCGCTCTCAGTGACACAAAAGTTCATCTACGTGATTTAAGGTCAATGAAAAGCATTCATAAAAAGTTGTATATTCTAAATTAATCAAATTAATTTCAAGACGACCTTCTTTAATGTGCATCATCAAAATTGAATATTTAAAAAATATAATGACAGTTTTATCAGATCATTCAAAAGGCTGGCTCATAAATGTCAGAAAGTCAGAAGCTAAGTACAGAAAAAATCCATTTCTTAAAGTTTCTTCTAAAAGTTTCATACTTAGTGCAAGACTTGTTCCAGTTTAATATTATATGACAACTCGCTATGTATGCAACTATCTGTCTATACTACATACACACATTAATAATTAATTTACAGCTTGATGTTTAGCAGCAGTTGCAAAGATAACTTGTGATCTTCCTTTCATTATTCTGTTTATTTTTCCACTGAAGTGTTTACAATTTGAGATATTACATAAAATAAAATTGTTTTTATCAGTTGATTTGAATATACCAGTAATCTCTTTGCAAATACAAGTCTTGAGTAGAGTTTCATAGGATATTTATTGGATATAGGAGTTTCAGTGATCATCACCTTTTCAAGGTGATGATCACTGAAACTATCAAAATTAACCAACTAAATTATAGCTTAAAAACACTCCGACAAAGCGTCTATTGCGTCATGGCTTCTTTCAATAACTAGTTAGTCTATATAACTAATGCCAATTTTCATTTGCTCGTCGTCTTGAATAACTGATTTCAATTTCCATTCTAGAATATTTCGCATTAATCAGAAGCTATCAAAGATCATTCTTATCTTATACGATTTTTTTCAAATTTCTACTCGGGGGTAAAAACATCATCCCGTGTTTATAAAAGTGCGCTACGCCGCGTTCAGAAACGAAAAGGCGAAAACAGGTGTTTACGAGTGATTTAGGTGGCGCCAAGTTCTAAATTATCACGGCCCGTCAGTCTCTTGCATTAAAATCTTGGCAGAATGAATTCCGTCTAGGTTTTCTATTTTCCGAAAGAGAGATCTAAAAATACGCGCGTCTATTGGAGAACCTGTCCGTTCATCCATCGGCGGTATCTGAACGCTTTCCAAACTTCTCGGAATTGATTAATCTCGTCGATGCATATTTGTAAAGACTCTTCCTATTTACCAGGCCCATCTTCAAAACCAATAGATTCAATGCCCCCTTGCAATTTTTATGCATCATTTGGATATGACCATTGTGTGCTAATTATCGAATTTTACTTTCAGGTGTACGTAGGTTCCAAGTCAACGTTGAGCGATGGCACAAACTTCAGTACGTTGAAGAGCGCCGACAACGAAGTATCTGAGTCAGAGGTACGGATTACTGCTGCTGCGCTGCTGCTGTTGCTGCTGCGTAGCAATGATCTAGCGGAGGCGGAGTTATTATCAATTGATACCGGGCAAGATAAAATTGCGGGGAAATCTCGATTTATAGATTTATTCGTCCCGAGGGTCTTACATACCTACATTCGTGAGATGTCGATTTCAGATTTTTTTTATGGCATGTGATTTACAATGAGGAAAGATAGGGTTTGTATCTAGTATATAAATCTTCATCGTAATCAGCAAACAAGTTTTATCTGAATGCAGGGTTCGACGAGCTTTTTTTACAAACTTTTGATGATGATTATTCAGTCGACAATAGTATATAGAACATTTAAATTAGTAACACATTCAAGTGATTTTCGATATTAGATTAAAACTTTCAAGGCTTTCTCTATACTCGAGAGCAGACACGCGAGTCAGGACAGACGCCTCTGCTTTTACAACTAATTGCAGCTCATTCAATAATATTTTGAAACGAGTTTGCTCTTCCTCCCACTGACGACAGAACACTTCCGTCATCGTCTTCATTCTTCGTCTCGCTAATCGCGGCAGCTCATAAATATCAATCCGCGAAAATACGAGCCCCTTTGCTTGACACACATTATACAAGCTTGTCTCGGGATGAGCAGCTGGACGCACGCAATTTTCGGAGGGAGCCGCTACTCGATTCGTCGCTGTATTATGTCTCATCAACGCGCTCGGCCAGAGATAAAGAGAAAGAGGCTGCGTCGCCTATACCGCTCGTTCTCTATTCCGGCTGCTGCTGTGGTCCCCTCTCAGCGTGCGGCGCTGAAATACTTGGCAAGGTCACATCCATGTAATGGCAAACGAGCATGAAAGCGCTCCAACTGCGTTGTTGCTCGTGCGCGCCTTTGTTAAGTATATGTTACAGCGTGACGAGCGATTGCCGTTTACCTCATTACAATACATTTCTAGAAATAACCAGGCGGAGAGTGTGCTTATATGTATGTACGCGACTCAGTAATTGTTGAAAGCAAAACGAAACTCTAGGCTGTTTGGCAGCTAATTGATGGGTGCGATGTTTGAATTGTCGATTGGCGGGACCGTTCGTTGATCGTTGGGTTCGAGGAAGACAAAACTAAGTGAGACCGAACTATATGAGAGCTTGATTTCGAAAATGAATATGATTTTAGAATAGATATATTTTTTAGCGAGTATTTTCAAGATTTGTTTTTATCTTCGAAGGAAATTGTAAAAATGTAACTTTAAATTCATTCTAAATCTTGACGCGAGTAATGAATTAATTAAAAGTATTACTGATTGTTATTTTGTCTGTGAATGCCATAGATGGAGCAGCAAGATTTGCCGGGAATAGACTGCGCCTACCTAGCCATGGATACCGAGGAGGGTGTCGAGGTCGTCTGGAACGAGGTGCAGTTCTCTGAACGTAAAAATTTCAAAGCACAAGAAGAAAAAATTCAGCTGGTCTTTGAGAACCTCACGCAACTCGAGCATCCAAATATTGTTAAGTTTCATAGGTATTGGACGGATACCCACAATGACAAACCTCGCGTAAGTTGCCTTACCTGTCTATATACATCTATATTTGTATACTCAAATAAGAAAAAGCTCTCGATGAAATCGTTGATAGATCAGAGGACGATCCATATTTTAACAAAATATAGCTTCTTCAAAATAATTACAATCATTGCAACGAGTTAAGAAATCTCGCGAGTTACTGCATCTAAATTTAACGTATCGACGATAGGTACATCTAGCCTATATACCTATAAATATAAGATGTAGGTAATGCATAACTCGGTTGGGCTTCTGATTTGCGTCAGAAAGATTAGCATAGCAGCTTTCTATCAGGGCTTTTTCTGTAGTCGAGCTTCTCGGTGAGTCGACGCTCAAATTTTGACTGTGTACCATACGACCAACACCCAACTTTGTTAACTATGGCGGCATTCGCATTCTTGCAGGTTATTTTTATAACGGAGTATATGTCGTCTGGGTCTTTAAAACAGTTCCTAAAACGAACGAAACGCAACGTCAAAAAACTACCGTTACAGGCGTGGAAGCGGTGGTGTACTCAAATTCTTTCTGCACTTAGGTGAATATAAATAGATGTACAATCTGTTTTTTATTCTTTGCATGGCTAAAGGAATGAAAGAAAGATATCGGACCGAAAAAAATCATTAGCATAAACAGAGCTGATGATGATTTCAGTGAAGGCTATGTTTGGAACTCAATGAACGGTTTTCTCGGCTCCGATTTCTTTTCAGCTCTTTAATCTGATCTTTTTATCTCTCATTTTACGAGCTATCAAAATGCTGTCGTTTACAATTATATGGAGTTATAACAAGGAGTTTATGAAGTTCTTACTTTCAAATTTATTTACCTTAAAATTAAATTTCAAGATAAACTTATTTGTCGAAAATTGCTTTTTCAGTTATTTGCATTCCTGTTCACCTCCCATAATTCACGGAAATCTGACATGCGACACAATATTCATCCAGCACAACGGTCTAGTCAAGATCGGCTCTGGTAAGTATTATTATCTCCGTTCAAAGTCTGATGAAACGAAAAAATTCGCATAATAGAATAAGAGAAAATTACTTCGGTCTGATACGCGACGCATAAATTTGCGTCCAAGCATGGCAATGAGACATGCAAAAAAACTGTTATCAATTGTGATACACTACTCTGTCAATGACATTCGTAAAACAATCCACAAGAACTTATAAAGTTAATAGGGTTGACTCGAGAAGTAAACAGCTTTTGATGTAATTGTTACGTCTATCCTTCACTGATGAACAATTCTAAATTCCTCGCATCTCGTCTTGCCATGTCGCTAAAGCAGTCTCGTTATAATCTATGCATGATAATTGCGAGAATATGAATAATCAGAGTAACTTGAGTCCCCATTCATTTAATATTACATAGGCTAATCTAAATGTGTAATGAACGATAATACAGCTAAGTCTTCAAGCTTCCTAAGAAGGAAAAGAGGATTTCGCCGTGTGCAGTGACGAGTAATCAATGGAGCTAGACATCTATGTGGAAGATCATCACGGAAGAAAACTGACACTGAAGTCTCTCTGGAAAAATTGGTTATGCTGGACAACTTATTGGAGCTAAGTAGAGTAAGCCAGTGAGGTACTTGTAACTCATAAGTTTAATACATATTATATTATACTGTTACTTGTATTGGTTTATATTTCGTCATTTTTCTTTCTTTTCTCATTTTTTTATTTCTATATACATTGCATTAAACTAAGAATAATCGTTTATGAGTTTAGGAGTCGATAACATATAAGGGCTCAAGTTACTCTTAGGATAAGATTTTCTTATACATTACCTTTTTTAACGACATTGCTCGAGAGATGGTAAACACGGTTGCGTAAATGTATTTGAAAAAATAAAATTTTATATATTATTTCAGTGGCACCAGACGCAATTCATCATCACATAAAGACCCACAGAGAGAATATGAAGAATATGCATTTTGTTGCTCCAGAATATGGAAGTAAGTACCGTTTTTAAAGTGAACATAAGTTTTATGGATTTTGGTCTCGAAAAAATTCTAGAAAATGCATTTTTTCATACATTTATAATAGTTTACAGATACAAATTATGAGTAAAATTTATTAACAAATAAAGTAAACAAAAAGTTATTGTTTTATTCATCCAAAAAGCATTTTGGTTAATTTTTTTTATTTCTCTACTAATTTTCTTGCATGAATTCTAATAATTTTCTGCTACTTTCAGATTCAGCAACACCTGCCATTGATATTTACTCATTCGGCATGTGTGCGTTAGAGATGGCCGCTTTAGAAATTCAGGGTAACGGAGACAGTGGCACTGTTGTCACAGAGGAAAACATCAACAAAACGATAGAGTCGCTGGATGATGCACAGCAAAAAGACTTTATTCGAAAGTGTCTTCAAGCAGATCCACTGAGCAGACCTAGTGCTAGGGAACTGCTTTTTCATCCAGTCCTCTTTGAAGTTCATTCATTAAAGTTGCTCGCAGCGCATGCTTTAGTCAATTCAGCCAGTACGATTTTATTTATATTAAATTTATTTGAAAATTGACATAGAACGAAACTAATAGTGTTATAATATTTGCAGCAAATATCTCTGAAACTATAACAGATGAAGTACTGCAAAGGCTATACGGTCCAGATACTGTTGTTGCTGAGATTAAGTATCAAAACAGGCCTCCTTATCAAATTCGTCTTAGTGATATACCTGTAGCAGAGAAGTTGGAAAAGTTTGTCGAGGACGTAAAGTTAGTACCTACTTTTTTTTAGATTTAAAACTATAAAAATGGAAATTTCATTGTATTTTTTAAAACTTTTAACTAAATTAGTTTCGTTTGTATCTAAAATAATTTGATGTATTTAATAGATACGGAATTTATCCGTTAACCGCATTTATGGCTAAGCTTCCACCGCCTGTCCGGCCTCGGGCGATATCCCCTGAAGTCACTGAATCGGTGAAGTCTGTAACTCCAGAGCCCGTTGACGTGGAGTCGCGTAGAGTAGTCAACATGATGTGCAACGTCAAGCCTAGGGAAGAAAGCTGCGAGTTACTTGTAAGTATTTACGATTAATGATTCAATATTCTTTTTCTATTTTTGTTGTACTCATGCATTTCTCATATTATTTTTATAGATGACAATATTATTAAGAATGGACGATAAGATGAATCGGCAGCTAACTTGTCCAGTGACACAAGCAGATACCTCAATGCTACTAGCACAGGAACTTGTACACTTTGGCTTCATTAACGAAGTGAGTACTGAAATCATCTCATATGTATTTAAGACAACTTAAAATCTTAACGTAAGTTTTGGAAAGAAATGAATTTAGAATGAAATGAATTGAATTTTACATTTTATTTACCAACAACGGGACTATTTTTAAACAATAATAGATAGCCATGAGTTATTTCAAATTCAGCTATTCGTTAATGCTATTTTCATTACTTTTAAAAATAAAGCAAATATTCAAAAACTTTGAACAATATTATTTTACTAACAAATTTTCAAGACTTTATATATTATTGTACTATAACATATATGAGTAAAGTCGAACCCAACTAAAATATCTACAAAGTCAAAATAGAAGAGCATGGTATTTATCATAATATTTTTAAACTATTATGCTTATAAAAATAGAAAAATATTTATGTTCAGGTATTGGACCAAAATATCCAGGTGCAGGTACACCCACCTACATAATTTTCATATCTTATTTTCATGAATTAAAGCAGCATTGAATGCTCACATTACATCACTAAAATCAACGTAGTAGACGTTCTATTTACAAATATTATTTTGCTTGCAGGACGATCGGGATAAAATAGCAAACCTGATCGAAGAGGCGTTACGCAGTTGTTTTAGCAAGCAACAAATGTTAAGTCCAGGTCTCGTTTCGCTTACGAACCTGCCCAACCAGACGACGTTGCTGCTGCCTGGTCCTGAGTTTCCACGACTTCAGCGACTCGAAGATGTGAAACAACCATCGCCTCTGAAGAATGTCGAACCAGCTACAAGGCCACTGTTACAACAGCAGCCGACACAGCAGCGACGTCATGAGCCCGATAATACGGAAGCTCAGACGATCGCGGGTGAGGTCGGCAGTTAACCACCGGCTTTCCACCGGTCCGTCTCTGTCTCGACTCCACTATTGTGCCACTTTGCACACTCCATGTATAGACTGGCTATGTATTTTTATATTTTAAGTAAGACGATGATAAAGAAGAATACGAGAAGAGAAATATTGATATACAAAGCGCTATCGCAGATTGTAGGGAACCGGAACTTTACATGTTTATTAGGATCGATACATAGTTATTATACAGTATCTAATCAATGCTTGATTTTTTAATTAATTATTAATTACATTCAAAATTAAAACAAATAAATAATCATATAGGGTTTATGTTTTAAATATTCCTAACAATTGTTTTAACGATTATCAAATTTCAATAACTATCGATCGATTGAAGGCTTAAAAAAGTTTAAAGTCGAAATCTATGCGAGTTTTCTATTGTAAAAATAGTAATGACGAAATAAGAGAAAGAGGAAAAAAGAAGGCGAAAAGCCCCGTGGTTTATCTTGATATTTACATTAGGTTTTTTAAAGTCAAATTTACGTTTCTTGTTATTTTTTTTTCGAACGATCAGTAGTAACCAAGTTCTAGAACTGTACAGTCCGATTTGAACGTTATTGAGATAAGTATAATTGCTAAACGGTCTAAAAATTTGTTTTGTATTTTAAGACTTTCTATGACCTCATTGTATACACAATTTTATTTTTATCAAAACAATTTTTTTACTGATTGATTCATTGATATGACAAAATTTCCTTTTAGTATCTGCTCAAAAAATTGTTTAAATAGTTAGTTCATCAATATTTTAAAAACTGTTAAAAGCTCAAGTATCAAACGTTCGAATTGATTAACAGTACTAGATGTAAATGAAACAGCAATAGGAATGGATTGAGGATATTTTGATAAATTATTTTCAAATCCATAATAACTTTACAGGTTTCGATTGCATTGCATAGTTAAAAAAGAAGCTTTAGACTTTTTAAATATTAAAATTGCTCGATAAATTTTGCGAATATTTTTTATGCTCTGAAGTTATTTATTAAGAATGCATTTTAAATATATGTATTATAAAAATAATTTTTGCAGCTTT
Organism: Cecidostiba fungosa; assembly: GCA_900474305.1. NCBI lineage: Eukaryota > Metazoa > Arthropoda > Insecta > Hymenoptera > Pteromalidae > Cecidostiba > Cecidostiba fungosa. The sequence goes on along the minus strand of UCOJ01000137.1, from coordinate 18,297 downwards.
TACATCAGATTAAATCACTTTGATAGAATGCTACGCTCATCTTAAGATAACGAAAATTAAGATGTTCGCATTGTTCCGTTCCAGTACATTACTTGTAAAGATTATCTTGTAAATGTACGGCGCTTTGTGCCGTCCTCGTTTTTCATAGAAAACTTAAAAATAATAATACTATTAATAACAAAATAAATAATGAATATTAATAAAGAAAGAGAAAAGAATAAGAGATAAAACAATCCGATGGATCGTAATAATCCATGTCTCGCACAAAGTAAATAAAAAAAAGAAACCCTCTTTGGCCGGCGGTGCGAATCGTATTAACGAAGTCGCCAAAAATGATATACTTGAAGTAAATAAAAAGCTATATACCACGAGTCTCCCGAGAGATAATTTTTACGGCAATAAAAATTGCCGAAGATAGTAGCCACGGGAGCGGCGAAAACTTGGGTATTATTGATGTGATGCAACCAAGGTTATTAAAAGAATTCCACGTTTTTTTCTTTGTCTCTTCCTCTTTCTCTCCTCTTATAAGCAAATATTTTAACGAGGAAGACAAGAACATCGTTTATCCGCTTAATTATTCAATCAAACGTTGTGATATAGATAAATATTACTTTATCTACTGATGGATACTGTACCTTCGTACGTATCAAGAAATCGCGAATTGACTAAATAAAATGCGTTATATTAGTAAATTAAATTCATTTATTCAGTTTCAGTACCCGATAAATACTTGACTGACATGATGTTTTTTTAAATCTTGTTAGCTCTATTTTAGATTGTTCAATTTAAAAATAATTTTTCAAATCCAGGTAAAATAGTGTAGAACCAGAGTAATAAAAGTTGGTATATCAATTAGTTGTAGCATACTTTAATATTCAGAAAAGTCGATGTTTTAAAGGAGGGCATACAGAGTAAGGAAGAGACAACGAAAAAGGAAGATCCTTGTAAATAATTATATTTTTAAGAAAATCTGTCAACACAGAAAACTAGTCATATAGTTATATTCGAGTGCTAAACGGACTAAACATACCGACCTCGTTACGTCTCTTTTGCATTTACAATAACACGCGCTTGGCCAAGATGGGAGAGAAAGAAAGATTGTGGAAAAAGGATGAAATGTGAAACGGAAACTGCGATCGAACGAGAATGGTAGAAAGATCGAGAGTGCGTGCATGAATGAGAGTACGAATGAGAAAAGGTGAGAGAGTGAAAATACTGCTTCATTTTCATACTTCTATCGAAAGAAAATAAAACAAATTGTCGCATTTTCATAAGAAAAGAGTATAAATAAAATACAAAACGGCTTACAAAATCTTCGACGATACTATGTGGATTAGCAGGAATATGAAGATTCTTGCTCTCAATGAGCTTCGACGTAGAAAAGATAGGCGCAGGTGAGAAAGAAACATTTTTGTTGTAAAGCTTTGTAATAAAAACAGAATTGTTTTGGTGGAAAGTAACGCAAGAGAGCGAGCGAGAGAAAGTACTGGGATATGTGAAAACGAATGTCTTTTTTATTCGAACTATGTTTTGAGAGCGAAGAATTGTGGAAGGGAGAGGAGTTACAACAAGCGACAACAGTGATACACAAATAAAATAACGTATGCCAGTGGCGCGTTTGCTTTCAATATGCAGTCTATTTTTTTCCTTTCTTAATTCATACATTAGAGCATTGGATGTTTCACACCCAAGAGGTTACAAAATTCATATAAAAACTTTATTTTTTATACATTGAGACGAATGTCATGCTAACAATCGAACAACGAAGGAATTTTTAAAAGATTATTGAAATCGATGTCGAATAATTGTCCTTTTGTAACTGTGTTCAAGCAGGTTGATTGTGTTCTCGATTGACATAATATTACACTATGTTTTTGTACATAGTTACTACATTTTTCATCAAGTATTGTTTAAAATATAGTATTTCAGTGAATTTGGCGAAGAAAGAACATTTTATACTTAATTTTAGAAAGAAAATTTATAATGAATCATGTAGGTGCATTTGCTTGAGATTGTTTGGTATCGCGATATTACATTTACAATTTCTATTATATTAATGATTTATATACATTTTTTCATACACTGATTTCAATAATTTTGTTGAAGATTTTTTCATTTTTCGTAACTTTAACGCTAAAAGTGATGTGCGCGCTGAAAAATAAAATATGGTTGTAAATTTAAATGTTTCAAGACATGTAAGTTTTGAAATTAACTCTACAGAAAATCGATGTTGTCCAATTATTATTTACATAATCATACATAGAAGCCGGGCAAAGCTTTTCACTCCGTACACAGTGAAAAGAAATATGTTCCAGTGTGATTTCTTTCTCTTATGTTAGAACGATGTAATATTATTTATTTTTTTTTCAAACAGTTCTGGGAGTCGAATAACTTTGTAAAATATATTTTTACTTTCTGAAGTTCCTTTTTCGTAAGTATTTTACAATTTAATTAAAAAAAATCTATACAGTCCTACTAAGCTACAATCCTGACACAATTTGACGATTACCTTAGATTTAACAAAATTATTTACAAGTTATTAATAAAATTGAAAATAGTCTCATTATACCCATTCATTACACATTTACATTGACATAGTTGATTTTTGCATATAAATCAAGCATAACAATATTTTGAAGTTCTATAATACTTTATTAAAAATGTTTGGGCTGTTCATATCATATAAGTGATGTATATTTTTGATTTATAAATTTTGATTTATAGTTTTATTCATACTTTTGATAAAGGAATAATAATGATATTTAGCTCACAAAGAATTTGACTTTTCAAACGGTATTCATTCAACTCGTTTCACGTTCCTGATGTAAATTTTAATAACGGTTTGGAAATGTCATTTGAAAGAAAATCTTTTTAATTTTTTATAATTGAAAAAACAATACGATTTTTGTATTCTTCACTTGTGGCTATTAGAGTACAATAACAATAATGGAAAAAGTTCTAACATTAGTCATTTTTTTAATTCCATTGGTAGAATGTTTCATCTATCGTTTTTGATCTTCATAAGAGTTCAACCAAGCCAGAAACCAGGTCAAACATAATTCGTATTTCTAAGTTAAAATGAATTATTGTTTTGACAATATTATACAATACATATCTGTGGCTCCGAGGCAAAACAATATAAGTCCAGTTATCGAGTTCTTGAGAAAAAAAAGGTTTTAATGTTCAGACTTATCCGTAAGATCGGAAAAACAAGGTGGGATGCGATACGCTAATATCAAGGTAAGCGTGCAAGAGTAAGGAAAACGGTATACAAAATATTTTATACGCCAATATGAATATAAAAATAATAAATGTATGCTTATTACGGTGTTCTGAAAGAAAAATTCACCATTACTGCGCAGAATATATAAAGACTATACGTTGGTTGAGTGCTAAAAATTTATATAAACTGCTTTTACCTTAAAACAGAATAAATCATTTTTAAGAATCAATTGAAAATTTTGTATTCGAACCGCATAAAATAAAAAAAAATTACGCTTTAAAACGAATAAAAAAAATCAAATCATGCATTTTTCAGAGAATTCTCCTCTAAATAAGAACTCCCTTTCAAAATAGAGTCCGAGTTCTAGAGCGTTCTATCATCAAAATGAAAATTGTGCATAAGGAGATTGAAGCGCGCACGCGGAACGAAAAGACGCGACGTCCCAGTCTGAAAAAACTTCACAAACATAGCTCTAGAGCACTATCCAATTGTAGCTTCGACTTTTCACATGCATTATACAAAGGCGTGCTCGTAGCTCCGACTTAAAAGCTCAGCGTGCATCTTTCCTTTGACTGCATACAAGTATACATTTACACAAAAAACAACAACGAAAATCAAGGGGCGCGGTAACGCTATAAAAAAATTAAAAAGTTTATATAATTTATAAAGCGATTAATCTCGCAACTAATTAAGGGATTAATCACGTGACCAAACAATTAATCAATCAATCGACTAATCACGTGACTATTTACGCGATTAACTTGAAATAATATTTGTATAAAATAAAATTGTTCAAAATTCAAAATTCACTGCAATAAATTATTTTTCTTTCAAGAGCACGCAAGATTCTTTTTAAATCTTCGACGTGTAAACGCGCACATTCCCTCATTTTTCCGAGTTGAGAATGGAGAATTAAAACAAACTTCACGCGCGTGTATACAACTCGAAATCGAATCGGGTGTAAATTTCAGTGAGATCGAAGTCCAGCGAAGAATCCGGAGAAAGTCTTCCTGAAAAAAGTTTATTCGAATAGACTGATTCTTTCGCACCGAAACGTCTTTCGTGTACTGAAAAAATCAATCGCAAACGTATACACACATCAGAGAGACGCACAAAAGAGAATCCAATCTCTCACGCGTCCTCCTTGGTGCGGTTGAGCAGATAATCCAAATCGTGGGATATCCTGTCCAGCATTCCGTTGGTGTTGAGCGTTTGATCGGGTAGCTGTTCAACAACGATTTCGTGTTGCCGACCAACCTTTAGCAGCACGTCCTCGCCGTCGGGCTGCTTGCGCTGCTCCATCGTGTTGGCAATATCGGGCATAGTCGTGGATTGACTCGTCGCTGTCACTCCACACGAGATCTTCTGCTGTGTCTCTACGAGAGGCGCGACCACGAGGATGGGGTGCGGGTGTTCCGCGTCGCCGTTTATCGCAAGGGTCACGTCCGGCATGGCCAAGCAGGTCTCGATCTGAGCGTTGCACAGGAGACTCGCTGGACAGTCTGGAGTTTGTTGTGGAGGAAGACGCTGGTGGGCTTGGAGCAGGTGTTGCTGCTGCTGCTGAAGGTGGTGTAGGTCCGGGGTCGTCGGAAGGTTCGACAGGCTCACGAGCTCCTTGTATGACTGCTGAAACGAGGTGTAAGATTTTTCGTTAGCATGTAAATCTGGAAAGCAAATGGAAAGCTTTGGGATAAGTTTATTGATTGTTCAAAATCACTGGGACGTCTGACCAACTTCGTGTGTGACTACTTCACTTATCTATTCGCAACTAACATCAGTATCAGCCATTCATTATTTACATTTGCTTCAATATTTTTTAAATTACTTATTGGTTGAGTGTAAAACTCTTTAACTTTTACTCCAAAAGCTCCGGCGGTGTATCAGCTGACAAAAAGAAAGCATATAAACCGATCTCATCCGGTATACTGCAAAAGTTGGACGTAAAAAGATGTCGAACCGCTATTTTTTTTAGTACAACAGCCATAGTTCCTGCCTATTATACCGGATATGCTTTATTGCGTCGCGCATATATCCCTTTGCCTATTTTGTGTACGAGTTATGTGGTACTGTAATGAGATCTTTTAAATGTATACCCGGTGTATATACTTCATTTTACGAAACGATTCTAAATTCCGGAACAGCAAAGGCCTGTGAAGCCGACGCAAAGTACAGGTGAGATTAATTTAATGTGCTTAATAAAATTTATCGATTCTCTCTCGCGTATAAAAAGTTTGGCCATGTGAAAAAATTTTCTATTCTGGCAGGTGGCTTCATCGCGTTTGAAACACGAGAAAAATCAAATGAAACTTTTGACATTCTCTTTGTTTTTAGGACTAAGAAGGTCGATTCTCTTAAAGTTAAAATTAGTAGGCGAGCTTTCGAAAGTCGCGGACATTACCATAATATTGTCAACATGAAGTATAGACAGCCCGCCATTTTCGATAAAGTTGAAAACTTTTCACATCGACAGGCATTATCGCGTGTCTGTTTTAAAATTCAAATTTTATTTTCGTAATCGGTATCGACGAATTCTCGAAAAGAGCCGTACGGATTAATAACGAGTATAATAAAGCGAATGATCGCTTAATTGAAAAACTTTTAAAGGCAGTCTTAAGAAGTTCGTAGAACTTTGCATAATCTTTTTCAAGTCACCCACCGCTTTCAAACTTGTCGAATTTCGAGATTCGGGTTTGCTCGTAATTTCTCACCCTGTCGCACACAGGCTTGTTCGCTGGTAAGAGCATTTTTTTAAACTTTACTTTGAACTAGTTAATTTCTGATTGATTTTTCAACTCAACGGCAATCTACATAATAAATAAAGGATTAACAAGCAAATTTATTCATCGGTATTAAATCGATAGCAAATTATTCCGTTATAGCTCGATTTATCATTATTCGGAATTCGAACCGAAACCCTCCGTAATCTTCCATCATCACTGTAATAAGATTTCTCTAACGCACTAAGCTCAACGACACCTGAAACCCTTTGATCTCGCGAACGCCGAACTCACGAAAATGGCCGCAAAATGCAAAACCCCTTAGGCGTGTAATCATCGCACCCTCGCGTTCACATCACGTACTGCATGTAGAGCTCCTCGAAGCAGCCGTTGCCATAAATACGCGGCGGGCGTCTTTCAAAGTTTTTCAATCTCCCTCAAGAGTCTCGCCGCTGCTCCAGAGAGTGATGCCTTCGCTTTGTCCCGCTATATACATACACGAGCTCTCGGCTGCTCTAATACAGTCGCACCTATCGTCGACTTAGTGTGCAGCTTACCATACCTGGCTGTGTATACGTTGAATTCTTAGGATGTGCATTTTTCTCTTCCGCAAAGAGAGAGAAAGCCGAGGGGTATATATAACTTGTCGAGGCGGACGTGCGAGCGCGAATTTTTGCAAGAAAGTGACTTTGCAGTCGAGAGAGATTATTCCTGTCGACTTGTCGCCCTTTTCATTCTGGGGCCTAGACTTGAAATATAACTTTAATTTAGCGGATGGCTCTTTTTGTTAAAAATTTACGATATAGCTCCAACGTACTGTTTCGGTATGACGCGCATGAATTTCGGCGTATAATTATATTTCACGCAGCTCCACGAGCCGTCGACTGGAGTTTTGGAAATTTCGCCGCCAACAATGGAATGCTATATTAATATGGAATACAAAGGTCAGCTGACTATATAAATACTGCGAAATTCCGTTATGTTAATCAAATTAGCGCACAATTCAATAGACGACAGACTGTGTAATATGCAATTAAGGTACAGCATATCAGCACTACTATAACAACGTTGTGCATACACCATCATATATATTAATAATAACATCAAGCGGACGCATATGGTATTGTTTTAACATCATTCGCAGTAAGTGCATCTAACGGAGTGCGTCATACGCTCTGCTTGTTATAAATTATATTATCTCGCTGGAGAGAGCGCGAAACACGGAGCATTAAGAAGCGCACTCTTCTTTGAGTAAAATCGCGCTCTGGAAAAAAAGTTTGCCTCCTTAGATACGTATATACTTATACCGCAGCCTTGTATGCAAGCAAAAGTTTTATTGCTCTATAGAGTAGAGACATAACTAATAATTACTGCCGCGAGCGAGTATACACAAACAAGGGCCGCGAGCAAGTACAATTTTAAAGATTCGCATGCACGAGTTTGTCCTCGGCGGATTCGCAATTCAAAGAAAATTTCCTCTCTTCAGCGTGAGATACGCTGAAAGTTCGAGAGTCGGATCAAGCAAGGAAAAAACATTCACGAATACCGCACCAGTAGAATCGCACCGAGTTTGCTCAGACGTACGCAGTAGCCCATTCATACGGAGGAAAGTCATTAAAAAGGGCATTCCGTTGAGCCTCTCCGCATGTATATAAGTATATATCAAAAAGCTCGCTCTCTCTCTCTCAGCCCCTTCCAGCAAAGTAATCCCTCACGCGAGGGAGAAACTCGGCGCCACGTGCGAGGGCCATCGCTCACCGTGCAGTGCTGCTGGCTCGTCGTCGTCGACGTCGTCGTTGTCGTCGCATGGCTGTTGGCGGCAAAGTTCCTCGGTAGTACAAAGCTGCTCTTTTCAGCCGGCTCGTACCTGCGCTGCTGCTGCTGCTGCTGCCTGTGCGGACTCAGCCGGCCGTAATTCTCGAGATGGATGTCGTCGACGTGGTGTATCTGGATCTCGGGGCCGACGATGCCAGCGGAGACGGCAGCGGCGTAAGCACCAGCCGCGGCCTCGTTCACGTACTCGCGAGCGTCGATGCCCACTGCGACGCCTCGAGCTTCCGGATAGACGGCCACCGGCTCGCAGAGGAGTAGCGTTGTGCCGCTTGGTAAGGTCGTACTGGTCGTGCAGGCTGCTAGACCTGGCCCTGACGAACACGAGGACAGCTCCTTTTCGAACTCCCGCTCTTTCGAACGTGCTGGAACAGACGTTACATTGAAAGATTAATTACATCGTTTCAATTTATTGCAGACACAATCGTATATATTAATTGCGTAGAGGATTTATCTTTAATTTCATGCAAAAGTATCGGCATAGGTATAAAGCGTTTATAGCAGGCGCAGTTTCATGTTTTCCATAGTCCCTATGTCGAGCAATTATTCTTTTATATACCTAATAGCTCGCGGCGCTATTGCTGTATTCCAATCTATTTCAATACACCGGTAATTCAAGTAGACTGCTTTTGATGTATGTATTAAACTGATGCGGCTCAACTCCTGCATGCGTTTAGAATTTCCGTTATTGAACTCGACTTTTACATCATCGATTCGAAACGATGCTTTTGTTAACTTTTTTTTTAAAGTGCTCTACTACTCACTTAAAAACTGATAATAGGCAAATGAATTCTATGCAATGCTCTTAAAAAATATGAACGACAATTCTAAATAGTTAGATACTGGATAGTATGAATAAAAAATATAATTACGTTTCTTTTTTTAAGTTCGAGCTAAAATATCCGCAATGCTTTTAATTAATAGCACGGTAATATCCGCATAAATAACTTCTCGAGTGACATTAAACTCGGACAAATTAAAAAGCCGTTGCATCGTATAAATCCAAATTTAGTTTACAAGTTAGCGTACGTTAGATTCGCACGTTACTCAGTTGCGCCGTTTTGAGTGTCGAAGTTAGTTTTAAAAAATAACCAGATATATTTTATCCGATAATTTTACCAAGCTCGTAGGAAAAAAAAACTTTATTGACTACAGAATAAAATCTCATTATTTATTCTGTTTTGATCCTAGATCGGATAATTGAATGCGAGTCCTGTTACTATACTGGAGTTTTTCGCTCAGGGCGTCTTTCCCACAATGCATTTCGTATTCTTTCGGGCGGGAATCATTTAAAAACTTGTGATAAGTTGAATAATGGGCTCCATTTGAAAAAGTTTTAATAACGAAAGTTGATGTTTTCAATGGTATCCTCTGTTTTTTTTTCAAGAATCCTTGCGTTGCGCACGTATATACACACTGCATTCATTTGCTCATCCCACGTTTGTTCGAGGCTTTTGGGTGCAGCAGGGGAGTCCCCCGGAGGATCAATTCCACTCTCGGGGACTGCAGACATTGTTCGCCCGTTGGAATGGCAGAAATGTGCAATCAGTCGCGATATCGATGGTATTAAAATCATTTGTGCATCGATGACGGTAATTTAACATTGATTCCGCAACCTGAATTCAGTTCTCTACATCAGTGAGACAAGAGGGACTGTCAATGATACTCATACTATCGAGATTAAAAATTGCGAAAAATTCCTCGTCAGTATTTTTTCTTCTCTGAACAGTATATTATTACTACCAAAGCTCTGTATACAGATGAGTGTGTGTGTGTGCGCGCGCGCATGCGCGAAAAGGGTTCATTAAACGCTTGCTATAATCAAAGCTTAAAAGGAGAACGTTAATTGCGCAGACTAATTGAAATACGAATTCCACGTAACGATACAAGCTAAATAAAAACAGAAATTTTACTTTTCCAATTAAAATTAAAATTTAATTGACCCAAATGAATTAACAGTGGATATATACTATATACATATATATGCGTGGAGCTTGCAGTAGAAGCAGACGGAAAGGGCACACGGTAAATGAAAAGTGTACACACCTTTAGTCGTCTCAGAGGCACACTCGCCGTCAGATTCCGCTTGACGTTTTAATTTGTGAAGAACCGGGGCGACAACCAACACCTCGCCGCTCATCACGTACGTTGCTAGAATTATAAATCCCTGGAAAAAACGGAGGAAGGCGTTTAATATATTGAAAAATACCGGCTTTTTTCTCTCGCTTCTAGACCTTGTCGCGCTTGTATTTTCTGACGCCGAAACGCTGTAAAAGAAATATATACCCGCAGAAGTATTTATATTATGTATTTATTAAATTGTCTGCGCGCGCGTATAAATTTTTAATCGTAATACAAAAATACGAATCATAGTTTGAAAAGTTGCAAAGAACTCGGCGGTAGATTATATTTTCAAGTGAGGGCCCCAGTTCATATACTTCTTAATATATTATGCCTCTGTTTACATTTTTATATTCCGGCGCGTTATTCTCGCAGGGAGTAAACGCTTGAAGATATACTAGATATACTTTTGCGGACGCTAAAGTTTTATCTCTATCCTCTCTGGGTAGGTAAATAAAGACAAAACTGCAAGGTGGCCAGGTCACGAAATAACGGGAGCTGCTCTCTGCTGCTCGGTTAGAATATTTATTTTAATACAACGCGGAGAGAGGGTGAAATGTGCCGATGAAAAGTTTATTCATTCTTATTTCGACAAATATATAAATAATACTTCTTCCGGAACTTTTTCTAACGGCATCGCCGAGAGTGAATATTGCGCGGGAATATTGACGATCGATTGCCGATATTAATTGTTTACTGTATTAATAATAAATATGAAAGTTTTTGCAGTAACGCACTTGGAAACTTTTAAATTGCAGTCGACATTTTAATTACGCGCTTCACGAGAGAAGTGATATTAATTATTGAACATGTTGAATTGCGTTGATTGAAATATCATAAAGTGAAAACGTGATTTATTAAGTCAAGTAATTTATAAAGCTTTTGCGGACAGCATATAAAAATCTATAATTGATGAGTGTAATTGTCGCTTTTTATTTTCGTATGCGGGCAGAATTGATAACTCTCGGCGTGCTCTCCCGTGTATATAAGAGGATCGCAACTTTTACTTACTAAAAGAGCTGACTGAAACGCGAAAACGTAATGATAAATGATCGACGACGAGTTGACGTAGAAGACTGAAGACACCTCCATTGCCACAATACCAAAAATAACGAGCGCCGAGCGATGCATCATTCTTACTCTATAGGGCAGAAAAATAACAAGCGTCGTTAAACATATATTTTATAAAAATATCGTTAATTATTATCTATCGCTGAGATTATCGGCTTTTCATCAGGATAAAAATCAAACGTTGCAGATCCAACTCATAACATCAGATAAATATGGTTTTCAAAAGAAAGTTATTCCGGGGTCGAAAGAATAATAACGCGCGAGAGCACACAAACTCTCGATGGCATTCGTTCTCCCCCTAGTTTTAGCGAGTTAATAAGATTAAAAATGATATCAATCAAAAACTTTTCGTATTTCATGCGATAACCGCGCTCGCGAGCCGTAAACTTTTTAAACCGATTATTTTGCTAAATACTTTCGCCACTATTATCTCACTCAGTTTCTCCAGAGAAAGAGAATATAAGTAGCTCGAATACTTTCCGAGCCAAATTAACTTCGTATTGTTTAAATGCGAGTTGATGCTTTTTTATTATCCTGATGGTGGCTAATTCATGCAATTCGCGACGAGAGTCGAATTAAAATCTCTCAGGGGCAGATAATAAACAAAGATAAAATAAATGACAAATGATAAATCACCTTTGTTGAATAACATCTTTCTTCGTAAATTTGTATAATAAAGGCCTAGTCTTATGAATTACAGCTATGTACAGTAGCAAAAACGTGAGTAACAACGTTATCGAACATATGACGAATATATTGTAGACTCCGGTGTCGAAGACCAGCCACCAGGACTCGTGCTTCCATCCGATGGTTTTCCGCGTTAATTCAGTCGTGAGTAAAGCCAGGATGGGGACCCCTGTATAAAAAAAAAAAAAATAACAATGAATCACACTTGAAAATAAACCTGAATCGAATCGAGCACGGAAATTAATTAGCGCTACGCCAGCGAGCATCGGCAAATATTTTCGATCGATGAAGCTAATTAGCCTCGCTCGTCGTGCTTTACGTTTTTTGTATGCATCCACTGCTGGCTGTATGCAGTATAAACTTGGTTAATATCGTTATTCCCTGCATTCGGGCAAGTTTCGTGTCGTACCGGTAATAACGGCCACAACGGTCGGCTGAAGTTGTTGACTTGGATGGATATTCGAGAGTTCGGCGTAGATAATTAGTGCCTGTGATATCGGCGAGGAGGTGCCAATCAGGAGAAAAGCTTCCAGGCACATGGCCACTACCGACAGGCTGTCCTGCAAACAAACAAAGTTCGAGCAATATACTTTGCCCGTTATCGCGAACAAACGATCGGATTGAATGGATGCACAAGACAATTGTTCAGAATAAATTGGGAACTGAAAAGGAAAAACACCAATGATTTTGTCGTATTGTTTCGAAATTATAAATTAATTTGTCGTTAAAGTACTGCAGAGCTGATGTGGAGGATAAAAGCAAAAGCGAGATAACGGGTGTGAATCGTCGCATGCTGAGAGAGGGGAAAAAGGTATATGGAAAATTATGCATGAAGTACCTCTGCAATCTCGATGTGGATCGCGTAAATGAAAGTCGCCATCGCGGCGATGACGGCAACGCAGCACTGTATTTTTAAAAAATTCAGCCACGTCCGGTTCCTCCACCAGAACGCGGTTAGCACCAGCATCGAAACCAGACACTGCAGCAGACAGCTGCTGCAGCCCAATATCACGATGAAATTCGTTTGATCGTTTTTCGCCAGAACGACCTGAAAACGAGAAGCAATAATCCGTTTATTCATTGATGCAGTGATACAGCACACTGCACTGGCCATACATCCTTTGCAAATAGCAATCGTCGACGCACGTATCTCTGGTATGATTTTTGTCTGTATTTTTTTTTATTGGTTTGTTTTCGGAAAGATTGAAGGTCAGAGTTGCATGTATCGTCGCATGTGTATATAGCTTGCTGGCATTAGGTAAACATTTTTTACGATCGAGTTAAAATCAATCAACTACAGCATCAGCAAGTTCTTACGTTATAGCAATCATTTAATCTAATTCGAAGCTCGCACCGCAGGTTCACCAAAAAAGCGAGCGCTTATCCAATCCGCTCGTTTCCTCTACTTCGACGACGGCAAAAATCGACTTCCCAACCCAACGAGGCAGCAATCCATTCGTCCTCACGAATCACGACGTCTTCTTGGCCCGGGAATGGTTTATCCCGTACAAGCGCAGCTTGAGCAATAAAACGCAGAGCCGCTCGTTATCGCGTCCCGGTGCGCTTCGACCTTATGATGCTATCGACGAAGACGCGCTCGCGTAAAAACGTGCACCAGTAAAAGTGCAATCTATTAGTCGGCAGCTCGTAAAGAATCTCCGCCGCGTCACTGCAGCACTTCGGGGCTGAAACCTCAGCGGCGCACAAGTCGCGAAGCGACCGCTAACTCACTGCTGTAGCTTTATATATAGGTATATATATATTATAATGCGGAGTCGATTTCAATGGCTCTCGCCTGTTCCCTGAAGGATGGGAGTCCGTCGCATTCTCGAATAAATTCTTATCTCTGGCCGGGATTTGCAAAGGGCTTCGCGGATATCCCGACGTATTATGCGCTGAATAAAGTTCCCGGCGCACTGAATGCCGACCGATCTTGTATGAGTTACACGTGTATGAATGGTTACAAGGTGTGCGAGAGCGGGATGGCCGGAAATATTTTCACCAAAGTGCTCGAATGCTTACATATACTTGTATATGCAGGATATACCGTATCATCATTCCGATTGCATTCTTTTTTATTTACTCATATAGAAAGGAAATATTTATAAAATAGTTACGTATTATACACTAAATAGGATCGTTCTACGAGTCAAGCTCAATAACGGGACAGAATCGAATGACGCCGAGAAGTAGATAGACATATAAGGGGCTTAGTTCGAGGAGCGCCGTTGCCTTCTTTCCGCCGGAAAGAAGTTGAATAGAACTTAACTTTATATATAGATTCCACGATCGAGTGCTCTCCAATAAGAAGACATACAACGATATAACTTTAATGGAATTTATACAAGCGGCTTCCTGCTCTCGATATTAATTTGAAAATTCAGTATTGCCATTTCTCCTCTTCAGCCAAGTTCGAGACAATTCCTCTGGCCGTCAGCCAAAAAGCATAGGACTATTAGCACTGACCTTTTCGGCGCGAGTCGTGAGAAAGGCGGCGAAGGTACCGGGGTTGGAGCAGAGGCAGTGCAGTACGCTGTCCTTGATCAAACCCTCCTCGGCAAGGCTGCAGCTGTCGAGGTTCCAGTCACCGTCGGGCCCCAGCACGCCGCACGAGGCGTTCCAGGCCTTGGAGTGGTTCCGCGCACCGGCGAATTCCAGCTCGATCGAAAAGCGGTCGTCCCGCTCGGAACCCCGGTACGAGGTGGAGACGCTGATTACGCGCGAGCTTAGTCGGTACTCCATGTCGCTGCCGTCGCTGCAAGGATATTTTACACTTACATACGTCTACCAGGCAACAAAAAAAAAAGACGAATATAAACGTCGAAGATAATCACGCTTGTTGAACGAACGAAATTACGATGACGCAAATACACCCAACGCGCCGAAGAATCCGGCTGTATTGCAACGAGAGAAAAAATTTCGAGTGCGCCATAGGCGCCCATTTATAAAAGTGTCACGCGTTGGCCATCGACATTTTTTCACCAGCTCGATGTGTATGAATCACGTACGCGCGGCGGCAGCCGACGATCTCGATGATACACTCCATCACATCCTCCCTCCCTCGTTTGTGTGCTTTTTAACCCCTTTTACGCGCGACGCGACTGCAGCAGTGCACGTTAAAAAAATATTGCATTGCCTAGGTCCGGCGCGGGGCTTCGGTAATTTATCTCGAATCTTTTTATAGGCTCTATACTTTTTACGAAACCGAACTTGATATTCGAGTAAAAATTTATTTATACGCCGACGCGTGAAATGGAGAGTATATATAATAACCGTAGGATCGAGGATATCACTGACTTTTCCTACCTTTTTACGAGTGCGACGCGCGATGGGTATACAGCTTTTATTGAAACTTGTAAAGAACAAAGTAGCCCGTCGAAATATCGCGATAAAATGTTAAACAAATATACGGAAGAATTTTCAAAAAGCCCGAAAAAAAAATCACTGAGCGAATGCCTTTCATCATAACCTCGTTTACGACGGCCTTTACACAAAGCGCGCAGCTGCCCGCCAGTATTCTCGCTGGCACGAATTTTCAAAATTTATGCAGAGCGCGCGCGACAATCGGCACTTTGCGCCTGCCGCGCGGGAGCGATGATCGCTTTCAACTCCCCTAGCGCATTTCCGCACTTGCGCGCGCGCTCTCTCTCTCTCTCTTTGTTCGACGTGTCCAGGCCGGGGGTAGGAGAGCCGGAGCTTTTGAAGGCAAATTTTTAGAGCCCTCGCTGGAAATTCAGTGCTCGCGAATTGTTCGCCTAATTCAAACGCGCAGCGACGTTTCAATTTTGCGTTAATAATCACGGGATTCCTGGGGATGCAAGCGTGCTTTTGAAAATTAATTTACGCGCTTTGACGCTGCGCCAGAATGCGTGCACGCACAATGCGACTCACTCGAGTTCGGTGATGTAGGTGTCGGGAAAAAACTGCGCCAGATCGCGGTAGACGACGACGATGCCAGAGACGGTTTTGTTGATGTTCTGCAGTCGATTCTGGTAGAGCCGGATCGTCACTCGCTCGTTGTACCAGTCAGGATATTTGCTTGAATGAAAGAAGGAAGAATACATTATATGCTTGCAATTAGTCTGCAGTGGACAATTGAATGCTTGATTTAAATGCGCGACGAGAGTTACTTTTGATTGTCTTGAGGTATTTTCAAACTGTACAGGATGCTGGAACTAGAATATACTTTCATTGGAAGAACGTCGACGACGACTTGCGAGAGAGACAAGTGCTTGTGACTTTCGCTACTCTCTTGGCTCCAGTATCCAAGATTACGTATAACAAGTTGGCTCAGAGATAAGAGCTTCTGCGAAGGACGATTATTGCGTTAAATTTATGATATATTTAATTAAGACTGTATAAAAATAGGTAAAAGAATAAAGAGAGTGAGAGAGAAAGCCTCTCATCTCGCGTTGTATACCGCCTGACTGAGAATCGAATCCTCATTGCCGAGAATTCTGTCGATGATCCTCATCGTGGCCTCGGCCGAGTTCTTGAGGTCCTCGAGCTCGTCGACGTTGTACAGGTAGTGCTCGACTTCCTGCAGCAGTCCGATTATTCGATCGCCCTCGCCCGGATAGAAGCTCGACCTGCGATATTGCAGCACGTCCCAGAACGCCTGTATAGTCGATGAGCCGTTTGTGCTTTCATATCCCAGCGTCAGACTGCGAAACTGAAATTGATTTGACGGTGAATGAAATTGTGCGGATAGCAAAATAACCATTGTTTTCTCAGTTCTTTGTTGTACTCTATAGTTATAATGCAACGCACGCACAGTCATCGGTTACCCTGTAACTCTATATGGCAAGCGCATGCATCTCCTTCAATTTCAGAAACATCAGAGAGGAGAGAACAGAGAAATTTCAGTTTAGTCCGAAGAAAAACTTTGTTACTTTCGACGCAGAGCCCCCCATCGCTATATAGGTACTCTTTCGCTTGTACTTGAGCTCGAGTTCAGTTCTCCGTCAAAGTGACAATGTCGCTATACCCTGTTCACATTGTATTCCCAGCGGAATAAATTCTCGATGCGTCGAGCTCGCACATCATATGCATCGACACAGAGAGAGGAAACGGAATTCTATTTAGGTACAGAGCGAACCCGCGATTTCCAAGCCGCACAGTCGAACAACCGCAGCAGCAGCGACAACTGTGACGAATCGAGTTTATGTTAAATCGCTGCTAGCAGTCCTAACTCCGCGACGCAACTGCAAACTCGATACAACTCGGCTTGCATTTTTCCCTTCTGTGAAAAAAAAAATCCTCACAGCCTGGCCTGACATTATACACAAGCGGCTCTCGCGATCACCTCAACAAACAGCAGCAGCAGCAGCACGGCGAGTATTAGGTACACACGTGTCGGTTCCTGAACACGAAACACACAAAGCGCTCACTCGCTGATGTATACTCACGTCGTTGTAGGGCTGGACAAGTGGCTCGTACAAGCAGCCGGAGAAGTCGGGCAAGTCCCAGCCGGAGGTGAGGGCGTCGCGCATGTTGCACTGGCGAGAAGCGTGGCGGCCGAGGAAGCCTTGGGGACAGGCCAGGAGAGCTTTCGAGCCTGGTGCGGTGTCGGGCCAGCCGAGGCCCAGATTGCGCTCGGCCATACAGAGTGGGATCCTCGTACGGTTGACCACCTCGACGCGCACCGAGCTCGAGTGGTGGGCCACGTTGCAGCTGTAGGTCGCGGACTTTTGGGCGTGGCTGATGGTCAGGAGGCTGCCTGCCGGGTAGAGGTCCTCCCAGACTTCCTGGCCGGGCTCGAGCCGCAGGAGAGCTCGGTTCTTCGTCCAGCCGAAACCGATGCCGATGCTGCGCATGTTTGGCGTCGTGCACATCAGCCGCAGCGTGCTGCCCTGTAACCGCAATATCAGTTATGCACAAACTTTCCACATTGGATATTATTACGAAAGCAAACGAATTATTATGCAAATTATTAATGATATTATATTATGAAACAAAATGGAAATGGAATTTCAAATTTCAAACACTTAAAACACCTGTGAATTGCGTCGAGCCGTTACCTTCTCGACGGTGCTGCTCATAGGTACGACCTTGACGTTCGGCTCATCCTTGACGTCGACGCGGATGCTCCGGCACTGCTGCACGCCCCAGTCGACCACTTGGCAGGTATAGCGGCCCTCGTCCAATAGCGTTGCTTTGTCTACCGTGAGGATCGACGTGTGGTAATCCGAGCCGTCGTTCGGCATGTGCCGGTACCAGATTTCCCTGTTTTATGTTTCCGACAATGAGTTTTTACATAATACGTATATATACCTATATAGATGCATGCATCAGAAAAAAAATGTCAAAGAGCAAAAATAATCCGTACAGGCTAATGAGCTAGTTTGCAAAAGCTTTGCGTTTGTCGATTAAAATTTGCACAACTGCACGCGGCACAAGCGGCTCATTTTCAAGCTCTGAGAGTATACGCAGATCTCAAAGTTGTGAAGATATTAGAGGCAACTATCACGAGCTTAGCGTCGCTCTTGTCGGGAATTTAATTAGAGCGCTTAAGGGGATGTCGGAGCTAAAAACACTGTTTTTCTGTTCCCTACAACTTGCAATGAAAAACCAAGAGTTTTAGTTTTTGTAAAAGTTGTGAAATACGAGCGGGTGTTTACGCGCGTTCACGCGATTACAGCGCTAACC